>CM040238.1:253413078-254013078 GCA_022545495.1 Chrysanthemum lavandulifolium
AAAAAATTTTGAATTTTTTTTGCTAAAATTTTATCAAAAACTATTTTTCAAAAAATTTTCAAATTTTTTTTTCGAAAATATAAAAAAAAAAAAATCGAAAAAATTTTCAAAATTTTTTTTTTCGAAAAAAATTTCAAAATTTTTTTCAAAAAAATTTTAAAAATTATTTTGAAAAAAATTTCAAAGTTTTTCGAAAAATTTACAAAAATTGTTTTCAGAAAAATTTTCAAATTTTTTTTGAATTTTTAGAAAAATTGTTTAACTAATATTAGCCATTATATCAAATTTAAAGAAGGATAAAATGGTATTTAGAATTGTTCTTACTGTCTCACTACAAAATAAATTTTCATTTGAGCGCTTTACAATATATATATATATATATATATATATATATATATATATATATATATATATATATATATATATATATATATATATATATATATATATATATATATATATATATATATATATATATATATATATATATATATATATATATATATATATATATATATATATATATATATATGTGTGTGTGTGTGTGTGTGTGTGTGTGTGTGTGTGAGATCAACCTTAAAGTTGTAAAAATAAGATCAATCTAAAAACTATAAAAATTTATTAATAACAATTTTAGAAATAATACGACGAAAAAATAATATTTTAAAACAAATTAACATTTAAGAATTAATAATTAAATGATCATGAGTTTGGATTAGTGATACACCCGATACACATTCTGACAATAAATATTCAAAAGCGCGATACACATATAAAAACTTGATACACATTACACTTCAGTCAAAGTATTGCTTAGGTTCGTAAATTTAAAAAAAAAATCTATCTAAACTTTATGATTTTAGTTGTATAATTAAAAATTATTTTTGTTGTAAGAAGAGTGTTCTTATCAAATTTTAGTTGGATCTGTTTTTAATAACTTTAAGTATGATCTTATTTGATCTAGATTATATTATATATATATATATATATATATATATATATATATATATATATATATATATATATTAGACTATATTTTCAAGACTATCGACATTTATATGGCCCTAAGTAGTTGTAAATACTTAACTGCACTTCTCAGTTAATGCTATTGAGAGAAGGTAGTTGTAACTAATTTAAGCCACGTATGCAATAATGCATTTGCTTAGGTAAGCAATCTTTCATCATTGATAATTATAACGTGGTTTTAACTTTTCTTCGTCTTGCGACGGGCCGAAATAAATGTCGTGTAGTAAAGTTGTACTACACAATACATTTGATTTGTGATAGTAGTCCTAACAGTAAACTAAGAACAATATTCGACCATCGAAACGATTCAAGAACCTGCATGGTGAAGATTCTGGAATCCTTGGGGTTACTCAAACCGATCGGCCAAAGGGTTCCAAAGCTCAATCCATTGCTAATTTGGTCACCAAGTTACTTTGGGTATAAATACAAGTCCTAGGATCTTTGTATTCCATCTCTTGTATTCATTGTCTAAAGGGATAAGTGTTTCTAAATGTATCCAAGTTACCACGTTTCTAAATTGTGTATCAACAAATTAATCCTCCTAAACAATGCAAACAATTTACTAATCATACTATTATATACATAATTTAACATTTGTTAAGAGATATTTACGTAAATCGTCCTTGTGGCAAGGATCAAATTGTAATCACAGGTCCCAAGTAATTTACATAAATCGTCCTTGTGGTTAGGGTGGTTAACATTCGAAACAACGTCACGTGTCACCACCGAGTGGTGCCACGGTCAATCGGGTCGGGTCATCGCGGGTTGGGTTGCCACGTGGACCAATGAGGTGGTGCCACGTGGCGTTGGTATAATATACAAGTTTTGTTTGGCCTAGGATTCAACACAGGTTATTTGTGTTGAAGCAAAGCTTTGCCCAACTGGGTAAGCATAGCTTCATTAATATTCTCAAAATCTCATACTAACTTCACTAGTTATTTAGCGATTAATTAATAAGAAGTGCTTGATTTGTCACAATTCTCAATTTTTGGTCATTTCTCAAACTCTACATTCATCATACTAGTCATGCATGGGTTTTGCATTTCACATTAAACGCATAATTTCATATTAAATAAACGTTATCGCGTAATAAATTATTTTGAACAATTGATCCGATACTTCCCAAAATTAATCACAATATATTTTTATACTCATATTAAGTTTATAAAATATTATTATTAGTTTACCCGGTGTTTTAAATTTATTTCGTATATAAATTGTTATGTTTATATAAATTACGACGGTTTTCTTAAATTCAACCCGATAAATATTTATTCACTCAAATCTTGCAAGGAATGTATTTTTATAATTTTTATGACCTAAAAATATTTTAACTTGACCCGTGAAAATTTATTTTTATTCAACGCTACCCTAAATATTTACAAATGTGTACAAGTTACTACTTAACTTCACTAAACTTACATTTACCTTACACTTTAACTAACAATAAAAAAAAAAAAATTATATTCTTAAACTAATACACCCCTTGTCGACACAAGGGGTTAGTCATCTACAACTTGCTAAATATCTTCATGTATATCATATATTATACATTCATTTACACATACAACTTATCTTTACAAAGTGAAAATCATTTTCCTCTTCCTTTTCTCAAAATTTCGCAGCCAAGGGACTAAGAAAAGAAGCATTCCAAGTTTACAAGTCAAGTTTATTTTAACACTAGTATCATTTGTTGCAAGGTTTTGTAATATAAACCTCAAGTGATTAGGAAAACCTTTTGTCCATTAAACCTCATCATATCACTAGTAAGCATTCATGGTCATATTTTTATTTCATATTCATTTTTATGGTCATATCATTTTATTGGTGAAACATGCAAGTCTCATGATATTTATACCATTTTTAAGGTTTTTAAGGTTTTTATGTGCTAAAAATATATAATCCATCCTATAATTACTCCTTGTTATATATTATTTTTGGTGATGTCTAGGAAACCATGACACCCTAAGAAGGTGTATGGTAGGATTAGAATAGCTCCGGAGTTGTTTTGAATGGGTTAGAATAGGTTTGGCGCAAGAAAAACTCATTTCGACACGTATAAAATAGGGTCTGTCCGTATTTTGAATTCTGGGAAAATCCGACAGTAGGTGAATATTTTGGGCTAGATATTTAGAAAATACACTTTAAAAGCAGCGTGGCGCTTGAGCGGATTAAAGCGGAGCTATAACGAAGAAGTTATGAATTTTTCAAGTTTGACGAGGAAAACTATTAATTTCAGAAATTTCAGCATTGAAAATGTCACTCCTTACGAGTCAAAAATGAGTCTTAAGCTTTATAAATTGTGTCGACTTATCAAAAATATATTAGTATACTTTGACACGAATCTAAGGATGTAGAAAACGTAGAAAACGGACTTGTAACGATTAAATTACACAAGATAAACCAAGTTGCCGTAACTTTATTCTATTAGCAAAATTAATATATTCTTTATTAAAAACATAATCTGGCAACAAAAGGACCATGTTGGCGGACGTTTTTAACAATGATGTAGAACTTTTATAACGTGATGTCTTCTAGTAAAAGTAAGTTCACCTAGCATATTTTCCAAAATGTTAAACCGTTTGTTGAGCGGAGTTGTAACGAATAACATATAGTCACTCAAACTTTGCGAAAACCATCCTTTAAACTATATTTTGGACTAAAGTGCAATACTTAACCTATATTTTCTTGGTGATCGAGACCTCTATGATAAAAACTTAAACACTAAAACTTTGAGATATTGATACAAGCTTCCCAAAACCGTTGAGTTCATTTCCTAACGCTCGACGTGCACCATTTTGCGACTAACTTTTCAAGGTCATTTTAGTCACTTTCATGAAAATTTCAACGACATTATTTTCTGACGAAAGTTATAATTTCACAATAAATCATTAAATGACTATCGTGGGATATCATTTCAACGTAAATACTTGTAAAGTATTTTATAATATGACGGGATGTCATAAACATATATTTCGATGATAAACATTATTTCCAAAACGTACAAGTGGTATGGATATCATATGGAGTTGCATGCACAACATTGTATCACGCATTCACAACAACATATCATAACTCAAGTCATGACATTCATTTTAGGTCGCGGATAGTTTAGAGCCTCATTTTAGTGCACTTCATTTTGTTAGCATATCAATCATACCAGGTGAGTTCATACCCCGCTTTTACTCATTTAAATTCCTATAAACTATTTGGGGCGAGATATATGCTTATTTATCCAAACATTTAAACTCTTTTGCCAAACAACATTACTTATACTTTACACTTGATTGCGTTATATACTTGATTGGGTTATACTTGATTTCATATGCATATTTGGAACAAACATACAAGAATTAGTGGCTCCAAATTAAGTTGTTGGAAGGCTATTAATTTACAAACATACAAGAATTAGTGGCTCCAAATTAAGTTGTTGGAAGGCTATTAATTTACAAACATACAAGAATTAGTGGCTCCAAATTAAGTTGTTGGAAGGCTATTAATTTACAAACATCCCAATATTTATATGTTGGAAGACTCTTGTGGTGACATTTATACTTTTAACTACCTTAATGCGCATATTCATGATTGTCATTCTATTTTAGGCAATGGGTTGTGAACACACGGGTTGCAAGTTTTGTATGGGCGGAACTTGGGCCGAGTGGATTACAATGCCTTTCTTGTGTGAACATTCTCTAAGTATTTCAAATCATTTTAACACAAACTTATGAACTCACCAACCTTTGTGTTGACACTTTTAGCATATTTATCTCGGGTTGTAAGGCGATAGCATTTCATGGAGCTTTTGGGTCTCATGGCATACATTGGAGTCTAGTGTTTTATCTATTACCATTCGACATGTTTTGTAAACCTTTATGTATTGTCAAACTTTGGAATCTCATGTGTTGTAAACTTTAACTTATTTAATCGAATGGTAAACTCTTTAAAGCGTCTCATTATAGAGGTCGTTTTCTTTATCCATACTTTGTGCTATGACGTCATACCCCAATGACACTATCGTTCATTGCGATATTTTGGGGTGTGTGATTGGTATCGAGACTTGGTTATAGAGAACTAGGTTGCATTTTAGTTCCTAGACTATAACCGCTTTCACGTCGATCCTTTCTTTTCCTATCGCCTTACTCACTTTTCATGCGCATATGTTTTCTTAAGTATTTCTTCTAGAACCACCTCATTGGATAACGTAGTTTCCTTGTACCAATAGGGAGTCCCAAAATCTAGTTGGGTCATCAAAGATATGGAGCTCGAGAATGAGCACTTATCTAACTTGATCTCGTGACAGTTCTTGTTTGATGAGATGCGAGATCGAGCTAAATAAGTGTTACTATAAAGTGGATAGATTTGATGATTTTGCCCGAGGATGGGAGTTCTCTTGAGGATACTTTGGGAAGCTATTGGCGACCAAACCTCGTAGTGACTTTAGCACCTAACGGAATTTCCTATACACCAAGTGCGACTCTCCCAGATACCTACCTAAATTCCTCCTCCACTGTTTAGAATCGGATGATAGAATGGCTACCTATTTCAGTAACAACAATCGCCGAGACATGTGTGTTTGGTGGTATGTACACGTGTGAAATGAAGCAATTATAATTATGGTGGCCAACATAATTATAAATGCGTCACAACCCACGTGGACATATGCGACCACGCGATACGTAGATCGGTGTGGGTACACCTATAGGAATCAATTTGTGGCGTGGTATTATGTTTGAGGGCGTTAAGCATAGACATTGGGAATTCAACGGTTCTTTCCTTGCGAGAGATCATGGCACCAAAGAGGTAACACGTAGATCTTGGCCGAGGTGGTGCGACACGAGGTGGAATGACGGTGGCGTGGAGGTAGAGGAGGCGGTAGCGACATGGGTAACAATGACAACAACATGGCGGAAACCACGATTTTGCCGCCATCATCGCTCAACAACTTCAAATCTTGCTTCCCACTATTGTCACACAAGTTGGAAACCATATGAATAACTCGGAAACCACGGGGCGAGTCTTGGTGAAACCAACAATGTAGTTGGCAACAACAACAACAACAACAACACCAACAACGAATCGGATGCACATATAAGGAATTTTCGGCATGCAAACCCATGGAGTTTGATGGTATAGGAGGTGCTTTGGCATATACTCGATGGGTAGAGAAGACAGAGTCGATGATCGACATCGACAATTGTGCCACACATCGAGGGTGAAGTATGCTTGCTTGCTTGCTATCGGGGAAGGCATTGACATGGTGGAACACACAACTACGAGGCTAGGGGCGGAGCATACTCATGGTATGACATGGGACGAATTTAAGGCATTATTGAAAGAGGAGTCTTGCCGGACAATGAAATGCGAAACGGAAGATGAATTTTATCACCACTCTATGATAGGGGTGGTCACGTACCTACAGACCGATTCCATGAATTAGCCGGACTAGTTCCTCATCTAGTTACCCCGAGTCCAAGAGAATCTCGAGATACATATATGGTCTTGTCCCGAAATCCGTGGAACCGTGAAAACTCTTGAGCCGTCTACAATACAAAGTGCAATCGAGGCGGGAACCACGGAGACGAGATGGTTAGAAATGGTACTTTGAAGAGCGGTGACAAGAGGAAGGAAGCGAGTGGGTCGAATAGGAAGATGGACGTAGTAGCAGACAACAAGAGGGCAAGAGTTTGTGTGGCAACTGGTACTGAACCAAGGGAGTATGCGGGTACACATCCCAAATGTGCCAAATGTGCTTATCATCATCCGAAGACCAAGCCCTGCCGCATGTGTACAAATTGCAATCGATACGGCCATTTTAAGGAGCAGTGTAAAACACAGATTGGCAACATGAGGAATAACCAAAGGACTTGCTTTGAATGTAACAGCCCGAACCACTTTCGGAATAATTGTCCTAAGTTGAATGGAACGCAGAGGCAACCACAAGGTAACCAACACCTAGCTTTAGCAATTGAAGGAAACAACCCGAACCCTGTACTCAATATCAGTCCACCTCGAGATCGAGCATTCTATATAGGGACCGAGGCAGCCCGCAATGCATAACTGGTACGTTTTCCCTAGACGCATAAGTTTTGACATAAACACTTTGACCATACACTTGATTTCGCGAAACCTTAGGGTAGAACTTTATGTATCATCGATTGAATCACGAGGACGTGATTCCTCTGACATGGGAAGAATGTCACAATTCTCAATTTTTGGTCATTTCTCAAACTCTACATTCATCATACTAGTCATGCATGGGTTTTGCATTTCACATTAAACGCACAATTTCATATTAATTAAACGTTATCGCGTAATAAATTATTTTAAACATTTGATCCGATACTTCCAAAAATTAATCACAATATATTTTTATACTCATACTAAGTTATAAAAACATTATTAATAGTTTACTCGGTGTTTTAAATTTATTTCGTATATAAATTTTTAAGTTTATATAAATTACGACGGTTTTCTTAAATTCAATCCGATAAATGTTTATTCACTCAAATCTTGCAAGGAATGTATTTTTATAATTTTTATGACCTAAAAATATTTTAACTTGACCCGTGAAAATTTATTTTTATTCAACGCTACCCTAAATACCCAAATGTGTACACACGTTACTACTATTACTTAACTAAACTTACATTTACCTTACTTACTTACATCTAACTAACTAGTAAAAAAAAAAAAAAAAAAAATTATATTCTTAAACTAATACACCCCCTTGTCGACACAAGGGGGGTTAGTCATCTACAACTTGGCTAAATATCTTCATGTATATCATATATTATACATTCATTTACACATACAACTTATCTTTACAAAGTGAAAATCATTTTCCCTCTTCCTTTTCTCAAAATTTCGCAGCCAAGGGACTAAGAAAAGAAGCATTCCAAGTTTACAAGTCAAGTTTATTTTAACACTAGTATCATTTGTTGCAAGGTTTTGTAATATAAACCTCAAGTGATTAGGAAAACCTTTTGTCCATTAAACCTCATCATATCACTAGTAAGCATTCATGGTCATATTTTTATTTCATATTCATTTTATGGTCATATCATTTTATTGGTGAAACATGCAAGTCTCATGATATTTATACCATTTTAAGGTTTTTAAGGTTTTATGTGCTAAAATATATAATCCATCCTATAATTACTCCTTGTTATATATTATTTTGGTGATGTCTAGGAAACCATGACACCCTAAGAAGGTGTATGGTAGGATTAGAATAGCTCCGGAGTTGTTTTGAATGGGTTAGAATAGGTTTGGCGCAAGAAAAACTCATTTCGACACGTATAAAATAGGGTCTGTCCGTATTTTGAATTCTGGGAAAATCCGACAGTAGGTGAATATTTTTGGGCTAGATATTTAGAAAATACACTTTAAAAGAAAGCGTGGCGCTTGAGCGGATTAAAGCGGAGCTATAACGAAGAAGTTATGAATTTTCAAGTTTGACGAGGAAAACTATTAATTTTGAAATTTCAGCATTGAAAATGTCACTCCTTACGAGTCAAAAATGAGTCTTAAGCTTTATAAATTGTGTCGACTTATCAAAAATATATTAGTATACTTTGACACGAATCTAAGGATGTAGAAAACGAGAAATCGGACTTGTAACGATTAAATTACACAAGATAAACCAAGTTGCGTAACTTTATTCTATTAGCAAAATTAATATATTCTTTATTAAAAACATAATACGGCAACAAAAGGACCATGTTGGCGGACGTTTTTAACAATGATGTAGAACTTTTTATAACGTGATGTCTTCTAGTAAAAGTAAGTTCACCAAGCATATTTTCCAAAATGTTAAACCGTTTGTTGAGCGGAGTTGTAACGAATAACATATAGTCACTCAAACTTTGCCGAAAACCATCCTTTAAACTATATTTTTGGACTAAAGTGCAATACTTAACCTATATTTTTCTTGGTGATCGAGACCTCTATGATAAAAACTTAAACACTAAAACTTTGAGATATTGATACAAGCTTCCCAAAACCGTTGAGTTCGTTTCCTAACGCTCGACGTGCACCATTTTGCGACTAACTTTTCAAGGTCATTTTAGTCACTATCATGAAAATTTCAACGACATTATTTTACGACGAAAAGTTATAATTTCACAATAAATCATTAAATGACTATCGTGGGATATCATTTCAACGTAAATACTTGTAAAGTATTTTATAATATGACGGGATGTCATAAACATATATTTCGATGATAAACATTATTTCCAAAACGTACAAGTGGTATGGATATCATATGGAGTTGCATGCACAACATTGTATCACGCATTCACAACAACATATCATAACTCAAGTCATGACATTCATTTTAGGTCGCGGATAGTTTCCGAGCCTCATTTTAGTGCACTTCATTTTGTTAGCATATCAATCATACCAGGTGAGTTCATACCCCGCTTTTACTCATTTAAATTCCTATAAACTATTTGGGGCGAGATATATGCTTATTTATCCAAACATTTAAACTCTTTTGCCAAGCAACATTACTTATACTTTACACTTGATTGCGTTATATACTTGATTGGGTTATACTTGATTTCATATGCATATTTGGAACAAACATACAAGAATTAGTGGCTCCAAATTAAGTTGTTGGAAGGCTATTAATTTACAAACATACAAGAATTAGTGGCTCCAAATTAAGTTGTTGTAGTGGCTCCAAATTAAGTTGTTGGAAGGCTATTAATTTACAAACATCCCAATATTTATATGTTGGAAGACTCTTGTGGTGACATTTATACTTTTAACTACCTTAATGCGCATATTCATGATTGTCATTCTATTTTAGGCAATGGGTTGTGAACACACGGGTTGCAAGTTTTGTATGGGCGGAACTTGGGCGAGTGGATTTACAATGCCTTTCTTTGTGTGAACATTTCTCTAAGTATTTCAAATCATTTTATCACAAACTTATGAACTCACCAACCTTTGTGTTGACACTTTTAGCATATTTATCTCGGGTTGTAAGGCGATAGCATTTCATGGAGCTTTTGGGTCTCATGGCATACATTGGAGTCTAGTGTTTTATCTATTACCATTCGACATGTTTTGTAAACCTTTATGTATTGTCAAACTTTGGAATCTCATGTGTTGTAAACTTTAACTTATTTAATCGAATGGTAAACTCTTTAAAACGTCTCATTATAGAGGTCGTTTTCTTTATCCATACTTTGTGCTATGACGTCATACCCCAATGACACTATCGTTCATTGCGATATTTTGGGGTGTGACACGTGGTAACTTGGATACATTTAGAAACACTTATCCCTTGTCTAAACCCTAAAATTGTTTTGTGTGTTTATTTGTTCCAAACGATCGACCACCTCCAAAAGGGTGTCGAAACTTTTGTTTTTCCAAAACAAATATTTTCGTGTGATTAAAACTAGCATTACTTTAATTTAATTTAGTACGTGTGTGCAAGAACGTGGTACTAACATACTTTTGTTGGTATCTTGGATTGAATTACAAAAACGGTAAGGGGTAATTCTTATAATCCTATAAACCCTAATTATGGTTCATCACTTGCTAGTTTTGTGGAATTGATTCTTGTTCGGCTAGAATAAAAAAGGTACGTATACTTTATGTTTATGTTAGTTAATTATTCATTATACGTTCTTATACGCTTCCGCATGTTTCTTTTATGTTTTATGTGTTTTATATATGATAGTCATGTTATATAATTCCAACAGTGGCATCACGAGTCTTGTTTAATGAGTAATTAATTACTAAACACGTAAAAAACGAATATTGTATGTCGTTTGAAATGATTATTCTAGGGTTTTGGTTATGATTATGTAAATCCTAATTTTAGGGCTAGGGTTTTTGCCCTAATTTGGTTTTAAATTTTTTTTATGGATCGAAATTGTTTTTATGGGTCGAAACCCTAAATTTTTTTAGTCGATTTCTTTAATTTTTTTAGGGTTTATATTAATTGTTATGTTATCAATATCGAAACCTAGAATTAATATATTTGTTACGTCATATATTCATGAATAAATTATTATGTGACATGGAATTGTATGCGATCTTGTGACAACGTGAATAAATTGTTATGTTAAATCCATGAAAACGTGCATGTTTGGCATGGATTATTATCGATATATATATTTAATTGTTAAGATTGGTTATGCGAAAATTAATTGTTAAGTTTTATACACATATTTATTATTTTGATAAATCTTGAATTAGGGAAGACTCTAATAATATATTAATGAATCAATTATGTGCAATTTGATATATTTTAATTATGGCTTACTTAATCGATTAAATCTATGTATGGCTCACTTTCAATTGTGCAGTGAAAGCCCTAGTTAAAATATCGTTAATCAACCTAGATATTGATTATTAATAAGCTTTATCAAATAAGTTACATGTGGCTACTTGTTTACACGTATTAATTGTTAGTTATGTGCGCATTGTTTTAGTTGTTTATTTTTTTATTGTTACTTGTTTGTTTATTATGTGCGACAAATTTTAAACAAATGGTAATTTTGAATTGAAAAATGAATTGGATAAACAATGGTGAAATTTGATTTGTTTTTGAAGAGTTCAATTTTCAATAAATTTAATTGATTGATGGTTTTGGTACAAATAGTGAGAACGGATAATCCAATTTTGACAAACTATAAGAGGGGTACAAAGAGGGGAGCGCATTAAATTATGACCCGAAAGAATGAGGTTATTGCTTCAGCGCTGACCAAATTCTCCGCTTCTTTGTGCATCAAATTAGAGTTACCAAGTAGGCTATAAATGTACAAAATTATCTTAAGGGCGAATTAGCTTTAATTCCATGCACCACTTTTGTGGTAATTATCCGAAACACTAAGTATTTAGACTTATGCAAAAGTACGATATAATAGACGATAATTAAAGGTAAGATCCTTGATTGGCAAAACCAATACCGCAATCAAAACTTTGATAATTTGATCTTTACGAATTGGTTAATAAAAAGTTTTTTTTTAATTATAAAAACTATTGATACGAAGTTGTATGCATGCTTCTTCGTACATGTTTGATTTGACACCATAAATCAAAACTAGTACCCTTATAAAATTAGGTTAAGTGCCATCTAGTTAAAGGAACACTCGAAGTTGCAATTTACGTCATGTGGGAACTTGGCGAGATTGTGATGGAAAGGTAAATATTCATGTGAAGTCAGACCTTGCATGGACATATTTGCAGTTCTTTAAGTTAAACGACTTAAATTGAGTAGTAAGTGAGACCTGGACTCAAGGCACAAGATGGGGATAAAACATGTTTACATTTGCAATAGCATTGGAAAATGTAAATCCCATAATGATATAGGAATTAGAAATGTTTGCCAATTATTGTATGACAGATTACCTTATTATGTGCTTTCGTTAATAGCTGATCAACTGATGTAATGGAACTATGATAATTTGGATCCTAGTTTGCGAGAAAATTCTATGGTTATATGGATATTATCTTGGGAATTTTATTTTCTTGAAAAGTTTAATTATCGAAAATACTAAAATTAAATTTTGCTAGTTCTTTAAATGTATTAATGCAACATTAAACCGTAAACGTAGGTTATTCTTGTATTGGTAAATTGATCTACACCTGTAAGGGTTTTTGGTAGAGTCAACTTTACTATAAGAATAAACCTAGTCATCTTTTCATAAGAAAGAGTGAGATTCAATCCTATTCGTTTTCATGAATGAAAAAAAGGTATGATAGGACAATTAAAATTGTCTAAATTCTAAATACATAACTCGTAAGCAAATTTTAATAGTTAAGAAAATTTCATAGTTTCCGAGTTATTAAATTAGAAGCTAGACTAATTTACAGCAGAATTGGTAAAAGACGAACTAGTATGTTTTATTTAGTTGTTCTGTTTTGACCATTTAAAAGTACTACTTACAATTGTTGGAATGGTAAAACTATTAAGGAAGAAATTGCATGCACAATTTTTCAAGTTAATAGCATTGATGGATAATTCATCATCTACATAGTATAATAGATTCTTTTAAGTACATAAGTAATTGTTATGTATGGATTTTCTCAAAGGTGTACGGAAGTAAATAGAACACTATTTTCTTTCACTGATTAATGAAACACTTACAATGTTGTCAAATCCAGTGGGAGTATTGAGTTATTATTACTGAATAAGAAATGAATGTAATGATCTCTAATTCAGTGGGAGTTACAATCTTTTTCATATTGGTAGTAACCAACTGTCTTAAGATAATTACTTTCCACTTATAGACACTTATGTTTTCAAGGATAGTCATGTACGTTTCCTTACTAGACAATGAAGTGGTTCTACATCTACTAGTTATGCTAATATCAATAACACAATCATATTGGTCACATAAACAAACATATGTCGTGTTGTTTATCTGCTACATGATGTTGTTCCATGCACAAGTGAGAGAAATCTATATTGTGTGCAAGGTACAACGTATAGGTATATGATTTAACGGATTCTCTTGATTGCAAGGTAAGAGACTAAATATCTAATATGACTTGTACATATCTAATTCAAGAAACACTTGGTGTTGCAATTTACGTCATGTGAGAACTTGGCGAGATTGCAACAACAAAGTAAATCTCCATGTTACGTGGGATCGTATCTGGAATAAATTTACAGTTTCTAAATTAGACAAGTATTTAGACATGTGTCAAAATGATATATAAGACTACTTCAAATGAAATAATTATGTATTATTAGAATGACATAAATAAATGAAGTAATCTAATATTACTTCAATTTGTTTATTTATGTATTTTGGAATGACATAAATGAAAAATAATGTAGTCCTACATTATTGTGAAGTAAATAAATTAAATTGAAATTACTATTAAAACCAAAAGTAGTGTTCATAATTACTTTAGTTGAACATGTTTATGATTCATTGTAAAGACATAAACATAAAGTCTTTTAAGACTTATAATAAAGTAAGACGTTAACTTGTTATGTTTTTTAATTAAGACATAAACAAGAAGTCATTGAGTTGATCAATGATTTATAACGTATAATGGGATTATAACAATTTATGTTTTCTTGATAAGACATGAATATGAAGTGACTTGGTTAAAGAGTACTTGTGTTATAAAGAATGCAATTGGCTTGAAAAGTCTATTTTACCATTAAGTTAACTTAGTTGGTAAATAGGTAAGACAAAAAGAATATGTTTATCTTATATATATATTGTTATATTGTCTTACAATATTATTTCTAATGAAATGCCACAAGCTAATGGTATGTTCAGTTAGGAGAATCAAACTCTATTTGATTTTTTTGATTCGAGATAACCATAACTTCTTTCTAAAAAAGTAACAAGGTTAGAAAATTGAGTATGGATTGAATATACTCAATATGACTCCAATCTATAAGATTAATAAAACACCATTTTATTATGGAATGTGATGAATCACATTAAGTTTTAAATTTGAAGATTCTGAATTTGTTAAACTACTTATGAATAGGTTATTAACAAACTAAAGTCAGGAATTATCAATGTGTATTTGTAATATCCCAAAAAGAGAACAATGTAGTTTTGCTCTAATTGCTAAGTATATATAGATAGTCTATATATTACAAAAGGCAAGTGAGAGTTTTTTTTTATCTTGAAAGATAAAATTACAAGATACATAATCTTCTTAAATACACTAGTGAATATCATGATGAGGCTAGATATGAAATGTTAACCTCAAGATGATGGAATTTTCACTCATAGATCTGCAAGGATATCTCAGATATTTGATTTATTTGCTGAGAAGAACATGAGTTACAGGATTATAGTAAACCCGATAACCATTATGATGGATTACCAAATATTGTATTGGGTAAATTATGCATACTATGAATGTTAAAGATGTTGTCTATAAAGATAAGCAATTTTGGAAATTTGGTTTATTTTAATAGTTAGACTAGAGAATGAAGATAAGTTTCTTCAAAGAGATGGAAAACTCTAGTAGTTTAAATCTCTGTGTAGAAATCATATGGAAAAAATTGTACACATATTTAATGCATGTTTTATGACAAGATTATTAATCATACTTAAGCAATTAATTGTGATTGAATATTCTTTCCTAGACACATTAAATATATAAAGATGATAATTGTCATACTTGTTTTCATTGATATAAAATATGACAATGGAATATCTGTTAGTTTTATGGATATAAATTTGTAGTCACGAGTTAGGATCGAACTCGAGACCACGAGATTGCACTCTTTACGTATGAGAATTAAAGTTAATAATTAAATGTAAAATGTTATATTTATTTATTAAATACACGAAATATATAACGAACGTTAAGTTAATTAAGTGTAATGGACTAACGATCATGAAATGTTAATTGGAAGGGCTAAATAATAAAATTGAGATTGGGAAGGTTCTGAAATCCTTGGGGATTATTCAAACCGATCGCCCAAGGGGTTCCAAAGCCCAATCCATTGCTAACTTGGTCACAAAGTTATTTTGGGTATAAATACAAGGCCTAGTGTCACGACCCGCCTACTAGACTAGATCATTTTACAAGTATGTTCGGGATTCCGAATTATTCTACACTTCTCATGAAAGGCCTTGGATAAGCTTGGAAGAGTTTAGAAGCCCATGGAAGATTATGGATAATCTTGGAAGCTTTTGGAATAGGTTGGAAGCTCTAGAAACTTGCTAGAAGCTTATGGAAAATCATAGAAGCTAGAAGCTTCCAAAGAACCTTGTAGAAGCTTGTATAGAGTAGTATAAATAGGTGTTAGCTCATTTGTAGAAATCATCCATAGAAGCTCATTTGTAAAGTGATCTTGTAAAGAGTTCTCTAAGTAATACAAAGCATTTCCTTTCATTCCACTTGTTCCTTTCTTTGAAGTTTACTTTCGTTGCATACATCGTTGAGTATTCGAGAAAGGTGAGCTTAGTCGAGACTAAGTGCCGCGGGAGATCTTGTAGAGACAAGTCCGTGACAAGTGGTATCGAGGCGGCGTTGATTCAGGTGATGGCAAACGAGACCGAGAAGATTGGTGCTAGTGGAAGTGCGGTCATTGACGAGAGGCAGGTCGCGATGATAAGCGTCAAGACCAAGAAGAGAGGCGCATCTAAGGATATCATGTCGAGCTTTGATAAGAGATTGGCGGGTGTTGAGACATCCGTGTCGGAGTTGAAGACCCAAGTTGAGGGCTTGGATGGTCTAGACACCGAGTTTATGACCATGAAGGATGACTTTCGGAGGTCATCAATACGCAGTGGTGAATTTAGCGTGAAATCAATGGTCTAAAAGAGTTGTTCGTAGGCAAAATCTCCAACATTGAGAAGACCATCGAAGACTTGCAAGCCGATGTAGTGCTATGCAAGCGATCCATGGCTAACGGAGGTGGAAGCGTTGGTAATAATGTTCAAGATTGATGTTCCAAAACCATCACCGTTCGTGGGAAAGCGGGAAGCTAGGCGGTTGATGATTTCTTATGGGAGATGGAGCAATACTTGAGGCGTCAACATTACGGATGATGATATCAAGATCAAGATGGCGACCGATACTTGAAGGATACCGTGGCATTATGGTGGAGACGTCGATATGGAGATATTGAGCGAGGTACGTGTACTATCGATACTTGGGCTGATTTTGTTGCGGAACTTAAGAAGCAATTTTATCCTGAGAATGCTAAGAACGAAGCTAAGAGTCGGCTTCGTAAACTTAAGCATTCCGGAACAATCCGGGATTATGTTAAAGAATTTACTACACTAACCTTGGAGATTCCGGATCTTTCCGAACAAGACTCTCTCTTTTATTTCCTCGATGGTTTGCAAGGATGGGCTAAGACGGAGTTAGAGAGACGTGGATTTCAAGACCTCGCTACGGCTATCGCCCATGCCGAGGGCTTGATCGACTTTAGTTCGAGAAGGGAAACGTCTAAGCCGAAGGATCGAAAGGTTAGCCACGATAAAGGTGGGGGAGAGAAAGTCGCTCAAGCAAAGCCCGACAATACACGTAAACCACCAACCGGAAAGAACAAGGAAATAAAGACGGCCTTCAAGAGTGGTGGATGCTTCATATGTGATGGACCTCATAGAGCTCGAGATTGCCCCAAGAAAGCAAGCCTTAATGGAATGATGGCTCATGACGACGAAGGCCCAAGTGATGGTGGATGCATGAGCTCGATAAGGATTCTAAATGCAATCAAGGCCAAGACGGAGGTGCCAAAAGTTGTAGGAAGGATTGCAATTGTGGAAGCAAACATCAATGGGACTAAGGTACGTGCTCTAGTAGATTCCGGTGCCACTCATAATTTCGTGTCGGTTGATGAAGCCAAACGGCTAAGGATTAGCACTACGAAGGGGTGGAACGTTCCTGATGAACTCGAAGGCCAAGCCTATGGAAGGAGTGGCCAAGGAAGTTCAAGTCAAGATTGGAGAATGGGAAGGACGATTGACTTGTCGGTGGTCCCGATGGATGATTCGATGTGGTTCTTGGGTTAGAGTTCTCGATAAGGTACGAGCTTTCCTATGCCATTTGCTAACTCTTTATGTATCCTAGATGGTGGAAAGACTTGCATGGTTAGCACGGAGCGGGATTCTAAGTGTGGAGCGAAGACCCTTTCGCCATGCAATTCAAGAAAGGGTACAACAAGAGCGAGCCTTGCTATTTGGCGGTAACAAGGCTAGAAACGGATGGTAAGTCGGGCAAAGTAGAGGTACCGAAGGAGATCGAGCAAGTACTTGATGAGTTCAAGGACGTAATGCCCAAGGAGTTGCCCAAGAGACTACCACCTAGGAGGGAGGTGGATCATACCATCGAGTTGGAACCGGGTTCCAAGCCACCCGCCAAAGCCCCTTACCGAATGCCACCACCCGAGTTGGAGGAGTTGCGTAAACAACTCAAGGATCTTCTGGATGCGGGCTATATTCGACCCTCGAAAGTCCCATATGGTGTGCCGGTGCTATTTCAAAGAAAGAAGGACGGATCCTTGCGGATGTGCATAGACTACCGGGCACTTAACAAGGTAACGATTAAGAACAAGTACCCTATTCCTCTTATTGCAGATTTGTTTGATCAACTTGGAAAGGCGAGATACTCCAAGTTAGACTTGAGATCGGGTACTACCAAGTACGGATAAGCGGAGGAGACGAAGCTAAGGCGACATGTGTCACGAGGTATGGTTCTTACGAGTTCTTAGTAATGCCCTTTGGCTTGACTAATGCTCCCGCTACTTTTGCACCCTTATGAATAAGCTATTTCACCCGTTCCTTGATAAGTTCGTGGTGGTATACTTGGACGATATCGTTGTTTATAGTCATACCTTGGAAGAGCATATCTTGCATTTGAAGCGGTGTTTCAAGTGTTACGAGAAACGAGCTTTATGTAAAGTTGAGAATGCTCTTTCGCCCAAGACGAAGTCGAGTTCTTGGGACACAAGATCAAAGACGGTGGATTGATGATGGACGGTGCAAAGGTAAAAGCTATCCAAGAATGGGAACCACCATCCAAGGTAACGGAGTTACGATCTTTTCTTGGCTTGGTGAACTATTATCGAAGGTTTATCAAGGGGTACTCCGCAATAGCATCTCCCTTGACGGACCTATTGAAGAAGAACAAAGCTTGGACTTGGGACGAAAAGTGTCAAGCAGCGTTCGAGAGTTTGAAGAAGGCGGTTATGGAGGAACCGGTGTTGAGACTACCGGATGTAACCGTGCCTTTCGAGTTGCACACGGATGCATCGGACTTCGCTATTGGAGGAGTTCTAATGCAAGAAGGACACCCGATCGCATTCGAGAGCCGGAAGTTAAATGAAACGGAGAGGAAGTACACCGTGCAAGAGAAAGAGATGACGGCGATTGTGCATTGCTTACGGACTTGGAGGCATTATTTGTTGGGTTCGAGATTCGTGATCAAGACGGATAACATTGCCACGAGTTACTTTCAAACCCAAAAGAAGTTAAGTCCCAAGCAAGCTCGGTGGCAAGACTTCCTAGCCGAGTTCGACTATCACTTAGAGTACAAGCCGGGGAAGGCTAATGTGGTAGCCGACGCATTGAGTCGCAAGGCGGAGTTTGCGGCAATCACCCAGCACAATTCTTCCTCCAAGACCAAATCAAGGAAGGATTGGAACATGACCCTTTGCCAAGAAGCTCGTAGCCTAGCAAGAGATGGAAAGACTCAAGATTTTGGCTTAGGGAGACATGTTGTTCACGAAAGGAGATCGGCTTTACGTGCCTAAGTGGGGTGATCTTAGACGGTTAATCTTGAAAGAGTGTCATGATTCGAGTGGGCGGTCATCCGAGGATCAAGAGGACGTTGGCATTGGTCGAAGGCACTTATTATTGGCCAAGGATGGAAGACGATGTAGAGACATTCGTACGAACGTGCCTTATTTGCCAACAAGACAAGATAGAGCAAAAGAAGTCTGGAGGATTGTTAGAGCCTCTACCGACGCCCAAAGGACCATGGGAAAGCGTTTCCATGGACTTTATCACATGCTTGCCGAAGTCGGAAGGATGTGGGAGTATTATAGTGGTGGTCGATCGATTCTCGAAGTATGGAACTTTCATTGCCGCACCACCCGACGTCACAGCGGACGATACGGCTAAGCTTTTCTTTAAGAATGTGGTGAAGTATTGGGGAGTGCCACATGTGATCGTTAGTGATCGAGATCCAAGATTCACGGGGCGCTTTTGGACGGAGTTGTTCAAAATCATGGGAACGGATTTGAACTTCTCTACGAGTTTTCATCCCCAAACGGACGGGCAAACGGAAAGGGTAAACGCATTATTGGAGCTCTATCTTCGGCACTACGTAAGTGCCAACCAACATGATTGGGCTAAACTCCTTGACGTTGCTCATTCTCGTACAACATGCAAAGGAGTGAAGCCACGGGAAGAGTCCTTTGAGTTGGTCACGGGCACCAACCATTGACTCGAATGCCTTAGCCGCATCATACGAGGGAGTAGCCAGTGCTTACAAGACGATGAAGGAATGGCACGAGCAAGCGGACTTGGCCCGGTTTCGTTGGATAAAGCGGCTAAGAAAATGAAGAAGTGGGCGGATGAAAAGAGGAGACATGTCGAGTTCGAGGTCGGAGATCAAGTAATGGTGAAGCTCTTGCCTCAACAATTCAAATCACTAAGGAAGGTGCATAAAGGTTTGATACGGAGGTATGAAGGCCCTTTCCCGGTGATTGGACGTGTTGGAAAGGTTTCTTATCGACTTCAACTACCGCCCAAGTTGAAGATCCATCCAGTCTTTCACGTTAGCCTTCTCAAGCCTTATCATAAGGACGAGGAAGACTCGGAACGAGGGGTGTCCAAGCGGGCACCAACAGCGGTTGTTACTTCGTACGATCGAGAGGTTGATGAGATCTTGTCGGATCGTACGATACGAGGCGAGGGGTGCCAAGCTATAAGGAGTACTTGATCAAGTGGCGAATTTGCCCGATAGTGAAGCAAGTTGGGAAGCCAAGACTTGTTGTGGCAATTTGCGGACAAGATCAAGAAGTATCACGAGGATGGCACGACGAGGACGTCGCGAGCTTAGGTGGGGGAGGATGTCACGACCCGCCTACTAGACTAGATCATTTTACAAGTATGTTCGGGATTCCGAATTATTCTACACTTCTCATGAAAGGCCTTGGATAAGCTTGGAAGAGTTTAGAAGCCCATGGAAGATTATGGATAATCTTGGAAGCTTTTGGAATAGGTTGGAAGCTCTAGAAACTTTCTAGAAGCTTATGGAAAATCATAGAAGCTAGAAGCTTCCAAAGAACCTTGTAGAAGCTTGTATAGAGTAGTATAAATAGGTGTTAGCTCATTTGTAGAAATCATCCATAGAAGCTCATTTGTAAAGTGATCTTGTAAAGAGTTCTCTAAGTAATACAAAGCATTTCCTTTCATTCCACTTGTTCCTTTCTTTGAAGTTTACTTTCGTTGCATACATCGTTGAGTATTCGAGCAAGGCTGAGCTTAGTCGAGACTAAGTGCCGCACGGGAGATCTTGTAGAGACAAGTCCGTGACACTAGGGTCTTTGTATTCCATATCTTGTACTCATTGTTTAAACCCTAAAATTGTTTTGTGTGTTTCTTTGTTCCAAACGATCGACCACCTCAAGTAGGGTGTCGATACTTTTGTTTTTCCAAAACAATTATTTTCGTGTGATTAAAACTAGCATTACTTTAATTTGATTTAGTACGTGTGTACAAGAACGTGGTACTATGTAAAACCCTAAAAATACGAAACGTGTTAAGAGACTAAAATACCCTTGAAATCGAACATTTATTAAATACGTAAAATACGTTTATATCATTTAACGAAAATTAAAAACTTAACTTACGAATAATAAAAACTTAACTAAAATATGTACGTGATCGACATGGTACGACGAAGATTAAACGTCTCGTAAAAGTTTGGGCCTTGCCATTTGTTTGATTTTTGATCCGATGGGCTCGTTTCTTTTGCCAAGCCGAGTCCAAGAAGCCATAGGGGCGTTTGTTTTGGTGTCGTGTGGATCAAGAGTCGAAGGCCCAAAGGCCGTGGGTTTTGTTGTGTTCGGTTGGACTAGGCGAAACCCAAACCCCTCCTAAAATCCCTAACCGAAATTTTACTACCACTATAAATATAACACATAAACTCAAAAGTGAAACCCTAGTTTTGGTTGCCTCCCTTTCTTTTTCTCCCATTCGTCGAATACCTACACCTTTGGTGTCGAGATTTTGCTTCAATAAAGCTAAGGTATAACGTGTTTCTCGCCTTCCTTTGATGCACCTTAAGTTAATATATTGTAACTTATTTGTTTTAGTCGACTTGTGTTTTCTTTTTCCTTGTGTCGAGTCGTATGAAACCAAACAACACAAACCCTAATGATTTGAACCTTATAAGTATTAAAGAACATGTATGTAATATGTATTATTGAATCGGATCATGGTTAAGTCGAGCTATAAAGAACCGAACCACATATATAAATGTTATCATGCTAATAAATTAAACCCTAATTGGAATGGAACCCTAAGTGTAATTAATGGTCTAAACATGTGATTATAGTGGTTTTAATAAACCCTAAAACCGGACAGCATCATATGTCGAATTTGTGTGTGTTATAGATCCAATTTTTAAGTGCAATAACCTGGGTTTTGTGGGAATAGTTTATTTTATGTCTTAGTTAAGTTTTCCAAGTGGTTTGGTCGAATTTGTAGTTGTCTAAGTCGTATTTTTGAATTTTACAAAATCAAGTGTCAAAGCTGAGAAAACGGGTCTGAAATTTAGTTGTATTGTTTGATTTTTCATTTTCAAACCATAAGGAATTGGGAACTCTCCTTTTACAGGGGTGATATTTATGACATAAATGAATTTCTGGAGTTTTGGGAATTTTTCCAAGGTGTCTAAACAGGTCCAATAAGTGTAAACTTTTAAGGTGTATTTTCGATTACTTTACGGATAGAGTCGGACTTGTGATTTTCCATAGGCCATTTGGCATAGAGATAGAACCCACCAATTTTTGAGACTCTTTTAAATCATATGGGAACCCTGGATTTTGCTTGATTTCATTTGAGCTAAGTAAGTATTTTATAAAATCGCTAAAGTCTGGTCCGAATATGAGTTTAAGAACCGAAAGATAAAATATGATATCAATAGGTAACACACTTACAAAGGCATAAGAAGCTTATAAAAGGAACTAATAAGTATTATACGAATCGTAATCCGTGTAGATTCATTGAAGAAGGCGATGGCGTCAGATCTTCGTGTTCGTTCATTCATTTGCTTTTACCTCATTTGCGTTAAGGTACGGATATTTCTGCCTTACTTTAAGACACTTGTGTTATCGTCTGAGATATTACGAACTTTTCATAAAGGTTCCGTATGATGTTCTTTTCGTTCGTTTTCTATTTTACTTATTAGGATTTCGATGCCATTGCTATGAACCCTTTTTCACTAATGTTTGATCCATTGTTTATATGAACTTATGTTCTAGTGAACTATGCGATATCGATGTGAACTTATGTTAGGAAGATTTTGATATGCACACTCGTTGAACTTTGCTATGGTTGATTTTGAACCTCTGGTTATGAACTTATGATTATGAATATATGATATGCCACTATGATATGAACTTATGATGTCTGACTATCTGAATATGAACCTTATGATATGAACTATCTGATATGATTCTGTGACCTTGTGTGTGACTATGATCTGTGCCATATCGAAAATCTGCTTGACTTAAGTTGGTTGATAATAACCAAATATTTAACTAGTCATGGGGTTCCATGTCCGTATCGTTGATGCACCTCGATATGACTCTAGGCGAGAGAGTGATGTTCGCCACGTCTACGGATGGTGAAGCATATTTTTGAATATGTAGGAAGGGCGTATGGATGCATCCTAGATCGATCATTATCGATATGTTTTACGGTGAATGATGTCGGTAATACGCGTCTTCACAAAATTCAGGAGCTAGCTACTCCATTGGTTACTTGAGGTCTCCCTCATATTATGTAAGGTATTCCGAGGTCACCCTCCGAATACAATGGTTACTTATGGTATGTTACGATCGATATGTTTCGAGCTCGTGGTAGTTGACCAAATCTTTATCTCATTATACGTGTTAAGTATTCTGTATGATTTGGTATTTCGAGTGTTTATATTATGTATTCTGATATGATATGTTAGTGAATGTGCTGATGACGTATTTGTTTAAGTGATTATTAGTTGCCATGCTAGGATAAGATTAATACGTTAAAACCTGATTCGTATATCTGATATTATGATTTGTTATTGTTACGTGAATGCGTTGATCTGCGAGATGAATGTGCTAGTGCACAATTGAGTGTTTTGAAGGTTAATTATCCGTATGCATATGTGACTGCCATGTTTAACTCGCTAAGGTTAGGATTTGATTTAGAATCGGTTTAGCTATTATATCCGCCATGACATGCGCCATTTCATCATTACTATGTTGAATTAAATGCTTTAAATGTTGCTTCATTAATTTGTATGAATGCCATGTTTATTGTCTAGGAAGTGTTTTCGTTAGTCATTAGACTCTCCGTTTGGCTTATACGTAATCTGTTATTGTTGATATGTTAAGTGTTTGGTTATTCTGATGTGTTTGTTTTTGTGTCTTTAATGTGCTATGTGATGTCTAAACTGTTATGTGGTTGTTTGGATCTCTGTATATTTTGTGCTTCCGCAGAAATCCTAAAAGATCCCTCGTCATCATTTTATTTTTGATTTTGTTAATTGTATATTTATTCGCTTTTAGCTTTTGTTTTCGTTATATCCATTCACTGGGCTTTGTAAGCTCACCAAGCATTTTCTTTTCTGCGGCGGTATTAAGCATTCAAGATGAGCTTATGGGATGGCTGATCTGGGTTTGAGAGTATAGACGAGAGCAAGATTTGACCATAGAGATCTTAGATTTATTTGAATATTAAGTTATTTATACTATCTTTTGTAAGTTTTTGTAAAGGCTTCCGCTTTTGTACATTAGTTAAAGTTCTGATATGAAACCGTATTGTGATATCTTTACCCTTGTCGGGTTGGGGTGTTACATACTAACATACTTTTGTTGGTATCTTGGATTGAATTACAAAAACGGAAAGGGGTAATTCTTATAATCCTATAAACCCTAATCAGGATTCATCACTTGCTAGTTTTGTGGAATTGATTCTTGTTCGGCTAGAATAAAAAAAGTACGCATACTTTATGTTTATGTTAGTTAATTATTCATTATACGTTCCTATACGCGTCCGCATGTTTCTTTGATGTTTTATGTGTTTTATATATGATAGTCATGTTATATAATTTCAACAGTGGCATTACGAGTCTTGTTTAAATGAGTTATTAATTACTAAACACTTAAAAAACGAATATTGTATGTTGTTTGATATGATTGTTCTAGGGTTCTTGTTTTGATTATGTAAACCCTAATTTTAGGTCAGGGCTTTTGCCTTTAAATTTTTTTTATTGGATCCACCAATTTTTTATTTTTTTTGGTCGAAACCCTAATTTTTTTTAGTCGATTGTTTTTAAAAATTGTTTTAGGGTTTATTATAATTTTTATGTTATCAATATCGAAACCTAGAATTAATATATTTGTTACGTGATAAATTAATGAATAAAGTGTTATGTGATATGGAATTGTATGCGATCTTGTGACTTAACAGAAAAATTGTTATGTTATATCCATGATGATACATGCATGTTCGTCATGGATGGTTGCTTGAATTTTTAATTGCCAAGTTATTTTAATCACATGTATGTTTTGATAAATCTTGAATTAGGGAAGACTCTAATAATATATTAATGAATCAATTATGTGCAATTTGATATATTTTAATTATGGCTACATAATCGATTCGCCTATGTGTGGCTCACTTTCAATTGTGCAGTGAAAGCCCTAGTTAAAATATCGTTAATCAACCTAGATATTGATTATTAATAAGCTTTATCAAATAAGTTACATGTGGCTACTTGTTTACGTATTAATTGTTAGTTATGTGCGCATTGTTTTAGTTGTTTATTTTTTATTGTTACTTGTTTGTTTATTATGTGCGACAAATTTTAAGTAAAGGGTAATTTTGAATAGAAAAATAAATTGGATAAACAATGGTGAAATTTGATTTGTTTTTGAAGAGTTAAATTTTCAATAAGTTTAATTGATTGATGGTTTTGGTACAAATAGTGAGAACGGATCATCCAATTTTTACAAACTATAAGAGGGGTATAAGGATGGGAGCGCATTAAATTGTGACCCGAAAAAAGGAGGTTATTGCTTCAGCGCTGACCAAATTCTTAGCTTCTTTGTCCGTCAAATTGGAGTTACCAAGTAGGCTATAAATGTACAAAATCATTTTAAGGGCGAATTAGCTTTAATTCCATGCGCCACTTTTGTGGTAATTATCCGAAACACTAAGTCTTTAGACTTATGCAAAAGTACGATATAATGGACGATAATTAAAGGTAAATTCCTTGATTGGCGAAACCAATACCGCAATCAAAACTTTGATAATTTGATCTTTACGAATCGGTTAATAAAAAGTTTTTTTTATTGAAAACTATTGATACGAAGTTGTATGCATGCTTCTTCGTACATGTTTGATTTAAGACCATAAATCAAAACTAGTAACCTTTTAAAATTAAGTTAACTGCCATCTAGTTAAAGGAACACTCGAAGTTGCAATTTACGTCATGTGGGAACTTGGCGAGATTATGATGGAAAGGTAAATCTTCATGTGAAGTCAGACCTTGCATGGACATATTTGCAGTTCTTTAAGTTAGATGACTTAAATTGAGTAGTAAGTGAGAACTGACTCAAGGCACAAGATGGGATAAAACATGTTTACATTTGCAATAACGTTGGAAAATGTAAATTCTATAATGATCTAGGAATTGGAAAATGTTTGCCAATTATTGTTTGATGATTACCTTATTATGTGCTTCGTTACTAGCGGATCAACGATGTAATGGAACTATGATAATTTTGATCCTAGTTTTCGAGAAAATTCTATGGTTATATGAATATTACCTTGGGTATTTTATTTTCTTCAAAAGTTTAATTATCGAAAATACTAAAATTGAATTTTGCAAATTCTTTAAATGTATTAATGCAACACTAAACCGTAAACGTAGGTTATTCCTGTATTGGTAAATTGATCTACACCTGTAAGGGTTTTTGGTAGAGTAAAGTTTGCTAAAAGAATAAACCTAGTCCTCTTTTCATAAGAAAGAATGAGATTCAATCCTATTCCTTTTCATGAACCCTAATTAGGGTTCATCACTTGCTAGTTTTGTGGAATTGATTCTTGTTCGGCTAGAATAAAAAAGGTACGCATACTTTATGTTTATGTTAGTTAATTATTCATTATATGTTCCTATACGCTTCCGCATGTTTCTTTGATGTTTTATGTGTTTTATATATGATAGTCATGTTATATAATTCCAAGAATATCAAAACTCTTTCTTGAGAAATCACTCGAGCGAGGACGGTAAGTAATCGAAAGGTTTTTTGAATTCATAAAATCTTTGAAAGTGTACGAAGTGCAATAATTCATGAATGGATAAATGCATGCATCTATGAAATTATTCTTGTGTTTAATTATTAAATCCTAGTTTTGATTTATAATTGAAATAAGATAAATTTTAAGTATTTCTGAAAGCTAGTGGGAGTATTATACATTAAAAGAATAAGAATACTTTAAACTTTAAAATGTTGAAAGTTTAAATTATCATAAAATTGGTGATATAGGATGTCACACAATTTATGAATTATTATGTGGATTGGTGAATGCACACATACAAAGACTTCACTAATTGAATTCTTGAAATAAGTATTCTCAAAATTACGATAGATCAAGTTGTTTGATTTATGCCTTGTCAACAAGTATGATTGTCATTACTTGAGGCATAATTCATCAACTGGAATTTTCATGCATTGATCTATTTAGTATTTGGATAAAGGATGTTAAACAATTATTGTAATAAATCAAATACTTGGTATGTTTGATTTTATAATATATTGTATCCTATATTTGAATGTTTAATCCGTGAATAAATTTATTTATTCTAAATCGTCCGTTATCAATTAATGATATGGGAGTATCATTAAATTAAGAAAATCTGAGTGATTTGGTAGAATATACTTAAAAGTATATTCATGAGAAAGCATACTAATTTCAGATGATATTCAATGAATTGAATATAGGACTTATCCCAACTACATGATTTTACTTTATGGATATTGTTATTAAGTAAATCATGAATAGTTATCCTCGGACTTGAGATACGAGATAAGTGTCATGAATGTAGTGCATACGTGAAACAACTTAATGCTAAGCGTAATCGGTAGTCATAAGGGTAGTTTTGAAGTGTTGCAAAGTTTGTGGGTTAGTCTTGTAGTCAAGATAAAATTTGTTCCTTCAAATTTATTTGGAGTTTAATACTACTGGGCCCCTCGTAGGGTTGACAAGATGTTTATGTGGCCACACCCAAAATCTCCCCTGAATATGTTCAGAAGATTTGGTAATCTTGGTCAATCACTTAAAACGAGAAACAGAATGGTTGAATAAAGAATGACTTAATTCCATATCTTTATTTAACATGGTATTAGAAACAAGAGGATAATAATAATGAGAAATCATGAAAAGGTTTTCCAGGAGCCTTGCTCGAGTTTTACTAGAGGCATCAAAGTGTTGCTAGACGCTAACCGATGTGATCACTCTATTAAGATACATCCAAGTGGGAGCTGTTAGTTTTATGGATTTAAATTAGTAGTCGTGAGTTAGGATCGAACTCGAGACCACGAGATTGCACGCTTTACGTATGAGAATTAAAGTTAATAATTAAATGTAAATGTTAAATTTATTTATTAATTACACAAAATATATAATGGACATTAAGTTAATTAAGTGTAACGGACTAACAATCGTTAAATATTAATTGGAAGGACTAATTAATAAAATAGAGATTGGGAAGGTTCCGGAATCCTTGGGGATTACTCAAACCGATCGGCCAAGGGGTTCCAAAGCCCAATCCATTGCTAACTTGGTCACCAAGTTACTTTGGGTATAAATACAAGTCATAGGGTCTTTGTATTCCATCTCTTGTACTCATTGTCTAAACCCTAAAATTGTTTTGTATGTTTCTTTGTTCCAAACGATCGACCACCTCCAAAAGGGTGTTGATACTTTTGTTTTTCCAAAAAAAATATTTTCGTGTGATTAAAACTAGCATTACTTTAATTTGATTTAGTACGTGTGTACAAGAACGTGGTACTAACATACTTTTGTTTGTATCTTGGATTGAATTACAAAAACGGTA
This sequence comes from Chrysanthemum lavandulifolium, assembly GCA_022545495.1. NCBI lineage: Eukaryota > Viridiplantae > Streptophyta > Magnoliopsida > Asterales > Asteraceae > Chrysanthemum > Chrysanthemum lavandulifolium. Next base: position 253,441,900 of record CM040238.1, read on the forward strand.
AGGGGTAATTCTTATAATCCTATACACCCTAATTAGGGATCATCACTTGCTAGTTTTGTGGAATTGATTCTTGTTCGGCTAGAATAAAAAAGGTACGCATACTTTATGTTTATGTTAGTTAATTATTCATTATACGTTCCTATACGTTTCCGCATGTTTCTTTGATGTTTTATGTGTTTTATATATGATAGTCATGTTATATAAATCCAACATATAGATTATCTTTTTGATGATCCACATTATGTTTGTGTATGTTAAAACATCTGGTTATTTATTCAAACACATTTGATTTGTTTTATGTTGTTATACATTTTCGATAATGTAACCACAAGATAGAAAACAAATGAGTATATGGAGTTATGGACTTTTATGTAGTCTGATTGGTGTTGCTCTTAGTGGGAATGAGGCTGAGCATAATTATGGTCTTGATCCGGTTTTTTTGGAGGTGTGTAAGACTTTTGAAGAGGCCATGCGCGGTGTTGAAGTAATGAATGCGGAGAATGTGGAAAATGATACTAATATTGCTTCTAATTCGTCTCCCAAAGTTCATAATCAACCCCAACCAACGGGTGTCCCGAGTGTGAAGTCGGTTTCATTTGCGGGTGCTATGTCAAATGATTCTACGAAGCGCATGTCTAATTCTCGTATGTTGGAATGTAGTAAAAAGTCTAATGGTGTGGATCTCTCTGTTCCTATGAAAGTCGTGGAGGAGGTAAACTCTAAATTTGAGAATACCCTTTATGGTTATTTTCTTGGTAAACGTATTGCTTTTCCGGTTGTTGATTATTACGTTCCTAATACGTGTGCCAAGTATGGTATTCAAAAGGTTATGATGAATGCTAAGGGGTTCTTTTTCTTTAAGTTTTTCACTCGTAAAGGTGTTGATGATGTTCTGGAAAACGAACCGTGGATGATTAGGAATGCGCCAATTATTCTTAAAACTTGGATGTTGAATACTAATCTGCTTAAAGAGGATTTGACTAACATTCCAGTGTGGGTTAAATTTCATGATGTTCCTCTTGCTATGTTTTCTGATGATGGTATGCCGAAAATGTTAGATTCTTACACTAGTCAAATGTGCTTGGATTCTTGGGGCCGCATTAGTTTTGCTAGGTGCTTGATTAAAGTTCGGGCTGATAAGGTTCTTCGGGAGAGTCTCACTGTGGAAATACCTTTACTGGATGGATCGGGATCTACTATTGAAAAGATCTTGGTTGAATACAAATGGAAACCGTCAAAATGTGATACGTGTCAGCTTTTTGGTCATACTCTGGGTGATTGTCCTAAATTTGTCCCACCTCCTACTCAGCCTACACAGAATGTTAATGATGGTTTTCAAACGGTCAATAAAAATAATAAGGGTAAGAATGGTGGTCAAAATGTTCCGGGTAAAGGGGGATTTACTAAACGTGTTTTGGGTAAGAATTCCGTTATCAACCTAAAGCGCCTCCTCCTGAGCCTAAGGAAGTGGATGTTACTAAAAAAAGGCCACTGAAGTGGCTAGTACGAGTAGGACGAAGATTGCTGTCATACCCCCAAGTTACCTTTTTGCGGCGAATGAAATTCACGGGGATGACCGCCATAGCATCACGATTCTGTTATATTGAACGACCTAAAGTGTCGTTTTGAAAATACATCGTTTGATTAAGTAAAATAATCAGAGTTTACAAAACCTATGTCCCAAATGACAATCAACATGTGCGGAAATAAGTTTGTTACAATCCAAACGATGTTTTAAAGTGCATAAAACCCATGTGAGACGCGTCGTCACCGCGACTCTATGATAACTCCTTATGTATGCCATGAAGTATATGCTTTAGATACCTGAAAATACATTGCTAAAAGTGTCAACACAAAGTTTGAGTTAGTTCATAGGTTTACGAAAATGTTTTATACGACAACCAGAAGTATAAGTCATGTATGACAAATATGTCACATAAAAATGATACAATTGATATAAGCACATGACACAAGCTATACCGATCATGATGTTACGCCCCAGTGTTTGCCAAACAACTCTCATTCTGATATTAAATGAAATGCATCCGTTTGACCAGTTGGAACCACCAACCCGGATGGAGGAGTCACCCTCAATAGATCTATTCACTCACCCTCGCTTACTCCGTAATTAATGGTTCATGATTATGAAATGGGGACATTCAATTGGCAATGAGGTAACTTAAGCAATGTAAATGAATTTGATATACTTGGGCTCGTAATAAAATGATGTGCAATGTATTCTCCCCCGTAGGTTTGAAATGAAATATAAACTTGAAAGACGGGGCTATGAAAACTCACTTGATACAATGATTATGATGGCAAAAGTGGATACACTGAAATGAGACGCAATCTCTAACTGCAACCTATTATGAATGATATGATCTAATATAAGTCATGATTTAATGTTGTGCATGCAAACTCATATGATATCCATACCACTTGTGCATTTGAAAATAAAGTTTATCGTCGAAATATATGTTTATGACATCTTGTCAAGTTATAAAATACTTTACGCTTATATATGTTGAAACAACATTCCACGATAATCGTTTAGACATAGAACAAGAATTTATAGTTTTGCGTCGTAAAATAATATATTTTGACAACTCATGAAAATGACTAAGTAACCTCGCGAAGCTTAGTCGCAAAATGGTGAATATCGAATGTTAGAAAACAACCTCAATGGTTTTGGAAAGCTTGTAGCGATATCTAAAAGTCTTAGCATTTAACTTTTGATCATAGAAGTCTCGATCATAGGGAAAAATATAAATGAAGTAAGGTAGTCGAGCTAACAATATAGTTTATGAGTAGTTTTCGGAAAAGTTTGAGTGATCGTAAATTATTCGTTATATCTTCGTTTGACGAACGGTTGAACATTTTGAAAAATAGGATAGGCGAACTCACTTTTACTTGTAGACATCGTTTTCTCAAAAGTACTCTATCGATATGAAAAATGGCTCCAAACATGGTCACTTGCGATAACCATTTTGGTCTAATAGAAAATATGTATGTGTTATTATTTGTGAAAAATAATAGTTACGATAGCCATAATTAAAATGCGTGCAACTTAGTCGTTATAGCTCCGTTTTCTACGTTCTATATATCCTCGGATTTATGTTAGTATGTACTAATATATTTTTGATAAATCGACTCATTTAGATTATGTTTAAAACTCGGTTTTGCCCCTTAAAAATCCCTTGACAGCAAATACTATTCCTGAAAATTAGTTTTCGTCGTTAAACTTGAAACTAGCGTAACTTCTTCGTTAAAAACCCGTTTTAAGCCGTTCAAGCGACCACGGTTTTGTTTTTAAGTCTATTTTCTGAAAATATAAGCCAAAATAACTCACTACTTACTGAAAATTCCAGATTTTACAAAACGTGACAAGAGCTAAATATATATAAATCGGAAATGATTTTCTAGTTTGTAACTTGATCCAATCTCTTTCAATCAACACCAAAGATATTCTAAACCTACCATACACCTTCTTAGGGTGTCATGGGTTCCTAAACTTTACCAAAGATGATAGAGTTCATAGGAATACTAATAGGATAATATAAACTCAATCTAAGTAGTAAAAATATGTAAAAGTGGTATGGATCATAGTATATTTGCATGTTTTTCTTACTAGATCATGAAAATACATCAAGTAAGAGTTTATAAGAGTAGGAAAAATTAGTTGAAGCTTACTTGAGTGATTGATGAGTTTTTGAGCTAGAAAACTTAATTAATCTATAGGTTTTTATTTCAAAACCTTAACATAGATTACTAATAGAACTTGATAAACACTTGATCTTGCAAAAATGATGGATCCTTCTTCTTGTTTTTGAGTTGGACGAACCACAAGGATGAGCAAGAGAGTTTCTTTTTATTTTTCACCTTCCAAATGTGTGTTTGTATGTGTTTTTTATTAATAAACTACTTGTATATTGCAAATATCTAGCCATCATGAGTATGTGTACATTTAGTTAGTCAAGATATTTCATAAAAAAAGATGACAAGGGGAAGGTCGGCAAGGTATATTGGGGAGGCATGATTTGTATTTTTGATGATTAAATGTGTATAAAGTTAAGTATAATGTATATTTTGTACATATAATTAGTTATTTAGCGTAGCGTTAGCTAGAAATCGATTTTAACGTAACAAAATAAAATATATCAAAGTCATAAAAATTATAAAAATGCATTTCTAGCAAGTATTGAGTGAATAAATAATTATCGAATAGGATTTAAAACTGTCAAATATATATATATATATATATATATATATATATATATATATATATATATATATATATATATATATATATATATATATATATATAATATATATACCAAAAAAATTTAAAACATCGGGTAAACTAATCATATAATTTTCATAGTCTTAAAACGAGTATAAAAATATATCGGACAATTGTTGGAAGTGTCGGATCAATTATTCAAAATAAATGATCGTGCGATAGCATTTATTTAATAAATAAATATACGTTAATGGAATATGCAAATCCATGCATGAACTAAAATGAAAATGATTTTACTGATGATATGTTGACTAACTCTAGTCTATATGTAATGTTCTCAATGATGTTTCATGAATACGCAGCTAAACCCTTATAGTTACGCGAATTTGATACTCGTAAACCTAGTTTACGAAAAATGATGAATAGTGAATCATGAATAGTGATTTTTCTCCGAGAATGAATAGTGTTTCGTGAATAGTAAACTTTTGAAATGACATCTCAAAGTCTCAAACCGACTTAAAAAATGATGAATAGTAATATGTGAATAGTAAATTCTCGAGATGAATAGTAAATTTGAGAAATGACCGGAAATTACGATTTGTCACAATTGCTACATCGAATCCCTTTGATGCACTTAATATGATTGATACTGATAAATGTGGCACTCCTTCTGATGTAGTGGCGAAGGATGGGGCTGAGTTGGACTCTGATAGTACAATGAAAGAAAAGAAGAATGAGTCTCTAAAAACTAGTAATACATTGCATGAACCGCTTGTGAGTGATTCAATAAAAGCTAACAAGGTTGGTCCTACCCCTATTGTTGAGAAAATTAGGGAGTTTGAAAAGCTTCTTATTGATGGGAAAGCTACTCTTGTTGATGATGTCAGTAATCCGGTTAAAAAGGTTGATTATTCGGTTAATAAAATGGATTTTTCGTCTACTTTTTCTACTAAGAGTGTTAACCCATTCTCTAAGTTGGGAGAGATTGTTGATTCCGACAGTGATGAAAAGGAGGTTGTGAACACTTTTGATGATTCATTGAACCTATTTGGTGGTGGTCATGATCGTGAAGATGATTATGATGACTATGCGGATCAGGTCTACGATCTTCCAGGGAATTTAGATGCTCTTTATGACACGTATGCCTTGGTAGGAAGTAATTCTGTTCTCATAGGAGTCTAATGTTTCTTTTGAGTAGTGGTTTGTTTTCTTGTTTAAGAATATGAAGTATCTTGTTATGTAAGCATTTCCGCCTATGTAATGGGCTGAGATATGGGATTCACCCATATAATTTGTGCTTAAACGTTTTTTTGAGTAATATATTTACCGGGTCTTTGACCTTTTACCCAAAAAGACTATTATGTAGTCTGGTTCATTTCTTATTGTTACCGTTGTAACGTAGCAAAAACTAAAAAGGCAAATGGTCTGAAAATGCATCTAAGTTAACACCTTTTACTTTTGTATGCTACTAACTTTTAATTTTCTTATAAAATTTAAATACTCTCTTAATCTTCTTATTGTATGCATTATTACTGACATGGCATCATTTAATCAAGAATAAATTACATAAATCGTCCATGCGACTCTGAAAATTTACACCGGTCATCTTTGTGGACGATGTGGCACTATGGCTGACTAGACTTAGTTGCTGACATGGCAGAACTAGAAATAACAAAAAGTGCTCCCTGCAAGGCCAGGTCTTTTACTTTGAAAACACAACATGTTACCACTGGACCAAGCGTCCAGCGTTTTTTTTTTTCTTTTTTCTTTTTTATTTATCCACTCTTTCTATTATACACTTGTTATACCAACTTTAAAAATACAAATGTGATAGAGTTTAAAAAAAATTGTTTTGTACATTTTTTATAAAAACAAATTGTGGACAGAAGTAAAAAAAGTGTGACCGTTTTTAAAAAAAATACTTTTATCGAAGCAACTTTTTTATAAACATTTTTATACGTAATCAAGTTGCAAATTTTTATACGTGATCGATAAAAAAAATGTGGCCCGAGTTACAACTTTTTATATGATCGATAAAATTTCATCGAAGCAATTTTTATCGATCACGTATAAAAATGTATACCATATAAAAAAAATTAATACGTGATCGATCACGTTTTTGCTTCAATAATTTTTTTTATCGATCACGAAAATTTGCAACTCATGCCACATTTTTATATCGATCACGTATAAACGTATGCGTGATTGATACTCTCGGGGCTACATAAAAAATTGTTTTGTACTTCGATAAAAATTTGCAACTCGTGCCACATTTTTGTATCGATCACGTATAAAAATGTGTCTCAAGTTGCAAATTTTAATATGTGATCGATAAAAATGTATACGTGATCAAGTTGCAAAATTTTGTACGTGATTGATAAAAACGTATAATGATTGATACTCTTGGAGCTTCATAAAAACGTGATCGATCACATATATATTTTTATTGAAGAAAAAACGTGATCGATCACGTATAAATTTGTTGTAAAGCTGGAGACCCGAGTTGTATACCTGATCGAAGTAAAACGTTATAAATTTTTTTTTGCTTCGATAAAAACGTTTTTCTAAAATACTCCTCACATTTTTTTATACTTCAGCCACAATTTTTTTTAATAAATAATGTACAAAGCAATTAAAAAAAAAAAAAAAAAAAAAAAAACAACAAAACAAAACTCGATCACATTTTTTTAATATAACTTAATCACAATTTAAAAAAAATAAAAATAAAATAAATAAATCACATTTTGAAAAGTTGGTATAACAAGTTTATAACATAAAGAGGAAAAACTTGACTTTACTAACCAAGCGAGAAAAGCCCTTTCTATCTTCTTAGTCAAGCGCGATAAATAAAAGAGAGTACAACACCACTGGTCAGTTGGTCCAGTGGTAGCTTGTTGTGTTTGCAAAGTAGATGACCCGAGTTCGAGCCTTGTTATTTCTAGTTCTGCCACATAAGCAACAGTGCCACATCAGGCACAAGGATGATTGGTGTAAATTTTCAAAGGCACAAGGACGATTTATGTAATTTATTATTGATTAAATACAAGGATGACTAGTGTAAATTTTCAGAGCCACAAGGACGATGACTAGTGTAAATTTCAAAGCCACAAAGACGATTTATGTAATTTACTCTTGATTAAATGATGTCATGTCAGTAATAATGCATACAATAGAAACATTAAGAGAGTATTTGAATTTTATAAGAAAATTAAAAGTTAGTAACATAAAAAGGTAAAATGTAACAACTTGGATGCATTTTGAGACCATTTGCCCAAACTAAAACTATCTCATATTTTTCCTTTTCTAAACCTTTATTTTTCTCTAATTTTTTACTTTACACTTAAGTATAAACTTTTATTGCTTAATATTAGTATATCCTCGTCGCAACATGCGAGCCATAAAATCCTTATTTAGTTCATTTTAAGCCAAAAATGATTGGGAATACATTTCTTCCTTTAAAACATCAAACTTGATATTGAATCACGGTTTAAAGATTCTTTATTTAGATTGCTTGCCTTTTTCCGGTATTTTATGTCGACCTTTGTCTTCTAAATGAATAGTATATTTTAAGTCGCCTATTTTCTCACAAAACTAAGCACAATTTTATAATAATTGAAGGCTCGAATCAATGAACTTAAAGACGGAATGAGGGATATGAATGAAAGGCAACGAGCTGAAATGAATGAAAACCAGGAAGCTATATATGTTACAGTTTATGCGAAAGTTTAATCAGGTACCAAATGATGATTTGTCGAATGTCTTGAATCATATCAACATGGCTAATGATTTGCACACTAAAAAAAGTTATTTGCACACTCAAGATCAAGATTAAAGCAGAATATTTAATACTGTACAAGTATTTAATGTATAAGCAGAGTGTCCCAATCAAATTCCAAAGTGAGCAAATAAATTCCCGATGGACATAGAGGTAACTTTAAAGGCTAATGATTCGTACACTCACTTTTTTGATTTGCACACTCCACTTTAAGCTATACAGAGTTGTACAGCTGTTATATATTGCATCTCCAGTTTGTACACTAAAATGTGCGAATCAAAAAAATGAGTGTACGAATCAACACTCAACTTTAAATGCATCTAGTTTGTTTTCCAATGTCTGAACATTTGATTTTTTAGCATGATGATAGTTATTAATGCCAGATTATTTCAGCTTGCTAATGATTCTTGTAGTGCAGCTAATCATTGTCCTTACGGAAACTTCACATCATCTCATGCAAGTCAAAATATATCTTGTGCAATCTTATCTATCCTAACTTGTTGATTTAAGCTGTTGTAATTTTAGTTAGTTATTTTTAATAGGTTTTTTTCTAACTTGTGCGGCGTGCCAAAAATATATCAGGATCCATCAAAAAGTACATAGGGATTCACATAAAAGTACAGGTAGGTGTACTTTTATGTGAGTCCTAATGTACGTTCGTTGTACATTTGGTGTGCTTAACTTGTGCCCACTGTTCTAAAAGGCTCGCAAAGGCCTCGCAAAGGTCTCGCAAAGGCGTGAAGCTTGATCATGATGCCACGCCGCCTTATGGAACATGTTTTTGTAAACTCGATATATATGAATTATGATATAAATATATAAATATTTTCATACTTTGTGCCGCCTTATGTCACGCCTTATAAACGTAAAAGTTTCGCCTTAGAAGCAAAGGCGTGAGGCTTCGTCATGCTGTCATGCCACGTCTCACGCTATTTATAACCTTTTGTGCCCATAGGGCACAAGTTAGAAAAACTCTTTTTAATAATCTGAGCTTATAAGGAGGGGGTGGTTAAGTTATTTTTCTGCTTATGCTTAAGTAGAAAAAGCTTAATAACGAGCAGTTTAGGAAATAATGATTGAATTTGCTTAGTTTGTCTTAACTGATTGCCTCATCAATGTTTCTGACTATATGTGTAGTTATCAAACTCTACTTGTTCTATTTTTGCACTTAAAAAAAGAGTTGTCTTATATTATTGACTCATCAAGTTTAATATTCAAGTCAAGCACTATATCAACTAAACTCGGCTCACTTGCACATCTGATATAATCTAAACTACATATAATAGCAAAATGGTCAATAGTGAAATGTGAAAAAGTCAAGAAGTAAAAGTGGAAAACCTTATATTCGGTAAGTCAAGAAACGATTGTATTTATATCTCTTCAATTCAAGAAACGATTCATCTCTTAGCTTTAATGTAGTAATGTAATAAAGTTGACTTGAAACTTGTATGTAGTAATGTAGTAAGTTGACTTAAAACTTACTAATGTACGAATGATTTGATAACTTCATTATATGTAGTAAATATATAGGAATGATTAAAATTCGAAAATGCCAATGCCAATGTCCATTGTATGCCATCGTGTAGAAAAAAAATGCTTTATAAGTTTAATACTTTCCAAAACATATCTTTTATAAATACCATAATACTAATTTTTATTTTCAAACTTGTGCTAATTCACAGAAGTAGATGGAAATGGAAATGAAAAATTAAACAAAATGATGATCATGAGGTTAGTACATTGTAATCTCTTATTTTTCTTCATAAATTTGTTCTTTTATTGCTTTACTTCATGGTCTCTGCTAATGGAAGACATCACGGTGGATTTGGACTTGAAAGTTTAAAAAGCTCTCGTAAGTTCCTATGTCTTATCTTAGATTCAATATATGCATCGAATTGACTAATTAATTTAGTCGTGATTTTGATAAATTTAATTGTTGGCTACAAATGTCTAATGGTTTGTGCCCAAAATGAACAGAGTGCGGTGGAGAATGCATTAGGAGATGTAGCAAAACACAATACCACAAGCCATGCATATTCTTCTACCAAAAATGCTGTGTGAATTGTTTGTGTGTACCACCGGGTTTTTACGGTAACAATCAAGTTTGCCATGCTGCAACAACCGGAAGACCAAGAAGGTTGTCCAAAATGCCCATAGAGTTCATCACCAATATTTACTTAATCAACAAGGTTATTCTAATGTGTATTAGTATTTATTCTTGCTTCGATTTTGATATTCAATGTTGTTCTGTAATAGTGTTGAGGTTTATTTGAAAAACTATGAAAATGGACTAACGATTTTTAATGTGTGGTCATTAGCGTGTTGTAATCCATTGGATGCTATTATTGGGTCTAGCATGTGATTGAGCCCAAAATATTATAAAATATACTAAAAGCCAAAATGAAACGGGGTCAAGATGAAAATATTACGGATTAAGTTTTCTTTTAATTTGGACTCTAATTGGTTGGTTTTTAAATTGTTTTTTATACAGTGAACATGCACAGTGGGTTGGTGGACAATTTGGCACACTGTTGTTGGTGGAAGTGTGGTACCAAATGGACTATTCATGTTCCGTTTGGTGTAACAACCCCGTAATACATGAAAAACCAAGTTTTAACATTTGTTACCTAACTAATACATGTACGATAAAAGCATTGTTTATTAAACGAAGTCTGCACAAAGAAGCTTCTTGAGTGTACTTTATCTTTGAATTTAAGCCTTATCAAACCAAAAAAAACACACAGACTTGATAACCAAACACAGATTACCATTAGAAAAAAAGGTTTTCTTAAGGTTGTGGTGTTATCATAACTACGTCAACATCTATTGTTGGATCTAATTAGTGACACAAGTACGTTTTTGTTTTTTCTTTTGCCCATGCATGAAAGGGTTGTTTACTTCATTTTTTTACATGGTTAATGTATTTCAAGGTCTTTTACTTATGATATATCTACTTTAATGGTGTCTATTTTGATCGTTAAAATTAATGGTTCTTCATGGATTTCAAAAAAAAATATTTGTTGTTTCTGTGATTTTGTCTGATTTATGTGTATATGATGTTATTGTTCCATTGTTACTGTTGCCATATGTTAATATAGCATGGATAGAAATTTTAAAAAAATGGTTGTTGATTGTAGTAGCAAAGTATCACCAGCTCCTAAAATTAATAGCAGGTTATGTTTTTTTGTTAATATTTGGAAGTTTGCTTAAGGTGAATAGATAGGCGTTAATTGGAGCATTTTGAGTGGGCAAACATATCACAGGGGCTATAATTCAGGGGTGAGGTTAAACGGGTGCAGCTGAAGGACATGGTGTGGTTTAGGGCGGTGTTTTTCAGGGATATGGTGTAGTTCAGGGGTGTGGTTCAGGGCGGTGTAGTTTAGGGGTGTGGTTCAGTTGGTGGTTTCAGAGGGTATGGTTCAGAGGTGTGGTTCAGAGATGTGATTCACAGGGTGTGGTTCGGAGGGTGTGTTTCAGAGGATGTGGTTCAGGGAGAAGGGGTTGGCGAACTCAAAAGCATTGAATCGACACTAAAGGTTCTATGTGAATATGAATTAGTACCCGTGTTAGCGTCTTTAAATGCATTACCAAATTAAAATATACAAATTTTAAGAGACCTTTCTGATGACGTATTATTTAGAATAGTCGTGCGGTTGGTCTTATAGTAACACGTTACAAACGCACACCGCTTGGTACCGTATGATACAAGTATTGGAATGATGAAACAATCGAGGCTTGGCGAGCGCCAGCATGAAATTTCCTTTTATTGTACGCGTACATTTTTAGGATTGGTGAACAATAGTAATTAGGTTGCTTATCTTGCTGTGCAGGTGAAAACTCCCAAGAAGAACAAACATGTGTCAGTCGGACTTTCATGTGTCAGAGGGATTTTCACAAGGTGCTGCAGAATCATGTTATGGAAAAAAGCATTGCCTAACACCCTTTACTTAATCGATATGATATTGTGTGTTATATGGTGTTGGTTGTTCTGGACCAAGGCTAAAGATCTTGACTAAAGGGTTATACCGATAGCATGGATCATTGTCGTGATCTCACAATGTGTCATGCAGTTTGACCACGTACTCACTCTTAACACTTTATGTATCACTCGATTTCATTAATGTATAATAATGTAGTTATTTTACTTGGTTCTTAATGCAACAGTGCCTGCTGTATGCAACACAAACGGCTTATGCTGCCCACCTCAGTTGATCCACAACGGTAAAGATCAAGAAAACCAGACCTTCTTCATTGGCGAAAGTATAAGGTATTTTATCAGCTTATTTTGTAAGCATTTAATTTTTTTGACTCCGGGCCATAAAGTACGACATTTATAGGTCTAATGCAACAATCACATTTAGATACAATCATAGTAATATATAGTCCCAAATTGTGAACATAAGGTTATGTTAAAAAGTGTTGTAGGCGGGGACCGTTAGACCTTATGTTTGGGCTTATCAGCATTTCGTTTAGTTTATATTGCATAAGGCCGTAATTTCTAGCTTACATAATAAATGATGGAAAAATAAGAAATCCCATACACCCCACTATATGTATTACCGCACCTGATGTAATATTACTATGTGTGTTAAGACCATATAGTTATATATCCATTGCTACTATTAAACATATTAACGATCATCATTCTGCATACATATTAGGCACCCTTTATACCTTAGTTTCTTCTTTATATACAACAATGATTGGAAAGATACCAATTGCCATAGTGGGTAGTCTTCTTGGATAAGTTTATATGTGAATCAGATCCATAGACATGTACAGTGTCGCATATGAAGATGGATAGAAACAGTTTCAAACTCAGAAGAAAATAAAGCGCAGTGAACAAAATGTTTTTACAAGCACAAACTCTCACACATCAACGAAACATTGTGTTACAGAACAATACATAAGCCTTTGAATTAGTTACTATTCTATTGCCGCCGGTTTAAAAGACATAAAACAGTTTCTTTTTTTTATACACCTCTGGTGTTAGTATTTGACTTTAGAATAAAAATGTTCCCCGCAGTAACGCGCGGGCAAACCTGCTCGTTTCATATATTTTGCATTTTGATTGTATTGAAATTTAATTTGTCAAATCACTTAAAAAAGAGATCACTCTTAAATTTATCCATCTTCATTAAATATATGTGGCTAAAATTCTTTTCCATTATTCTCATTTCGATTTCTTTAATCATTTAATTAATTCAAGTGAAAGCATATATCTTATATTCAGTTGATGTTATGAATCGATTCATGCACAATAGACGTAGATAGTCTAGAAACTCAATAACATGAAAACGTGCCATCTTGACATCACAAAGACATGAGAACACATATTATGAAAATTAGACGAGTACTCGTTTATAGTAACGGGATTTTATAGCAGCATATAGTCATAGTAATATTTTAGTAATACAAAATGTAACACAAAACACTTAACCAAAATATCATTATAACTATATGTCGCTATAAAATCTCAATGCTAAGTGAAGCATATATTTATGCTCTTTTTATTTCAAGGTCAAGGCTTCTAATAAATATAAGACGATAAAAACTGTATACATTTTACATTTACTAAATAAATTAAAAAGATGTACATGAAGAATCTTGTTACTTTGGATCTTAATTCTTAAACCGAATTTTATTATGTCCAAGAACTTGATTATTTGCAGTTGAAGTATCATGATGGAACCTGATAAGATTTAAAGCATAAGTATAGCATAAATATATCGGCATTTGTATAGCATAAAATGCTTTCTCACTCTACACAACAAATGATCCTTTTATTGACCTTTTTGTTATTCATATTAGAACACGTCAAACTTAACCAAAATTCATCATTGATGTAACGTTTTATTTTCAGTTTTACTAAATATTTTTATATGTTTTTTTGCTTGAGTTGAATTATCGCATGTTACAACCGTTTGCAATTACATTTTACGTTCTATTTTGAATGTTACACGAAACACTTACCACACAATATCGCATATCGTTAATTGTCTGCCACTAGAAATTTCCGTTGCTATGCACGGGTACTCGTCTATCTATGTCTATATATTTATACTACATAAAATACAAAAATTGAAAAAGTGGAAAATGGGGTTTGCATGGTAACTTTGGAAAATATTCATGGTTTGCAAAGAAAATTGTCATTCGTGAATGTCAAACTTGATTTCTATTACTTTGCATGGTAACTTTGGAAAGTATTCATTATTTGAAAAAAAAACTGTCATACCATATACTCTCATACTATTCGTGAATGTCAAACTACGTTAATAATTTTTGTTAGAGTTGAATTATCGGATGTTACAACCGTGTGCAATTACATTTTGATCTTTTCACGTTTTATTTTGAATGTTAAACGATACACTTGCCATAATATCGCATATCGTTAATTGTCTACCGTTATGAATCGCTGCCGCCAGGCGCGGGTACTCGCCTAGTCTGATAATACAACAAATTATATTTCACCCTTGCCGAGGCACGTAGTTCAAATTAAAAATGTGAACACTTGTTTTGAGAAAGAGAGCGTATATATAATTTCTGGGTACTTTTTAGTTTTAAGGAAGAGGGACTCATGCCTCTTGAAATGAAGGATGTCCTATATTAATCAAGTTTGTATAAGCCTCATTGTGATAACATTCTGAAACAAAAATTCAGTCCACAACTAGAAATAAAGGTGAAACTTTGAACATATCCGTATACAAATTATTATTATTGGTTTGTGCTCGTTAACGTATTTATATATACGGCTAAGAAATGCGTGATCTATCGGGGCACTCACGTATACACGAAGAAAACATTATATATTTAATATATACATGTTATATATAGTTGTAATATATTTCACGAATATATTTAATGCTCATTAGTTTATCAATTATACGTTTAACTAACTTAATATACGTTAAATATAAAAGAGAAGGACTTATATGTTGGAAAACCAAACTCCCGGACCTCCTTCCAATGTGGCCAGTTATGGGAAGTTTCTAGGGAGGGAGGAGAGTGTCGACTTTGTGAATGTTAGGTCATGTTTGGCAACAAGCATTTAGAAGCATTTAGGAGCGACAAGCGGTAACCATTAAGTTATTTAAGAAAACTTGCAATTGCAAATACAAGAGCCATTAGTTCTTTTAAAGGTCATACCTCAAGTTAATTGCAATTGCAATGTCTAAGAAGTACTTAATTGCAATTAGCGTCTTGCATCTTAAAGAGATATTTAAAGGTGGTGTGATCAGTGTAGACAATCATTTTATTGCGCGAAAATTATCAAATGCAAATACAAGAGCCATTAGTTCTTTTTATTTTATCGTGTAGTTTTGTTTAGCTGCATTTAACATTTTACTTGCAAAACATATGGGGTGACAATGTCTTCCATCTCACTGGCCAAGGATTGTGCCATGGCACTGTCGCTAGTATCACACATTAGCTCGAACCGAAGATTCCAGTTTGGGTTTGCGATGATGGGTTTACATGTAAGTTTTTCTTTTAATATTTCAAACGCTCTATGACATTCATCATCGCATTCGAATGAAGTATCCTTTTCAAGAAGTTTGGTTAAAGGTCGAGTTATTTTAGAGAAATATTTTATAAATCGTCAGTAAAATCTAGCGTGACCTAGAAAACTTCTATTTCCTTTTATATTAGTAGGGTTGGAAGTTTGGCTATAACTTCAATCTTTGCTTTGTCAACTTCTAGTCATGCTCTAGACACTTTTTATCCGAGCACAATTTCTTCTTTAAACATGATGTGACATGTTTTCCAATTAAGAACTAGACTAGCTTCTTCACATCACTTGAGCATTTTATCCAAATTGACAAGACAATTTGCAAATGAATTTCAAAAGACCGAGAAATCATCCATGGATTCTTCAATCATGTCATCGAATATGGCAATCATGCATCTCTGAAAAGTGCCAAGTGCATTGCAAATACCAAAAGGCATTCGTCTGTAAGCGTATGTTCTGAAAGGACATGTAAATGTTGTTTTTTCTTGATCTGATGGATCAATAGGGATTTGGAAATGACCAAAAAAACCATCGAGGAAATAAAAGTACTCATTCCTACGAGTCTTTCTAAAATTTGATCCATGAACGGTAAGGGAAAATAATATTTCACAGTTGCCTCATTGAGTTTTCTGTAATCGCTACAAATGCGTCAACCAGTAACGGTTCAGGTAGGAACTAGTTCGTCTTTTTCATTGGTAACTACGATTATACCACCTTTCTTTGGTATACAATGAATGAGACTGAACCAAGGGCTATCTGCAATTGCTTATATTATTCCAGTGTCAAGATATTTAGGTATATCCTTTTTTACAATTTATTGCATATTCGGATTCAGTTGCCTTTGTTTTTGAACAACTGGGTTCTTATCATCAATCAATTGAATTTTGTTCTTGCAAAAAGATGGATAGATACCAGGTATGTCTCATGTTTTCCAAGCGAAAGTTTGTTTGTGGTTTTTAAGGATGGTTATTAAGTCAACCTTTTTTTTTTTTCTTTTAGAGTTCAGATGAAATGATTACTGAAAGTAAGGATGTTCCTTCTTGAAATGCGTATTCTAAATGACTAGGAAGAGGTTTGAGTTCAAGATATGTAGGAGGTTCTTCAAGAGATTTTCTGATTTTAATCAGTAATAAATGTGATTTTTTTGAAGTTTATTTCTTCTTCTTCCTTAGGTTTGATATCTTCCTCGATATTTATATCCATGAAGTTTTCAAACTCTGCAAAGAGTTCATCTTCGAAGATGGTTCCTTCTATTGAGTGGAGAATTTTACTTCCTTCAGCGAGTAAAACAACAAAATCATCTTCAAAAATTTCGTCGATTACGTCAATGCTGAAACAAGTGTCATCATTCAAATATGAGTACTGCATTACTGAATTGATTAAAAAGGTCATTCGATTTTTTCCAATTCCGAGATTAAGTTTCTTTTGTTTAACACGGATTATTACATCAGTAGTGTGCAAGAATGGTCTTCCTAAAATGAGAGGAACTTTGTTGTCTTCCTACGTTCTAGGATAACAAAATCTACCGGGAATGTAAATCTACCATCTTCAACTAGCATACTTTTAGCTATTCTAACAGGATACTGAAAAGATCGATATGCTAATCGAACACTCATCTTAGTAGGTTTTAGAGTTTCGAGAGATAATTTAGCATAAAGAGAATATGGCATGAGATCTATACTTGCGCCAAGATCGGCCAAGGCATTGCAAGAGAATTTCTTGCTAAAGGAATGAGGAAACTTCCTGGGTCTTCGAGTTTAGGTGGTACTTTTTTTTGAATGACCATTGAAGATTCGTTGCTAAAAAAAGCTGCGAAATTTATTCTAATTTATGTTTATTACTGATGAGTTCTTTCAGAAGTTTGCCGTAATTTTGCATTCTTGCTATAACGCCGACAAGAGGTATGTTGTTTCTAACATCATGAATCATGTCTAAGAAATTTTCATATTGAGCTTCCATTTTCTCTTTTGTGAGACATAGAGGGGAGGGTATTTTTGGTTTGTATGGTTTGAGAACTTGTGTTTCAAGTAACTACAAGGGGTGACCCATCACTAAGAATACCAACCTTCCAAAGAAGAGGTCAAGGGTTCGAATCCAACGGGGAGAAAATTAATCCCCTTGTGGCCACGAAGGTTCACCTGCTCCGACTCCAGGCTATCCAAAAGGTAGTTGCCCTGGGAATAGTCGGGTCGCAATGTCAAAAACCCAGGTGTAAAAAAAAAAAAAAAAAAAAAACTTGTTTTTTAAGGATTGTTTTTGTTGGTTTGGGTTTTTAAGGTGTTGGTTCATCATCATCACTGTCTATTTTGACGGTTGGCTGTGAATTGTAAGGGTTGGGTGGTGGATCATATGATTTTCCACTCCTCGTGAATACGATATTCACATGCTCATTACGAGCTTGAGGTGGTTGGTAAGGTCAACTACCGGATGAGCTACCTCTAGGATTTGGTTGAGTGTTACTAGGAAGTGATCTAGAAGGTCGACTAGATTGTTTTACAGCTAATATGTCGACTTTTTCTTCTAGATTTTGGATAGATACTTGGTGGTTTCGGGTAGAAGTTTCTAACTTTTCTTTTAGATTCATGAAAGTTTCTTTTATGAAAAGGTTTGTAGAATAAACCACATAATTTTTGCTCGAACCCATTGGTAAATTATAGGAGTTATAACAAATGCAAAAAGTTAAGTTTAAGACATACCCAATAGTTTAATAGTTTATCGGAAAAAAGAAACCGGTGCAACGCATGGGTCTAAATTCTTTATTATATTTATATATAGACTTATCGTTTCAAGACTATCGACATTATATGGCCCAAGTAGTTGTAAATAATTAACTGCACTTATCAGTTAATGCTATTGAGACAAGGTAGTTGTAACTAATTTAGGCTACGTATGCAATAATGCATTTGCTTAGGCAAGCAATCTTTCATCATTGATTATTATAACGTGGTTTTAACTTTTCTTCATCTTGCGACGGGCCGAAATTAATGTAGTGTAGTAAAGTTGTACTACTCTGTAGTTTATATAAATCAGATTTTGTGATAGTAGTCCTAACAGTAAAGAAACTAGAAACTAAAGATTCGACCATAGAAGGGATTCATGAACCTGCATGGTGATATGGTATATAATTTCGTAGTAACTCGTTCATTGAAATAATACTTCTTAGACATTGAGTTTTAAGACCCGTATAGAATATCTTTTTGATGATCCATATTGTGTATGTGTATGTTAAAACATCTGGCTATTTATAAAAATACATTTAATTTGTAAAATGGTGTTATCCATTTTCGATAATGTAACCACAGGATAGAAAACAAAAGAGTATATGGACTATTATGCAGTCTTGTTCATTTCTTAGAGCATGCGCAACCATTAATGCCCCCTCCCAAGTTATTTGCATGTTATCCGGTGTTAACTCATGTTAACCATTGCACGTTCGGTGTTATTTTGGTGTTAAAGCTTGCGTTAACTTGGTAATGTGCGCGTTTTTTTTTTTTTTTTTTTTTTTTGCCCTAAATGAGGGGTTGTTTTACTAAATTGTTGGTGAGTTAAGGTTTAACCTTGAGAATGTTATGATTGCGGGTGTTTTTTTTGATAAGTTAAGGTGAAATGTTAAAGCTGTTGTGACGCAGACGTGGCAGGAGGTTAAACCATAACTCAAGTTATGGTTGCAAATGCTCTTATTGTTACCGTCATAGGCGGAGCCACATGGAAGGTAGTGGGGAGAAATGCCCCCGATGAAGCTCTTGCAGACACATAAATTATGTTGGGAAAATATCAAATTTGTAGAGAAAATGTTGAGTGCCCTCGCAAAAATTATCTCAGTGCCCTCTACACTTACTGACACAAACAATAAAAGGGTCAAACTGAGGTGATAATGTGAAACGTTTTTTACCGGTTTGTAGATCGGAAAAGATGAAAACAGTAGTGGGAAGTGGGAATTTTGGGGAAGGAGAAAGTGGGGTATCCCAAATGTTTTTATTAATTATTTAAATAATATACATATACATTTTTAAGAGTATATTAGTTTTTATTAATTATTTAGAAAATAATCAATGTGATTTCACATGTACAATATACAAATATACAAATTTAATGAGTAATAAAAACATTAACTATAGACTCAATTTTTTTTTCTTCCGTTACAACACTGTAACGCAGGCCACAGAAACTCGTAATATATATTTCATATATTTTAGGAGAGTGGATAGACCGATGATTATGATTCATTTTATCGATACCAACACGTTTAACATGTCATTTTTGCCTGAAAAAATTGCGTTTAATGAGATCCGACCAGTGGCGGTGATTGTCATGTGCAAGTGGAACAACCACACAGGGCCACAATTTGTGAGATGCCTCTAATTTAGTATATGTTCATTAGTGTTTATACATGTTTAAGTATATTTTGTTTTGAATTTTTACTGGCTTTTTTAAATATTATCAAACTAGATCTAATAAAAGCTCACACCATACATATTCAAAAGAATGAAAAAGGTAGATTTACGAGACCTCATTTTTATATACATAATAGTTAAGTTTTGGTGATTTATGGGGCTTCATATGTAGTTTCACACCGAGCCACCCAAATCAATTGGACGACCCTGGACCCGACCCGACCTATTTCACAGTACATATTTTTCAACATTTTATTTACCCCTTCTATTTTCTTTTGCCCCACGTGATTGATTTTTCTGGCTCCGTCACTGGTTACCGTTGTAACATAGCAAAAACTAAAAGTATCTCATATTTTTACTTTCTAAACCTTTATTCTTATCTAGTTTTTTTTTTTCTTTTTCTTTTTCTTTTTTTTTTTTTAACTATTTTATTTTATGTCATATTGCCTTTCTAAAAAAATTAATATACCATCGTAAGCGTGAGCCATAAAGTCCTTAGGGTGGTGGCATTGCATGCGGTATGCCTTCGGTATGTGATGAAACCGAACGGCATCACCATTGCCACTCCTTCGGCATGATGTGGTGTGGTATGGTATTCGGTAATGCATGCCGATTCGGTGTGGGAAGAAAATGAAAAGAAAACATTGAAAAGAAAACGTTCAACGGATGAGTCGATATGTTATGGTTACACATTAGACGTTCAACGGATGAGTCGATATGTTAGGGTTAGACATTAGACGTTCAACGGATGAGTTGATATGTTACGGTTACACATTAGACGTGATGAGTCGATATGTTAGGGTTAGACATTAGACGTTCAACGGATGAGTCAATATGTTATGGTTACACATTAGACGTTCAACGGATGAGTCGATATGTTAGGGTTAGACATTAGACATTCAACGGATGAGTCGATATGTTACGGTTACACATTAGACGTTCAACGGATGAGTCGATATGTTATGGTTACACATTAGACGTTCAACGGATGAGTCGATATGTTAGGGTTAGACATTAGGCGTTCAACGGATGAGTCGATATGTTACGGTTACATTAGGCGTTCAACGGATGAGTCGATATGTTATGGTTACACATTTGACGTTCAACGGATGAGTCGATATGTTAGGTTAGATATTGAGCGTTCAGCGGATGAGTCGATATGTTACGGTTTACATTAGGCGTGATGAGTCGATATGTTGGGTTAGACATTGGGCGTTCAGCGGATGAGTTAATATGTTATGGTTACACATTAGGCGTTCAGCGGATGAGTCGATATATTACGGTTACACATTAGAGCGTTCAGCGGATGAGTCGATATGTTATGGTTACACATTAGATGTTCAGCGGATGAGTCGATATGTTACGGTTACACATTAGGCGTTTAACGGATGAGTCGATATGTTACGGTTACTCATTAGGCGTTCAACGGATGAGTCGATATGTTATGGTTACACATTAGGCGTTCAGCGGATGAGTCGATATGTTAGGGTTAGACATTAGGCGTTCAACGGATGAGTCGATATGTTACGGTTACACATTAGGCGTTCAGCGGATGAGTCGATATGTTAGGGTTAGACATTAGACGTTTAACGGATGAGTCGATATGTTACGGTTACACATTAGGCGCGATGAGTCGATATGTTAGGGTTAGACATTAGGCGTTCAGCGGATGAGTCGATATGTTATGGTTACACATTAGGCGTTCAGCGGATGAGTCGATATGTTGGGTTAGACATTAGGCGTTTAACGGATGAGTCGATATGTTACGGTTACACATTAGACGTGATGAGTCGATATGTTAGGGGTTAGACATTAGACGTTCAACGATGAGTCAATATATTATGGTTACACATTAGACGTTCAACGGATGAGTCGATATGTTAGGGTTAGACATTAGACATTCAACGGATGCGTCGATATGTTACGGTTACACATTAGACGTTCAACGGATGAGTCGATATGTTATGGTTACACATTAGACGTTCAACGGATGAGTCGATATGTTAGGGTTAGACAATAGACGTTCAACGGATGAGTCGATATGTTACAGTTACACATTAGACGTTCAACGGATGAGTCGATATGTTATGGTTACACATTTGACATTCAACGGATGAGTCGATATGTTAGGGTTTGGACATTAGACGTTCAACGGATTAGTCGATATGTTACGGTTACACATTAGACGTGATGAGTCGATATGTTAGGGTTAGACATTAGACGTTCAACGGATGAGTCAATATGTTATGGTTATATATTAGACGTTCAACGGATGAGTCGATATGTTACGGTTACACATTAGACGTTCAACGGATGAGTCGATATGTTATGGTTACACATTAGACGTTCAAAGGATGAGTCGATATGTTACGGTTACACATTAGACGTTCAACGGATGAGTCGATATTATACGGTTACACATTAGACGTTCAACGGATGAGTCGATATGTTAGGGTTAGACATTAGACGTTCAACGGATGAGTCGATATGTTACGGTTACACATTAGACGTGATGAGTCGATATGTTAGGGTTAGACATTAGACTTTCAACGGATGAGTCAATATGTTATGGTTACACATTAGGCGTTCAACGGATGAGTCGATATGTTACGGTTACACATTAGGCGTTCAGCGGATGAGTCGATATACTATGGTTACATTAGGCGTTTAACGGATGAGTCGATACGTTACGGTTACATTAGGCGTTCAGCGGATGAATCGATATGTTACGGTTACACATTAGGCGTTCAACGGATGAGTCGATATGTTATGGTTACACATTAGGCGTTCAGCGGATGAGTCGATATGTTAGGGTTAGACATTAGACGTTCAGCGGATGAGTCGATATGTTATGGTTACACATTAGGCGCTCAGCGGATGAGTCGATATGTTGGGTTAGACATTAGGCGTTCAGCGGATGAGTCGATATGTTACGGTTACACATTAGGCGTGATGAGTCGATATGTTAGGGTTAGACATTAGGCGTTCAGCGGATGTGTCAATATGTTATGGTTACACATTAGACGTTCAACGGGTGAGTCGATATGTTAGGGTTAGACATTAGACATTCAACGGATGAGTCGATATGTTACGGTTACACATTAGACGTTCAACGGATGAGTCGATATGTTATGGTTACACATTAGACGTTCAACGGATGAGTCGATATGTTGGGTTTAGACATTAGACATTCAACGGATGAGTCGATATGTTATGGTTACACATTAGACGTTCAACGGATGAGTCGATATGTTATGGTTACACATTAGACGTTCAACGGATGAGTCGATATGTTAGGGTTAGACATTAGACGTTCAACGGATGAGTCGATATGTTATGGTTACACATTAGACGTTCAACGGATGAGTCGATATGTTATGGTTACACATTTGACGTTCAACGGATGAGTCGATATGTTAGGTTTAGATGTTAGACGTTCAACGGATGAGTCGATATGTTACGGTTACACATTAGACGTGATGAGTCGATATGTTAGGGTTAGACATTAGGCGTTCAGCGGATGAGTCAATATGTTATGGTTACACATTAGGCGTTCAGCGGATGAGTCGATATGTTACGGTTACATTAGACGTTTAACGGATGAGTCGATATGTTATGGTTACATTAGGCGTTCAGCGGATGAGTCGATATGTTACGGTTACACATTAGGCGTTTAACGGATGAGTCGATATGTTACGGTTACATTAGGCGTTCAACGGATGAGTCGATATGTTATGGTTACATTAGGCGTTCAGCGGATGAGTCGATATGTTGGGTTAGACATTAGGCGTTCAACGGATGAGTCGATATGTTACGGTTACATTAGGCGTTCAGCGGATGAGTCGATATGTTAGGGTTAGACATTAGGCGTTTAACGGATGAGTCGATATGTTACGGTTACACATTAGGCGCGATGAGTCGATATGTTGGGTTAGACATTAGGCGTTCAGCGGATGAGTCGATATGTTATGGTTACATTAGGCGTTCAGCGGATGAGTCGATATGTTAGGGTTAGACATTGGGCGTTTAACGGATGAGTCGATATGTTACGGTTACACATTAGGCGTGATGAGTCGATATGTTGGGTTAGACATTAGGCGTTCAGCGGATGAGTCAATATATTATGGTTACACATTGGGCGTTCAGCGGATGAGTCGATATGTTAGGGTTAGACATTAGACATTCAGCGGATGAGTCGATATGTTACGGTTACACATTAGGCGTTCAGCGGATGAGTCGATATGTTATGCTTACACATTAGGCGTTCAGCGGATGAGTCGATATGTTAGGGTTAGACAATAGCGTTCAACGGATGAGTCGATATATTCTGATTACACATTAGGCGTTCAACGGATGAGTCGATATGTTATGGTTACACATTTGACGTTCAGCGGATGAGTCGATATGTTGGGGTTTGGACATTAGGCGTTCAGCGGATTAGTCGATATGTTACGGTTACACATTAGGCGTGATGAGTCGATATGTTAGGGTTAGACATTGGGCGTTCAGCGGATGAGTCAATATGTTATGGTTATATATTAGGCGTTCGACGGATGAGTCGATATGTTACGGTTACACATTAGGCGTTCAACGGATGAGTCGATATGTTATGGTTACACATTAGGCGTTCAAAGGATGAGTCGATATGTTACGGTTACATTAGGCGTTCAGCGGATGAGTCGATATTTTACGGTTACACATTAGGCGTTCAGCGGATGAGTCGATATGTTGGGTTAGACATTAGGCGTTCAGCGGATGAGTCGATATGTTACGGTTACACATTAGACGTGATGAGTTGATATGTTAGGGTTAGACATTAGACTTTCAGCGGATGAGTCAATATGTTATGGTTACACATTAGACGTTCAACGGATGAGTCGATATGTTACGGTTACACATTAGACGTTCAACGGATGAGTCGATATATTATGGTTACACATTAGATGTTTAACGGATGAGTCGATATGTTACGGTTACACATTAGACGTTCAACGGATGAATCGATATGTTACGGTTACACATTAGACGTTCAACGGATGAGTCGATATGTTATGGTTACACATTAGACGTTCAACGGATGAGTCGATATGTTAGGGTTAGACATTAGACGTTCAACGGATGAGTCGATATGTTAGGGTTAGACATTAGGCGTTCAGCGGATGAGTCGATATATTACGGTTACACATTAGGCGTGATGAGTCGATATGTTAGGGTTAGACATTAGGCGTTCAGCGGATGAGTCAATATGTTATGGTTACACATTAGGCGTTCAGCGGATGAGTCGATATGTTGGGTTAGACATTTGACATTCAGCGGATGAGTCGATATGTTACGGTTACACATTAGGCGTTCAGCGGATGAGTCGATATGTTATGGTTACACATTAGGCGTTCAGCGGATGAGTCGATATGTTAGGGTTAGACATTAGGCGTTCGGCGGATGAGTCGATATGTTCTGGTTACACATTAGGCGTTCAACGGATGAGTCGATATGTTATGGTTACACATTTGACGTTCAACGGATGAGTCGATATGTTAGGGTTAGACATTAGGCGTTCAGCGGATGAGTCGATATGTTCTGATTACACATTAGGCGTGATGAGTCGATATGTTAGGGTTAGACATTAGGCGTTCAGCGGACGAGTCAATATGTTATGGTTACACATTAGGCGTTCAGCGGATGAGTCGATATGTTACGGTTACACATTAGGCGTTCAGCGGATGAGTCGATATGTTATGGTTACACATTAGGCGTTCAGCGGATGAGTTGATATGTTACGGTTACATATTAGGCGTTCAACGGATGAGTCGATATGTTACGGTTACACATTAGGCGTTCAGCGGATGAGTCGATATGTTATGGTTACACATTAGGCGTTCAGCGGATGAGTCGATATGTTAGGGTTAGACATTAGGCGTTCAACGGATGAGTCGATATGTTACGGTTACATTAGGCGTTCAGCGGATGAGTCGATATGTTATGGTTACACATTAGGCGTTCAGCGGATGAGTCGATATGTTACGGTTACATATTAGGCGTTCAACGGATGAGTCGATATGTTATGGTTACATTAGGCGTTCAACGGATGAGTCGATATGTTACGGTTACACATTAGGCGTTCAGCGGATGAGTCGATATGTTATGGTTACACATTAGACGTTCAGCGGATGAGTTGATATGTTACGGTTACATATTAGGCGTTCAGCGGATGAGTCGGTATGTTACGGTTACACATTAGGCGTTCAGCGGATGAGTCGATATGTTATGGTTACACATTAGGCGTTCAGCGGATGAGTCGATATGTTGGGTTAGACATTAGGCGTTCAGCGGATGAGTCGATATGTTACGGTTACATTAGGCGTTCAGCGGATGAGTCGATATGTTAGGGTTAGACATTAGGCGTTTAACGGATGAGTCGATATGTTACGGTTACACATTAGGCGTGATGAGTCGATATGTTTGGGTTAGACATTAGACGTTCAACGGATGAGTCGATATGTTATGGTTACTGATAACGCTACACGCGTCGTTCGGGGTAAAAGGAACTTCCTTTTCTTCGAGCAAGTTTTATAACACCCTAGGCGTTGAACCTAATCGTTGTAGTGTAGTAATTAGGGTAAGCCACGGGTATTGATATCGTTCTCTGGGGAATAGGAATGCTTGTGAGGAGTTACTACGCTAAGGTTAAGGTTGAGGAAGATTATTTTTATCTTTTTATATTTTATGAAAATGGAAAGGTACGAATCTCGGTATTGGATTTGGAGGTTTTGGTATTTCTACCGATTACTCTACTATTATCTAATTATCTAAACTAAGGTTGTGGGAGTCTATGTCTAATTAATGTGTGCTCGTATGATAGTTTAAAGATGTGTTTACTTAGTTTGTATTACTCCTTAATTATCTCCTATTGATGGTTGAGTGTCACGTCTTATTCCTAGTTATGTTGTGTGTCTAAAGTTGTAGGGTATGCGTTTCTCCTAACTCTTTGAACTTAACAAAGGGTCTTGTCTACAAACCCACTGGGGATTATAAACTCCTACTCTAAGGCGCTCTTTGGATGGTTTAGCCTACAACTACTCGGTAATTATATTCTAAGGTTCACAAAGATGAATCAAGCATTAAGTACACAACAGAATGACCTATCGCATTACTAGATCATTAATCAACTAAGATAAGAAACAACCAATCAATATTCAATAATTAAGTTTCATACTTCCTAAGCAAACACACAAATAAATTAGCGGACATGGAGAACATGCAAGCATACACACAAATAATTAAATACATAATTGAATTAATGAAGTAAAGACTTATCTTGATGTAAGATAGGGTTTAAAACCCTAAAATACCGTATAAGACACCTTAGGTTCGGTTTTAGGTTTTTCTCCAAAGACTCTCCACACAAAGACCGAAAAATTCGGATTCTATATATAAGATTACAATTGCGGCGCCACCTTATGTTTAGTGACGCCGTCGTGTCGCTATCATTAGGGTTTCGTCTTGGCCACGTTAACCTTGCGACGGCGTCACCTTATGTCCGTGACGCCGTCCTCTTGACTTCGGCGTCGTCGGATTGCATCTAGGCCGTCACTATACTTTCAGCAAGCTCGTGAGTGTCTCGATTTTGACTTTGGCCATTTTCTTCATATATTCTCGCCTTTTCGTCCAAATAAGTGCCATTCCAGCATTTTGCCTTCACGAGACCTAAAAAGTGAAAAGGAACAATATTAAGCAATAACGGATACAAAAGTGATCAAATAAGAACTTAAACGACCCCTCAAAATGGTACCTTTTAAAACCTTATCGGTTACACATTAGGCGTTCAGCGGATGAGTCGATATGTTATGGTTACACATTAGAGTCGTTACACATTAGGCGGATGAGTCGATATGTTATGGTTAGACATTAGGCGTTCAGCGGATGAGTCGATATGTTATGGTTACACATTAGGCGTTCAGCGGATGAGTCGATATGTTATGGTTAGACATTAGACGTTCAGCGGATGAGTCGATATGTTACGGTTACACATTAGGCGTTCAGCGGATGAGTCGATATGTTATGGTTACACATTAGGCGTTCAGCGGATGAGTCGATATGTTATGGTTAGACATTAGGCGTTCAGCGGATGAGTCGATATGTTACGGTTACACATTAGACGTTCAGCGGATGAGTCGATATGTTATGGTTACACATTAGACGTTCAGCGGATGAGTCGATATGTTATGGTTACACATTAGGCGTTCAGCGGATGAGTCGATATGTTACGGTTACACATTAGGCGTTCAGCGGATGAGTCGATATGTTATGGTTACACATTAGACATTCAGCGGATGAGTCGATATGTTATGGTTACACATTAGGCGTTCAGCGGATGAGTCGATATGTTACGGTTACACATTAGGCGTTCAGCGGATGAGTCGATATGTTATGGTTACACATTAGGCGTTCAGCGGATGAGTCGATATGTTATGGTTACACATTAGGCGTTCAGCGGATGAGTCGATATGTTACGGTTACACATTAGGCGTTCAGCGGATGAGTCGATATGTTATGGTTACACATTAGACGTTCAGCGGATGAGTCGATATGTTACGGTTAGACATTAGGCGTTCAGCGGATGAGTCGATATGTTACGGTTACACATTAGGCGTTCAGCGGATGAGTCGATATGTTACGGTTACACATTAGACGTTCAGCGGATGAGTCGATATGTTATGGTTACACATTAGGCGTTCAGCGGATGAGTCGATATGTTATGGTTACATTAGGCGTTCAGCGGATGAGTCGATATGTTATGGTTACACATTAGGCGTTCAGCGGATGAGTCGATATGTTACGGTTACACATTAGGCGTTCAGCGGATGAGTCGATATGTTATGGTTACACATTAGGCGTTCAGCGGATGAGTCGATATGTTATGGTTACACATTAGGCGTTCAGCGGATGAGTCGATATGTTATGGTTACACATTAGGCGTTCAGCGGATGAGTCGATATGTTACGGTTACACATTAGGCGTTCAGCGGATGAGTCGATATGTTGTTATGTTAGACATTAGGCGTTCAGCGGATGAGTCGATATGTTAGGGTTAGACATTAGGCGTTCAGCGGATGAGTCGATATGTTATGGTTACACATTAGGCGTTCAGCGGATGAGTCGATATGTTACGGTTACACATTAGGCGTTCAGCGGATGAGTCGATATGTTATGGTTACACATTAGGCGTTCAGCGGATGAGTCGATATGTTACGGTTACACATTAGGCGTTCAGCGGATGAGTCGATATGTTACGGTTACACATTAGGCGTTCAGCGGATGAGTCGATATGTTATGGTTACACATTAGGCGTTCAGCGGATGAGTCGATATGTTATGGTTACACATTAGGCGTTCAGCGGATGAGTCGATATGTTATGGTTACACATTAGGCGTTCAGCGGATGAGTCGATATGTTACGGTTACACATTAGACGTTCAACGGATGAGTCGATATGTTACGGTTACACATTAGACGTTCAACGGATGAGTCGATATGTTATGGTTACACATTAGACGTTCAACGGATGAGTCGATATGTTATGGTTACATTAGGCGTTCAGCGGATGAGTCGATATGTTATGGTTACACATTAGGCGTTCAGCGGATGAGTCGATATGTTATGGTTACACATTAGGCGTTCAGCGGATGAGTCGATATGTTATGGTTACACATTAGGCGTTCAGCGGATGAGTCGATATGTTATGGTTAGACATTAGACGTTCAACGGATGAGTCGATATGTTATGGTTACACATTAGGCGTTCAGCGGATGAGTCGATATGTTATGGTTAGACATTAGGCGTTCAGCGGATGAGTCGATATGTTATGGTTACACATTAGGCGTTCAGCGGATGAGTCGATATGTTATGGTTACACATTAGGCGTTCAACGGATGAGTCGATATGTTAGGGTTATGACATTGTTAGGGTTCATTAGCGGATGAGTCGATATGTTATGGTTACACATTAGGCGTTCAGCGGATGAGTCGATATGTTATGGTTACACATTAGACGTTCAGCGGATGAGTCGATATGTTAGGGTTAGACATTAGGCGTTCAGCGGATGAGTCGATATGTTATGGTTACACATTAGGCGTTCAACGGATGAGTCGATATGTTAGGGTTAGACATTAGACGTTCAGCGGATGAGTCGATATGTTATGGTTACACATTAGACGTTCAGCGGATGAGTCGATATGTTATGGTTACACATTAGGCGTTCAACGGATGAGTCGATATGTTATGGTTACACATTAGACGTTCAGCGGATGAGTCGATATGTTACGGTTACACATTAGGCGTTCAGCGGATGAGTCGATATGTTATGGTTACACATTAGGCGTTCAGCGGATGAGTCGATATGTTACGGTTACACATTAGACGTTCAGCGGATGAGTCGATATGTTACGGTTACACATTAGACGTTCAACGGATGAGTCGATATGTTATGGTTACACATTAGACGTTCAGCGGATGAGTCGATATGTTATGGTTACACATTAGGCGTTCAGCGGATGAGTCGATATGTTACGGTTACACATTAGGCGTTCAGCGGATGAGTCGATATGTTATGGTTACACATTAGACGTTCAACGGATGAGTCGATATGTTACGGTTACACATTAGGCGTTCAGCGGATGAGTCGATATGTTACGGTTACACATTAGGCGTTCAGCGGATGAGTCGATATGTTATGGTTACACATTAGGCGTTCAGCGGATGAGTCGATATGTTATGGTTAGACATTAGGCGTTCAGCGGATGAGTCGATATGTTATGGTTACACATTAGGCGTTCAGCGGATGAGTCGATATGTTATGGTTACACATTAGGCGTTCAGCGGATGAGTCGATATGTTATGGTTACACATTAGGCGATGAGTCAGCGGATGAGTCGATATGTTATGGTTAGACATTAGGCGTTCAGCGGATGAGTCGATATGTTATGGTTACACATTAGGCGTTCAGCGGATGAGTCGATATGTTACGGTTACACATTAGGCGTTCAGCGGATGAGTCGATATGTTATGGTTACACATTAGACGTTCAGCGGATGAGTCGATATGTTACGGTTACACATTAGGCGTTCAGCGGATGAGTCGATATGTTACGGTTACACATTAGGCGTTCAGCGGATGAGTCGATATGTTATGGTTACACATTAGGCGTTCAGCGGATGAGTCGATATGTTTGGGTTACACATTAGGCGTTCAACGGATGAGTCGATATGTTATGGTTACACATTAGGCGTTCAGCGGATGAGTCGATATGTTAACGGTTACACATTACACGTTCAGCGGATGAGTCGATATGTTATGGTTACACATTAGGCGTTCAGCGGATGAGTCGATATGTTAGGGTTAGACATTAGGCGTTCAGCGGATGAGTCGATATGTTATGGTTACACATTAGGCGTTCAGCGGATGAGTCGATATGTTATGGTTACACATTAGGCGTTCAGCGGATGAGTCGATATGTTATGGTTACATTAGGCGTTCAGCGGATGAGTCGATATGTTACGGTTACACATTAGGCGTTCAGCGGATGAGTCGATATGTTATGGTTACACATTAGGCGTTCAGCGGATGAGTCGATATGTTACGGTTACACATTAGGCGTTCAGCGGATGAGTCGATATGTTATGGTTACACATTAGGCGTTCAACGGATGAGTCGATATGTTGGGTTACACATTAGGCGTTCAGCGGATGAGTCGATATGTTATGGTTACACATTAGGCGTTCAGCGGATGAGTCGATATGTTATGGTTACACATTAGGCGTTCAACGGATGAGTCGATATGTTATGGTTACACATTAGGCGTTCAGCGGATGAGTCGATATGTTGGGTTAGACATTAGGCGTTCAGCGGATGAGTCGATATGTTATGGTTACACATTAGGCGTTCAGCGGATGAGTCGATATGTTAGGGTTAGACATTAGTTACGTTCAGGCGTTCGGATGAGTCGATATGTTACGGTTACACATTAGGCGTTCAGCGGATGAGTCGATATGTTATGGTTAGACATTAGGCGTTCAGCGGATGAGTCGATATGTTATGGTTACACATTAGGCGTTCAGCGGATGAGTCGATATGTTAGGGTTAGACATTAGACGTTCAGCGGATGAGTCGATATGTTATGGTTACACATTAGGCGTTCAGCGGATGAGTCGATATGTTATGGTTAGACATTAGGCGTTCAGCGGATGAGTCGATATGTTATGGTTACACATTAGGCGTTCAGCGGATGAGTCGATATGTTATGGTTACACATTAGGCGTTCAGCGGATGAGTCGATATGTTATGGTTACACATTAGACGTTCAGCGGATGAGTCGATATGTTATGGTTACACATTAGACGTTCAACGGATGAGTCGATATGTTATGGTTACACATTAGGCGTTCAGCGGATGAGTCGATATGTTATGGTTACACATTAGACGTTCAGCGGATGAGTCGATATGTTATGGTTACACATTAGGCGTTCAGCGGATGAGTCGATATGTTATGGTTACATTAGACGTTCAGCGGATGAGTCGATATGTTATGGTTACACATTAGGCGTTCAGCGGATGAGTCGATATGTTATGGTTACACATTAGGCGTTCAGCGGATGAGTCGATATGTTACGGTTACACATTAGGCGTTCAGCGGATGAGTCGATATGTTATGGTTACATTAGGCGTTCAAGCGGATGAGTCGATATGTTATGGTTACACATTAGACGTTCAGCGGATGAGTCGATATGTTATGGTTACACATTAGGCGTTCAGCGGATGAGTCGATATGTTATGGTTACACATTAGGCGTTCAGCGGATGAGTCGATATGTTATGGTTACACATTAGGCGTTCAACGGATGAGTCGATATGTTACGGTTACACATTAGGCGTTCAGCGGATGAGTCGATATGTTACGGTTACACATTAGGCGTTCAGCGGATGAGTCGATATGTTATGGTTACACATTAGGCGTTCAACGGATGAGTCGATATGTTATGGTTACACATTAGGCGTTCAGCGGATGAGTCGATATGTTATGGTTACACATTAGGCGTTCAGCGGATGAGTCGATATGTTATGGTTACACATTAGACGTTCAGCGGATGAGTCGATATGTTACGGTTACACATTAGGCGTTCAGCGGATGAGTCGATATGTTACGGTTACACATTAGGCGTTCAACGGATGAGTCGATATGTTATGGTTACACATTAGGCGTTCAGCGGATGAGTCGATATGTTATGGTTACACATTAGGCGTTCAGCGGATGAGTCGATATGTTATGGTTACACATTAGGCGTTCAGCGGATGAGTCGATATGTTATGGTTACACATTAGGCGTTCAGCGGATGAGTCGATATGTTGTTACACATTAGGCGTTCAGCGGATGAGTCGATATGTTATGGTTACACATTAGGCGTGATGAGTCGATATGTTAGGGTTAGACATTAGGCGTTCAACGGATGAGTCGATATGTTATGGTTACACATTAGGCGTTCAGCGGATGAGTCGATATGTTATGGTTACACATTAGGCGTTCAACGGATGAGTCGATATGTTATGGTTACACATTAGGCGTTCAGCGGATGAGTCGATATGTTATGGTTACACATTAGGCGTTCAGCGGATGAGTCGATATGTTATGGTTACACATTAGACGTTCAGCGGATGAGTCGATATGTTATGGTTACACATTAGGCGTTCAGCGGATGAGTCGATATGTTATGGTTACACATTAGGCGCTCAGCGGATGAGTCGATATGTTATGGTTACACATTAGGCGTTCAGCGGATGAGTCGATATGTTATGGTTACACATTAGGCGTTCAACGGATGAGTCGATATGTTATGGTTACACATTAGGCGTTCAGCGGATGAGTCGATATGTTATGGTTACACATTAGGCGTTCAGCGGATGAGTCGATATGTTATGGTTACACATTAGGCGTTCAGCGGATGAGTCGATATGTTATGGTTACACATTAGGCGTTCAACGGATGAGTCGATATGTTATGGTTACACATTAGGCGTTCAGCGGATGAGTCGATATGTTATGGTTACACATTAGGCGTTCAGCGGATGAGTCGATATGTTATGGTTAGACATTAGGCGTTCAGCGGATGAGTCGATATGTTATGGTTACACATTAGGCGTTCAGCGGATGAGTCGATATGTTATGGTTACACATTAGGCGTTCAGCGGATGAGTCGATATGTTATGGTTACACATTAGGCGTTCAACGGATGAGTCGATATGTTATGGTTACACATTAGGCGTTCAGCGGATGAGTCGATATGTTATTAGGGTTGAGTCGATATGTTATTAGGCGTTCAACGGATGAGTCGATATGTTAGGGTTAGACATTAGGCGTTCAACGGATGAGTCGATATGTTATGGTTACACATTAGGCGTTCAGCGGATGAGTCGATATGTTAGGGTTAGACATTAGGCGTTCAGCGGATGAGTCGATATGTTATGGTTACACATTAGGCGTTCAGCGGATGAGTCGATATGTTATGGTTAGACATTAGGCGTTCAACGGATGAGTCGATATGTTACGGTTACACATTAGGCGTTCAACGGATGAGTCGATATGTTATGGTTAGACATTAGGCGTTCAGCGGATGAGTCGATATGTTATGGTTAGCGGACATTAGGCGTTCAGCGGATGAGTCGATATGTTATGGTTAGACATTAGGCGTTCAACGGATGAGTCGATATGTTATGGTTACATTAGACGTTCAGCGGATGAGTCGATATGTTATGGTTACACATTAGGCGTTCAGCGGATGAGTCGATATGTTATGGTTACACATTAGGCGTTCAACGGATGAGTCGATATGTTAGGGTTAGACATTAGACGTTCAGCGGATGAGTCGATATGTTATGGTTACACATTAGGCGTTCAGCGGATGAGTCGATATGTTATGGTTACACATTAGGCGTTCAACGGATGAGTCGATATGTTATGGTTAGACATTAGGCGTTCAGCGGATGAGTCGATATGTTATGGTTACACATTAGGCGTTCAGCGGATGAGTCGATATGTTATTGGTTAGCGGACATTATACGTTCAACGGATGAGTCGATATGTTATGGTTACACATTAGACGTTCAGCGGATGAGTCGATATGTTATGGTTACACATTAGGCGTTCAGCGGATGAGTCGATATGTTATGGTTACACATTAGACGTTCAACGGATGAGTCGATATGTTATGGTTACACATTAGGCGTTCAGCGGATGAGTCGATATGTTACGGTTACACATTAGGCGTTCAGCGGATGAGTCGATATGTTATGGTTACACATTAGGCGTTCAACGGATGAGTCGATATATGTTGGGTTACACATTAGGCGTTCAACGGATGAGTCGATATGTTATGGTTACACATTAGGCGTTCAGCGGATGAGTCGATATGTTATGGTTACACATTAGGCGTTCAACGGATGAGTCGATATGTTATGGTTACACATTAGGCGTTCAGCGGATGAGTCGATATGTTACGGTTACACATTAGGCGTTCAGCGGATGAGTCGATATGTTATGGTTACACATTAGGCGTTCAACGGATGAGTCGATATGTTATGGTTACACATTAGGCGTTCAGCGGATGAGTCGATATGTTATGGTTACACATTAGGCGTTCAACGGATGAGTCGATATGTTATGGTTACACATTAGGCGTTCAGCGGATGAGTCGATATGTTATGGTTACACATTAGACGTTCAGCGGATGAGTCGATATGTTATGGTTACACATTAGGCGTTCAGCGGATGAGTCGATATGTTATGGTTACACATTAGGCGTTCAACGGATGAGTCGATATGTTATGGTTACACATTAGACGTTCAGCGGATGAGTCGATATGTTACGGTTACACATTAGACGTTCAGCGGATGAGTCGATATGTTATGGTTACATTAGGCGTTCAGCGGATGAGTCGATATGTTATGGTTACACATTAGACGTTCAGCGGATGAGTCGATATGTTACGGTTACACATTAGGCGTTCAGCGGATGAGTCGATATGTTATGGTTAGACATTAGTCAGCGGATGAGTCGATATGTTATGGTTACACATTAGGCGTTCAGCGGATGAGTCGATATGTTATGGTTACACATTAGACGTTCAGCGGATGAGTCGATATGTTATGGTTACACATTAGACGTTCAACGGATGAGTCGATATGTTATGGTTACACATTAGACGTTCAACGGATGAGTCGATATGTTACGGTTACACATTAGGCGTTCAGCGGATGAGTCGATATGTTAGGGTTAGACATTCGTTCAGCGGATGAGTCGATATGTTGGTTACACATTAGGCGTTCAGCGGATGAGTCGATATGTTGGGTTAGACATTAGGCGTTCAGCGGATGAGTCGATATGTTATGGTTACACATTAGGCGTTCAACGGATGAGTCGATATGTTATGGTTACACATTAGGCGTTCAGCGGATGAGTCGATATGTTATGGTTACACATTAGGCGTTCAACGGATGAGTCGATATGTTACGGTTAGACATTAGGCGTTCAGCGGATGAGTCGATATGTTATGGTTACACATTAGGCGTTCAACGGATGAGTCGATATGTTATGGTTACACATTAGGCGTTCAGCGGATGAGTCGATATGTTTGGGTTACACATTAGACGTTCAACGGATGAGTCGATATGTTATGGTTACACATTAGACGTTCAGCGGATGAGTCGATATGTTGAGTCGGTTACACATTAGACGTTCAGCGGATGAGTCGATATGTTACGGTTACACATTAGGCGTTCAACGGATGAGTCGATATGTTGGGTTAGACATTAGGCGTTCAGCGGATGAGTCGATATGTTATGGTTACACATTAGGCGTTCAGCGGATGAGTCGATATGTTACGGTTACACATTAGGCGTTCAACGGATGAGTCGATATGTTATGGTTACACATTAGACGTTCAACGGATGAGTCGATATGTTACGGTTACATTAGGCGTTCAGCGGATGAGTCGATATGTTACGGTTACACATTAGGCGTTCAACGGATGAGTCGATATGTTACGGTTACACATTAGGCGTTCAGCGGATGAGTCGATATGTTATGGTTACACATTAGGCGTTCAACGGATGAGTCGATATGTTATGGTTACACATTAGACGTTCAGCGGATGAGTCGATATGTTAGGGTTAGACATTAGACGTTCAGCGGATGAGTCGATATGTTATGGTTACACATTAGGCGTTCAGCGGATGAGTCGATATGTTAGGGTTAGACATTAGGCGTTCAACGGATGAGTCGATATGTTATGGTTACACATTAGGCGTTCAGCGGATGAGTCGATATGTTATGGTTACACATTAGGCGTTCAACGGATGAGTCGATATGTTATGGTTACACATTAGGCGTTCAGCGGATGAGTCGATATGTTACGGTTACACATTAGGCGTTCAGCGGATGAGTCGATATGTTATGGTTACACATTAGGCGTTCAGCGGATGAGTCGATATGTTATGGTTACACATTAGACGTTCAACGGATGAGTCGATATGTTATGGTTACACATTAGGCGTTCAGCGGATGAGTCGATATGTTAGGGTTAGACATTAGGCGTTCAACGGATGAGTCGATATGTTACGGTTACACATTAGGCGTTCAGCGGATGAGTCGATATGTTAGGGTTAGACATTAGGCGTTTTACGGATGAGTCGATATGTTATGGTTACACATTAGGCGTTCAGCGGATGAGTCGATATGTTAGGGTTAGACATTAGGCGTTCAGCGGATGAGTCGATATGTTATGGTTACACATTAGGCGTTCAGCGGATGAGTCGATATGTTATGGTTAGACATTAGAGTCGACATTCAACGGATGAGTCGATATGTTATGGTTACACATTAGACGTTCAACGGATGAGTCGATATGTTATGGTTAGACATTAGGCGTTCAGCGGATGAGTCGATATGTTATGGTTACACATTAGGCGTTCAGCGGATGAGTCGATATGTTAGGGTTAGACATTAGACATTCAACGGATGAGTCGATATGTTACGGTTACACATTAGGCGTTCAGCGGATGAGTCGATATGTTATGGTTACACATTAGGCGTTCAACGGATGAGTCGATATGTTAGGGTTAGACATTAGGCGTTCAGCGGATGAGTCGATATGTTATGGTTACACATTAGACGTTCAACGGATGAGTCGATATGTTATGGTTACACATTTGACGTTCAACGGATGAGTCGATATGTTAGGGTTAGACATTAGACGTTCAATGGATGAGTCGATATGTTACGGTTTCACATTAGACGTGATGAGTCGATATGTTAGGGTTAGACATTAGACATTCAACGGATGAATCAATATGTTATGGTTACACATTAGACGTTCAGCGGATGAGTCGATATGTTACGGTTACACATTAGACATTCAACGGATGAGTCGATATGTTATGGTTACACATTAGACGTTCAACGGATGAGTCGATATGTTACGGTTACACATTAGACGTTCAACGGATGAGTCGATATTTTACGGTTACACATTAGACGTTCAACGGATGAGTCGATATGTTAGGGTTAGACATTAGACGTTCAACGGACGAGTCGATATGTTACGGTTACACATTAGACGTGATGAGTCGATATGTTAGGGTTAGACATTAGACGTTTAACGGATGAGTCAATATGTTATGGTTACACATTAGACGTTCAACGGATGAGTCCATATGTTACGGTTACACATTAGTCGTTCAACGGATGAGTCGATATGTTATGGTTACACATTAGACGTTTAACGGATGAGTCGATATGTTACGGTTACACATTAGACGTTCAACGGATGAGTCGATATGTTACGGTTACACATTAGACGTTCAACGGATGAGTCGATATGTTATGGTTACACATTAGACGTTCAACGGATGAGTCGATATGTTTGGGTTAGACATTAGACGTTCAACGGATGAGTCGATATGTTATGGTTACACATTAGACGTTCAACGGATGAGTCGATATGTTAGGGTTAGACATTAGACGTTCAACGGATGAGTCGATATGTTACGGTTACACATTAGTTCACGCGTGATGAGTCGATATGTTAGGGTTAGACATTAGACGTTCAACGGATGAGTCAATATGTTATGGTTACACATTAGGCGTTCAACGGATGAGTCGATATGTTATGGTTACACATTAGGCGTTCAGCGGATGAGTCGATATGTTATGGTTACACATTAGGCGTTCAACGGATGAGTCGATATGTTACGGTTACACATTAGACGTTCAACGGATGAGTCGATATGTTACGGTTACACATTAGACGCGTTCAGCGGATGAGTCGATATGTTATGGTTACACATTAGGCGTGATGAGTCGATATGTTGGGTTAGACATTAGGCGTTCAGCGGATGAGTCAATATGTTATGGTTACACATTAGACGTTCAACGGATGAGTCGATATGTTATGGTTACACATTAGACGTTCAACGGATGAGTCGATATGTTAGGGTTAGACATTAGACGTTCAACGGA
This sequence comes from Chrysanthemum lavandulifolium, assembly GCA_022545495.1. NCBI lineage: Eukaryota > Viridiplantae > Streptophyta > Magnoliopsida > Asterales > Asteraceae > Chrysanthemum > Chrysanthemum lavandulifolium. Next base: position 253,481,374 of record CM040238.1, read on the forward strand.
TGAGTCAATATGTTATGGTTACACATTAGACGTTCAACGGATGAGTCGATATGTTAGGGTTAGACATTAGACGTTCTACGGATGAGTCGATATGTTATGGTTACACATTAGACGTTCAACGGATAAGTCGATATGTTATGGTTACACATTAGACGTTCAACGGAAGAGTCGATATGTTAGGGGTGAGAAATTAGACGTTCAACGGATGAGTCAATATGTTATGGTTACACATTAGACGTTCAACGGATGAGTCGATAGGTTACGGTCACACATTAGACGTTCAACGGATGAGTCGATATGTTATGGTTACACATTAGACGTTCAACGGATGAGTCGATATGTTACGGTTACACATTAGACGTTCAACGGATGAGTCGATATGTTACGGTTACATATTAGACGTTCAACGGATGAGTCGATATGTTACGGTTACACATTAGACGTTCAACGGATGAGTCGATATGTTATGGTTACACATTAGACGTTCAATGGATGAGTCGATATGTTAGGGTTAGACATTAGACGTTCAACGGATGAGTCGATATGTTACGGTTACACATTAGACGTTCAACGGATGAGTCGATATGTTAGGGTTAGACATTAGACGTTTTACGGATGAGTCGATATGTTATGGTTACACATTAGGCGTTCAGCGGATGAGTCGATATGTTAGGGTTAGACATTAGGCGTTCAACGGATGAGTCGATATGTTATGGTTACACATTAGGCGTTCAACGGATGAGTCGATATGTTAGGGTTAGACATTAGGCGTTCAGCGGATGAGTCGATATGTTATGGTTACACATTAGGCGTTCGCGGATGAGTCGATATGTTAGGGTTAGACATTAGGCGTTCAGCGGATGAGTCAATATGTTATGGTTAGTCACATTAGGCGTTCAACGGATGAGTCGATATGTTAGGGTTAGACATTAGACGTTCAACGGATGAGTCGATATGTTACGGTTACACATTAGACGTTCAACGGATGAGTCGATATGTTATGGTTACACATTAGACGTTCAACGGATGAGTCGATATGTTAGGGTTAGACATTAGACGTTCAACGGATGAGTCGATATGTTATGGTTACACATTAGACGTTCAACGGATGAGTCGATATGTTATGGTTACACATTAGACGTTCAACGGATGAGTCGATATGTTATGGTTAGACATTAGACGTTCAACGGATGAGTCGATATGTTATGGTTACACATTAGACGTTCAACGGATGAGTCGATATGTTAGGGTTAGACATTAGACATTCAACGGATGAGTCGATATGTTATGGTTACACATTAGACGTTCAACGGATGAGTCGATATGTTATGGTTACACATTAGACGTTCAACGGATGAGTCGGTATGTTATGGTTACACATTAGACGTTCAACGGATGAGTCGATATGTTGTTACATTAGGGTTACACATTAGACGTTCAACGGATGAGTCGATATGTTATTGGTTACACATTAGACGCGTTCAGCGGATGAGTCGATATGTTAGGGTTAGACATTAGGCGTTCAACGGATGAGTCGATATGTTATGGTTACACATTAGAGTCGTTCAACGGATGAGTCGATATGTTATGGTTACACATTAGACGTTCAACGGATGAGTCGATATGTTATGGTTACACATTAGACGTTCAACGGATGAGTCGATATGTTATGGTTACACATTAGACGTTCAACGGATGAGTCGATATGTTACGGTTACACATTAGGCGTTCAACGGATGAGTCGATATGTTATGGTTACACATTAGACGTTCAACGGATGAGTCGATATGTTATGGTTACACATTAGACGTTCAACGGATGAGTCGATATGTTATGGTTACACATTAGACGTTCAACGGATGAGTCGATATGTTATGGTTACACATTAGACGTTCAACGGATGAGTCGATATGTTATGGTTACACATTAGACGTTCAACGGATGAGTCGATATGTTATGGCTACACATTAGACGTTCAACGGATGAGTCGATATGTTATGGTTACACATTAGACGTTCAACGGACGAGTCGATATGTTACGGTTACACATTAGCCGTTCAACAGATGAGTCGATATGTTACGGTTACACATTAGACGTTCAACGGACGAGTCGATATGTTATGGTTACACATTAGACGTTCAACGGACGAGTCAATATGTTATGGTTACACATTAGGTTGAGACATGTTAGGGTTAGACATTGCGTTCAGCGGATGAGTCAATATGTTACGGTTACACATTAGGCGTTCAGCGGATGAGTCGATATGTTATGGTTACACATTAGGCGTTCAACGGATGAGTCGATATGTTAGGGTTAGACATTAGACGTTCAGCGGATGAGTCAATATGTTATGGTTACACATTAGACGTTCAACGGATGAGTCGATATGTTAGGGTTAGACATTAGACGTTCAACGGATGAGTCGATATGTTATGGTTACACATTAGACGTTCAACGGATAAGTCGATATGTTATGGTTACACATTAGACGTTCAACGGAAGAGTCGATATGTTAGGGGTTAGACATTAGACGTTCAACGGATGAGTCAATATGTTATGGTTACACATTAGAAGTTCAACGGATGAGTTGATATGTTACGGTTACACATTAGACGTTCAACGGATGAGTCGATATGTTAGGGTTAGACATTAGACGTTCAACGGATGAGTCGATATGTTATGGTTACACATTAGACGTTCAACGGATGAGTCGATATGTTATGGTTACACATTAGACGTTCAACGGATGAGTCGATATGTTAGGGTTAGACATTAGACGTTCAACGGATGAGTCGATATGTTATGGTTACACATTAGACGTTCAACGGATGAGTCGATATGTTATGGTTACACATTAGACGTGATGAGTCGATATGTTAAACAACGAAGTATAGGTGCATTGGTATACCTATCATGTTAAACGACCAAGTATAGGTGCATTGGTATACGTATCGTGTTAAACGAGCAAGAAACAATATCACATTTAACAAACACGAATTAAGAACCATATTAGTTCATCATAAATTTAATATTTTTGTTTTTCCCATAGCTATATATCTACTCTGTTTCGTCAAGTCTCATCAATATATATTTTTGTTAAAGTCAACGGTCAGTGAATCTCAACCAAAACATAAGCCCAATTGCATAACTTAAAGCCCAATAGTTATCCCCGGCGACATGTCGCTGGGGAAACTAGTAATCACGTCACGATAATAGTCATTAACACTAATTACGAATTTTTAAATAATCAAATGAATCGCGACATGTCATTGAGGAAAAGTTATCCCAAAACATAAAATTGCATAACGCCCACGTTTACAAGAAAATATTCACGTCAAAGTCATAACACTAATTACGAATTTTAAATAATCAAATGAATCCCGGCGACATGTCATTTGAGGAACATGTCGCCCGTTTCTAAGAAAAGTGCATAATAATTTAACTGAATATTCAACGAGAATTGGTGCCACGTAGGATCTATTCAACGACAAATGTCGCCGGGGAAAATTTCACTGGAAACAGGTAAATGTTGTAGTGTGTTAACGAAGAAGCAGATAAGAGTGCCTTAGGCAAACGGAACATTGGCACATTCTCAGAATAATATTTGTAAACATAAATACGCATCACTTGCAAGCCTTTTTTAAGAACTAAATTAAGACAACGTCCAAAAAGTTCCCTTTGTTCAAGATATATGATGTTTGCAGAGATGTCGAGTGTGTGTGCACTGATGTTTTGCTTGCAGAATCTAGACATGGTATATTGAACATACTTACAAAACTTCTCCATGATACCCTCATCAACAGACCACAAGTGTACCATTTTCCTGTCTTGACGGAAATACAAAATAGGAAAAGATGCCGTTAGAGCAAACCACTCCTTAGACAAGATACTCATTCGAACACACGATTTTGGATCATCCAGAAGATACGATAGTATATGATGAACAATAGAGTCAGGAAGCACTAAAATCCGGTCCGTTGTATATATCCTGTTCTCCTCCATCTTCTTTTTACCCTAATGAAAGCAAATCCCATGAATCAAACTACTGAACATGTCATAAAAAAATTACATATCCGCTTAAAGTTTTAAATGTAAAGCCACACAAAATATCTAAACTTTCTATCAAACAAGTATAATACATTAATACCTTACAATCAACCTCAACTTTAAACAAGTTTCCATTACACTTTAATTCTTCTTCAAAGCTTAATTACAGAGCGTTTGGGCTTGCTTTTGTGTCATCAAATTCAAAATCATTGTTTTACCAATATAATGGATTCAACTAAGAACTTCCAACAAATCCTTATTTTCTTATTGCTTTTTCCACAGAATAAGTAATTACAAACACCATTTCCTGAAGTGCTTTTTTTTTACAGGTGCTTATTAATAAAAGCTAGAGAGAAATAAGCAAATTAAAAACACCCTCTTAAAGAAAATTACAGTAGTTCTTATTGAATAAAATTACCCTATTATGAAAGCCAATATCTTAACCTCGTCACATGTTAACAAAAAAGATACTAGTATATATTATTGAGACATTTAATCGAACGCAATTCATTAGAAAAGTTACCCTGTTGATATTGCTTAGAAGAATAATCAGAACGAAGTGAACGAGTTCCAAGTGATTATCGGGAAGAAGTATGCTTGACTCTGATCGTTACTCTTTTTTTAATTATTAAATATGTCGAGGGGATGTTATTTAACCTTATTGGGCCGGCTAATGTACTTATTTAACTTTTGAAATTTTAATTAGCTCAAAATTTTGGTTTATTCATCGGTTCGGTTACTCGTGCACGCACGGGTTTTGACAAAAAAAATTATTATGTATTAATATTGGATATTGTGTCTTTAAAGGTAATTGCATATAATTATATAGTTATAAGTTTCGTGCACGCACGAAATTTACACATAAATCAATTTATATTAACATTTTAGTTTAGTATATACGCATATAATAATTTGCTCATGAAAATTGTGATATAAGTACAACTAATACTTATGCACGAGTTTTTCATTATGCATTAACATCCATTAGAATTTGGTAAAATATTTGTAAAAATTTCTGTTAGGTAACTTGAGATTTAATTTTATTTAGCTGACAAAGATGTTGATGTTATTATTTAAATTTTACTACTGACATTATGTTGTACACATGATGCAAGTTTAATAGCACATAATGAGTGCTGATAAAGTTAAAGTATACTCTTTAAAGTTTTTTAAAAATGTTTTTCTAGATATCCTTATATATAAGAATTAAATGAGTCATTGTTATAAGTGTAATCGCGTATTTTTTTAATATATATTAAAGTAACCCGTGCTTACAGTTTGATAATTATATTCCCGTTTTCAGTAATTTAGACGTATTCAACATGTAAACTCGTGTCCACATAAGTTAACTTTTAAAAATGAAATAAATGAGTCCTTATTGAATGTATATAATAAAAAAGATGATACTTATAATCTTATGCAAATTATATGTTGTTATATTAAAACAACATATACATTGTATTTTTTAAGATATAAAGTATAAAATGGTATAAAGTATAAGTGGATATTTGTTTATAATCCAAAGTTATTAAAAAATATGGAAGCTTATAATATTACACTTAACTTTATATAATTTTTAAAAATTCATCCACTAAAGTTTTATTAATTACCTCTTCTTTTTTTAAGTTTTTGTTTTCACAAATTTGACACCTATATTTTTATGTGTTTTTTTTATCAACCAAATTTATTCACCAAATTTATTAAAGTTTGACAAAAATCAATTTAATTTTAACTTTTATTAACCAATCACATCGAACGATTTTGCTTACATGGCAAAATTGAGCTCTCCTATTGGCCCAATTGTTTTTTCAATAAGAATGAATTGACAAAATCAATCCGAAATGATGTAATTCCTTTATTATATAAAATATTATATATGTTGAGGGGATGGTATTCATCGGTTCGGTTATTGGGCTTTCGGTTTATGCGGTTCGATTAGTTCAGTTAACTTTTGTTTCTGGGTTAAACTGGACCAAATTCAAATCTGATTAAATCGAACCGAAAATCAAACCAACTAACCTGAATAACCCGAATTACTTAATTTTATTTATTTATTTTATTTTATTACAAAAACTTTTAGTAAAAAAAAAATCAAGCTTAAAATATGTTATATTTATACTATGAAAGAGTTTTAAAATCTTTTCTTAGAGGAGAGTTATTTTACATATTAAATTTTTTCACATATCAAAGGACTCATCAAAACCTTTCATCTTAAAAAGAAATCAATGACCGAAATTATAACCAGTTTAATATTTCCCTACTTTATAATTTAAATATCTCTTAAACTGTTAATCGTTAAGCGAAATAATTACACCATCGCGATGAGTATTTAATTATCTTTCTATAGACGGACACTTTGATATACTTTCGACATTTTGTTTCTTCATTTTTTCGTTGTTTAAACTCACATGAGAAATCACATGTGATTAAAGACTAATTTGAATATTCTAATAATATCACATGTAATATTAGTGTTAAATCATATATGATATGTAATATCACATGTGATATTAGTGTTAAATTACATATAATAAGTAATAGCATATGTGATTTAACATTAATATCACATATGATATTATTAGAATATCCAACTAAGTATTTAATTACATGTGATTTTTCATGCAAATTTCAGTAATGAAAAAACGGAAAAAATTTAAAAAAAGCGAAAAACACAAAATATTTTTTTTGTCAAAAGTATATTAAAGTGCCTTTATATAGAAAGATAATTAAATGCTATTCGTAATGGTATATTTTTCGCTTAACGATTAGCGATTTGAAATATATTAATATCCACTAAATCAATAAAGATGGAGGGTGAAGATTGATTCATTGGTATATAAGAAAAGTTTGTTATGTAAATGATCTTTAATCTTGTTGGTATAAATGTATAAAAAATATACTCCGTATATATTTATGTGAATTCGGTTTTGGTTCATTGTGCCAAAATCATATCCAAACCCGGAACCGAATATCTATTTTGGTTCGGTTCGGTTCGGTTTTGGCAAATTCGGTTTAGTTTTTTCGGTTCGGATCCATTTCAGTTTTCGGTTTTTGTGGTTTTTGTGGGTGAAACCCGAATTTTGCACGCACCTACTTTTGAGCTTATCAGCTTACTAACTTGCTTGAGCTATGCTTTTGAATATCAATGATCCGGTCAATTAGGGGTTGTTTTGATAGCTTATTTTAGCAGCTAAATAAACTTGACATGTCGTTAGGGTTGTTTGTGCAATAAAATGTCTATGTTTTAGATGAACCAATCATGAAAATAACTGATTTACTTTATATAAGTTGGTCATTCTTCACTTCATGTAATTTGTCACTAAGGAATTCATTGACTATAAATACCAAATTGCATATGACCATATGGCACTGTACAAGTTTATTGTTTTCCATGTGGCATGAAAGATGTATTATATCAATTATATAAATTAATTAATACCCAAGTATTTCTCCAAAAGGTGAAGATCGGTGGGATCACCCTGGTCCCATGCATCCTATGACTGTACTTATCAGGAGGTGGGTTTTGAACCCTGACCATTTTCTCCAAAAGCCCCTCGATGACCAATCAATCTGAACATTTGCGGTGAGGGATGGTACCAAATAATCTTTAGTGCCATGGAAGAGGTTTGAACCCGGGTCTATTGACCCAAGCCCAAGAGCTCTTACCAATGGACTAAGCATCATTAGTAATTAATACCAAGTATTTCATTTCTCTTCTTTTTGCTGTGCTTAATTATAGAACTGATATACATACTTGAATCCTATTTATTGACATCTTCACGACTTTTTAAGTGTATAGATTTTAGTCAAAATCAAAACTCAGGTGAATGTAACCTTTTCAATTTTGTTGTAGTGTTCCTATACAATCAAATAACAAGTTTTTATTTTTTTTTTATTTATTTTTTTTTTTATTTTTTTCATATTCATCATCATCATCTTTATAATCTCCGAGCTATATAAAACTATGTAACTATTTTCTAACTTTTAAGAAAATCAATTTTGTTCCATTCATGTATTAACGATTCATAGAGGTTGACTTGATATTTGATTAGTAATCTCACGTAGTAACCATTATCAATTATATAATCTTTTTATACATAAATATAAGGGAAGTATAATGCCTTTTTATGCAAATAACTATTTTTATTTTGTTGTTTGAATGACAACTGTGTTGGTGATTTTAGTGTCATCAAGCATTTTATGAAATAGTGATTTACCCAAGACCAAAAAAATTAAAGTTAAACTATAACACGAGTTAGGTGGTGCGGGATGCACACTCGTATAAGTTTATTTGATCCTAATTCAAATGTCCGTGATAACAACATTAGCGACATTCTAAGGAGTCACTAAGCCCTTTAGGAGCCTCACCAAAGGTTGCAACCCTTGTGAAATGAGGAGTTATTTTTAATGGGTAATGACTTTTCATTAAATGACAACTCTTCATGCCAGCCGCCCTATGTTTATCCTTTATAAACTGATTTTGGTCTTTTAACATTAATAGGGGGATTTTCATATATCCTCACATACACACCATTTTTACATATTTTTCTAAACATAAGTTTTTCATGCATAATGTACAAGCCTGTTAAAGCACTGTGGGGAAATATGTAAATATGGGTGTGTATGTGAGGATATATGAAAATGCCCCCTATTAATATATGATTCATATCAACAACACAAACTCAATAATTCTCGATGTTTTTGCTCAATTTCTTGTACCTATACATTGAGTTTGTTCTTATCTTATCTCATATACGAATTTCGTGTAACACAAGGCACCAAATAGGGTCGAAATATTGTATTTGGAAAGTGGACTATACACGATTCAAGAATTATCCAAACAATCATTTGATTATCAAGACCCGGTACCAACAACCAGGCTATCTAATAATATATATTTTTCATGGCGTAACAAATTCGTTCAAGCAACTTTGGTGTCTTTACTCAAGCCCAACTACTTTCATTGCTTTGGATATCTAACAAAGATATAGAAAGTTTTATCAACTGGATCACTTGAAAGTCGGACTCGTTTTATGTCCTTCAGTTATTGATGTAGCTTTATAGTTCTTTGTGGTTGTTTGTAGTTTTACTTGTAATCTTATTTGCAAATTTCCCTCTTGGAGATCTACTGGTTTTGGTGATTTTTTCCTCGTTTGGAGAGGAAATCAGCACAAACTTAATATCATATGATGAAAAGATTATCTCATACTCTCAGAATCCTGGTGTATGAGTGACTTGCCATTATAAAGCCCAAATATGATTCAGTAACCACTTTTTGTTTATAAAAGGTGTGAGCAGTCACGTAGTTGTATCTATCAAGCAAATGCACACCACCATGACACCACTAGAATTAGCACCTCGAGTAGGACTCAAGTCTACTAGGCCCACAAACATGACTCGGACCCTACCAGAAATCCGATGACCCGTTCATTGACAACCTGGTCATTCATCATTTGGTGATCCTTAATAACGTTGTGAGATGAAATGTTGCATGACTACCTGAGTTCAAGTATATACATGCATATTTAGGAGCAACAAGTTTGTTTTTTTAATGGGCTTTACATGTAGGCTTACTAAGATTCAAACCCATCAGTACAAATTTAAAAAGCAGAGTAATCATAATCGGGTTACTTAAAAGCATTCACTAATCAGTGTATCGGATTTTCATTAAAATTTTGAACCTGACTCCACCACAACACTAAAACACAAAATCCAATTTTCTACTACTCCCGGATCGTTCCTCAATCCAACTGATGAAGAAATATCACGATTTGCATACTCCATTATCCTGCTTCTTGGACAACTGTTTGGATATTAATAAGATGACGAAAGAATGTGGTATACACATACAAATTGTATTAGTTGACAAAAGAAATGGCTAAATAGTGTACCTTCTTCCTTTATAAAGGTGATTTTGCATCTGAAATGATGAAGAAGTAGCGCTTTCAACAATGAATTCAAGTCACTGAACTGTTGCTCGCGTTTGGAAGAAGAAATCAGCACAAACTTAATATTAGTTTGGCCCTCATCTTCTTGTTGAAGTAGTTTCTCGTATGTATACTGAAGAGAAGAGATTAAAAACATAATTTTTGCCAAGAAACAGAATCTAAACCATGTCGAAGTGCAATGGATAAGACATAATATATCAACTAATGGATAATTAACATTTCACCAACGTAAATGCATGCAAATCTTACCACGAAAACATCAACTTTGTCAATAGAATTATCCAGTTCTATAGTTAGAGATCGAGGCTGAAAACACCACAACACAACATCCACAAGAGCTACGTAAACCGATGATTCCCTTATGTAGCATGTGACCAGATCAACATGCTCGAGTTCATAAGTTGGCGACTGCATCAGCTTTATCTCCTCAACATCTATGAGCTTCTGTAATTGTTAAATACTACTTTGTGTCAGGGATTATTTTATATCATTGTTAAAAGGAGGAAGTAAATACACATAAATTGCTAACGAAATAAACGAATTCGAGAAAATACCCAATGTATAACCAACTTCAAAACTTTGAAGATGCTATTCTTGTCCAAGAATTTCCTCAACTTCTCAAACCAAAGAATGTCAAAATACTCTGTTGTCTCACATTTCATACATCCTTTCGAAATGGATGAGTGCTTCCTTGATAAAGGTGCGAAATTGTAAAAATAAATTCGGTCACAATACTCGAACAAAAGTAAATTGGGTGCATTTAAATCAATCTCTTCTAAATCACAATAAGATTGTAGCCGTATTTTCCTCAAGGAATGGTTTGACAACTTCATGTTGTTAACAGGAGATGGAAAGTCTAAAGCCAAATTCTCGAGGAACAGGAAATCAGATAAGAAGTCATTGAGTCTTTTAAATGGAGACCCGCTATAACAAAATGTTGTTAGCTTTTTGCATGAAGCCATAACCATAGAGGGGGCTTTGTCTTTGTTACTCACTAAAAGAAAACAACTTAGATTTGGAGCTTCAACATCTATTCTTTCAAGTAGAAGTCTTTCGTCACAGTAAATCTCAACTTTTTGAAGATTATGATGCCTTTTAACACAAAACGTTTTGAAGCCATAGCAATATCCGAGATAAATTTCTTCAAGAAAAGGACAGCCTTTGGTCAGATACTCGATCTCACCCTCGTCTATCGGGAGATACGAAAGCGACAACAGCCTCAACGACTTGAGTTCCACGCCACCAACCAACAGGGGCGAAGGCAACTCACAACGAATCAGAGTCAAAGATGTTAACGAAGAAGCAGATAAGAGTGCCTTAGGCAAACGGAACATTGGCACATTCTCAGAATAATTATAAACATAAATACGCATCACTTGCAAGCCTTTTTTAAGAACTAAATCAAGACAACGTCCAAAAAGTTCCCTTTGTTCAAGATTTATGATGTTAGCAGAGAATTCGAGTGTGTGTGCACTGATGTTTTGCTTGCAGAATCTAGACACGGTATATTGAACATGCTTACAAAACTTCTCCATGATACCCTCATCAACAGAACACAAGTGTACCAGCTGCCTGTCTTGACGGAAATACAAAATAGGAAAAGATGCCGTTAGAGCAAACCATTCCTTAGACAAGACACTCATTCGAACACACAATTTTGGATCATCCAGAAGAGACGATAGTATGTGGTGAACAATAGAGTCAGGAAGCATTGAAATCCGGTCCGTAGTATATATCCTGTTCTCCTCCATCTTCTTTTTTACCCTAATGATAGCAAATCCCATGAATCAAACTACTGAACACGTAAAAAAAATTACATATCCGCTTAAAGTTTTAAATGTAAAGCCACACAAAAAATCTAAACTTTATATAAAACAAGTATAATACATTAATACCATACAATCAATCTCAACTTTAAACAAGTTTCCATTACACGTTAATTCTTCTTCAAAACTTAATTACGGAGCGTTTGGGCTTGCTTTTGCGTCATCAAATTCAAAATCATTGTTTTACCAATATATTTAACCGAAAACCATTTTAAATGGATTCAACTAAGAACTTCCAACAAATCATTATTTTCTTATTGCTTTTTCCACAAAATAAGTACTTACAAACACCATCTCTTGAAGTGCTTTTTATACAGATGCTTATTAATAAGTTAGCGAGAAATAAGCAAATCCAAAACACCCTCTTAAAGAAAATTACAGTAGTTCTTATTGAATAAAATTACCCTATTATATATGAAAGCCAATATGCGCTAACTGAAACAAACCAAATATATAATATAGTACAAACAAAACTACGTATATACTATATATTATTGAGACATGTTATCGAACAATTCACTAGAGAATTTACCTTGTTGATATTGCTTAGAGTATACGATTTCCATGCTTAAGTGTCTCTGTTCGTTAATTTTTTTTTTTTTTTTTTTAGTATGAGGGGATGTTGTTCAACCTTATTGGGCCGGTTAATGGACTTATTTAACTTTTGAAAATTTAATTAGCTCAAAACTTTGAGCTTATGAGCTTACTAACTTACTTGAACTATGCTTTTGAATATCAATGAGATGGTCAATTAGCTCAAAACAAGCTGATATCTCCCCACCATATAATAGAGAATGATTAGGGGCTGTTTGGATAGCTTATTACAGAAGCTAATAACATTGACCTGTCATTAGGGTTGTTTGTGCAATAAAATGTCTATGTTTTAGATGAACCAATCATGAAAAATAACTGATTTACTTTATATAAGTTGGTCATTCTCCACTTCATGTAATATGTCACTAAGGAATTCATTGACTATAAATACCAAATTGTTGGGCCATTTCAAATCCACTGATCCTCATCTAGGATTTGAATAAGAATCCTGAGCTTTTTGAGTTTTAACTATATCAAAACATTCAAATGACTTATTACGTTTTGATAGCACGATAGCTTAATAACTTGTGTCGAAAAGCTAATTCAGACACCCGAAAATATACTAAATTTATTAAAAAGTTTGTATTAAAAAAAAATATTAATCACTTTGGAACGACATTGTCGAATTTGTCGTCCCAAAATGTGTAGGGCCAAGCTTTTTTGTTTGACTGCAATTTTTGGTTGAAAAGGGGTAGGCCATGACGACAATTTGGGATGACTATCTCGACCCCAAAAAAAATAGGCGTCCCAAAATTTGCTTATTGGTGTAGTGTGAAAGATTCCGATGCTCAAGTGGAAACTATTGCTTTCATCATAGTTAGGCCTTGAGAATATGAATTTCACCAAATGCTAATGCTTTGTATCAATAAATGTAATTTATTTCTTATTAGAACGTGAATACGAAAAATAATCAGAAAATGATCAAACCTATTTTAGGCAATAAGCATGACTTTTAGGTAGACGATACTTCCGTGCGTCTCTTCTATATGGTTGATCGTTGTTCCTCCTTGTTTAAGACCCATCGTGGTTGTGTCCAATATTAATTGCTCACACACGGATTCTACACCCGTATGTCGCATGTTATCTCACATCAGTCTTGTGACCGCGACAACTATCACTAACTTGGCGTGTTACATTTATGTCTTGCATATTGTGATTTTTTTGCGGTTTGTCTTAAATGTCACTAATAATGTTGTGAGATGATATGTTGCATGACTACCACTCTACCAAACACAATGGGCTTTGAAAAATATAGTGAGGCTCCAGGATTTTGGCCTTCATTTGGCCCATTAACATAACCACCCTCAAATAAGCACAGATGATGATATGAAATTCAGCAAGTAGATAACAAATTCAGCACAGATAAACACACTCACAACACAAACTTAGCAAGAACTTAAACAAGATTACTAACATATAACAGCTGAAAGTAACACTATAAGGAAAAAGCGCCTTGCGTGTTTTCAGGTTGACATATTTTCATCGATTGGCCAAAGAAACAACTTCTTACTTGAACGTACTTTGTCTACAATTCACGAGTCAAAGACTGCCTATATAAGCTTTATATTAATTACAAACAATGTTTAACCAAAAAGCAACTCAATATGAAGCGGCATACACCAAAAAATGGATCGCCACAAGAAGCAAAAAGTACAGAAGATGATTAAAATAACTTGCTACGACCAAACACATTGAGGCACGTTACGTACTCCAACCAAACACAATGAGGATCATATACTTCTACTTTCTAAGATAAGACAAAACATTGTCACTAAGATGCAAAACCATTAATACAAATGTAAACCTAAAAAAGAAGAATGATCATAATAGATCTACTTAAACGTGTCCACTAATCACTATAATATATTTTTACTAAATGTTGCACCTGAATCCTCCAAAATGCTAAACACAAAATCCAATTCTATAGTAGTACTGGTCACTTTGTGTACTTCTGTCGTCACGGAACTGATCATGAAATCCCATTAAGCGCAATAAGTTCAGCAGACTAGCTGCAGCCTATGTCAAGCAATTGCATACCAGTATACCACCATGACACAACTAGAATTAGCTCCACGTTCAGAGAGGATAACACAAATTTAGGAGTTTGACTCAAGCCTACTGGGCCCACACAAATGACTCGACGCTACCAGAATTTGGTGATCGTTCATAACGTTGTGAGATGAAATATTGCATGACTACCAGAAACAAATTCATGACATGAGTTCGAGTATATACATGCATATTTAGGAGCAACAAGCAATTTTTGTTAATAGGCTTTAGCATGTAGGCTTACTAAGATTCAAAGCCATCAGTACAAACGTAACATAAAAAGCAGAGTAATCAGGATCGGGTTACTTAAAAGCGTTCACTAAAACACAAAATCCAATTTTCTACTAGTGCTGGTCGCACTTTTTGAACTTCTGTCATCACGGATACGTTCCTCAATCCAACTGATGAAGAAATCTCACGATTTGCATACTCCATTATCATGCTTCTTGGACAACTGTTTGGATATTAACAAGATGACGAAAGAATGAATTCAAGGTGTTATTAGCTGACAAAAGAAAAGGATAATTAGTGTACCTTCTTCCTTTATAAAGGTGATTTTGCAGCTTGACTGATCAACATATAGTGCTTTCAACAATGAATTCAAGTCACTGAAGTGTTGTTCGTCGTCTTTGGAAAAGTAAATCAACACAGTTTGGCCATCACCTTCTTGTTGAAGTAGTTTCTCGTATGTATACTGAAGAGAAAAGATTAAATATATTATTTTTGCCTAACGGATAAGACATAATATATCAACTAACAGATAATTAACCTTTCACTAACGTAAATACATATAAATCTTACCTTTGCAATATGACTTGTGTCTGTACAACCATTCAGTTCTAAAGTTAGCGATCGAGGCCGACAACACCAAAGCACAGCATCCATAAGAGCTACGTAAACCGGTGATTCCCTTATTAAGCTCAGGTGTTTCAGCTCAACATGCTCAAGTTTATAAGGTGGCAACTGGATCAACTTTAACTCCTCAACATCTATGAGCTTCTGTAAAACGATTGGTAAACACAACTTGGTGTCATGGATTATATCATTGTTTGGAAGCAAGTAAATACACATAAATTGCTGATAAAAAAAATGAATTCGAGAAGCTACCCAACAAATAACCAACTCTAAAACTTTGAAAAAGCTATTCTTTTCCAAAAATCGTCTCAGCTTCAGGAACGAAAGGATGTCAAAATCCTTGTCTTTGTGACATTTCAAATATCCTTTCGCCAGGGTTGAATCTTTCCTTGACAAAGCTGCGACTTTGTGTCTGAAGGTTAGGTCATAATACTTGAACAAAAGTAAGCTCGGTGTATTTAAATCAATTTTTTCCAGATCACAGTCCGATTGTAGTTCTAATCTCCTCAAGAAATGATGTGACAACTTCAGGTTGTCAACAGGAGATGAAAGATCTAAAGACACATTCTCGATGAACGGGAAGTTAGATAAGAAGTCACCGAATCTCTTTAATGGAGACCCGCTATAACAAAATGTTGTTAGCTTTTTGCATGAACCCAAAAACATAAAGGGGGCTTTGTCTTTGTTACACACTAAAAGAAAATAACTTAGATTTGGAGCTTCAACATCTATTCTCTGAAGTCTACTCCCACAGTAAATCTCAAATTTCTGAAGATTATGATGCGTTTTAACACAAAACGTTTTGAAGCTATAGCAACCTACAAGATAAATTTCTTCAAGAAGAGGGCAACCTTTGGTCAGATACTCGATCACGCCCTCGTCTATCGGGAGAAACGAAAGCGACAACAGCCTCAATGACTTGAATTTGATAGCGCCAACCATCAAGGACGAAGGTAACTCACACTGATACAACCTTAAAGATGTTAACGAAGAGGCAGATAAGAGTGTGTCAGGCAAACGAAACATTGGCAGATTCATATGAGAATAAATGAAATGAATATCCATCACTTGCAAGCCTTTTCCAAGAACTAAATCAAGACAACATCCAAAAAGTTCTATTTCTTCAAGACTTATGGCGTGTGGAGAGATGTCGAGTGTGTGTGCACTGACATTTTGCTCGCAGAATCTAGACACTGTATGTTCAACATACTAATAAAACTTCTCCTTCTTATACTCCATATCATACTTTCTAGAAAACGAATAAAACCATGTCCAGTATTGGAAATACAAAATAGGAAAAGAAGCCGTTAGAGTAAACCATCGCTTAGACAACACACTCATTCGAACACGCGATTTTGAATCATCCAAAAGATACGACAGTATGTGGTGAACAATGAAGTCAGGAAGCGTTGAAATCCGGTCAGTTGTATCGAATGTGTTCTCCTTCATCTTCTTGTGCTTTGAAATTTGGTCCTTTGTATCCATTATATTTTCCTCCATCTGCTTGCTTGACCCTACTGAAAGTAAATCCCATAAATAAAAACTATTGGCCGGAGAAGTAACAGAAAAACTGCATAATCGCTTTACGTTTTGAATGTAAAAATCAAATAGTTACACATTATGCAAAGAATCATCATACGAAACTATATACATTAAAAAGTGTTATAAAACACAAGTATAATACATACAATCAACCTCAACTTCAACCAAGTTTCCATTACACGTTCTACTTTGAAACTTGGCTTAGAGGTGTTTGGGATTGTTTTGGTGTCATCCAATTTGCTTCTACTTATTTCAAAGTGCTTGTTAATAAGTAAATACAAACAGCATCTCCTGAAGTGCTTGTTGAGAAGTGCTTATTAATAAGCTGGAGAGAAATAAGCAAATCCCAGACACCCTTTTAAAGTAAATTAGTTTCTATTAAAAAGTATCAAGCTACAGCGGTGTTACAAGTATATGTTGTTCATTGAGGAATTTCATCGAACAGCCACTATTTCAGTGAGGCATTTTATCGAACACTTGCTACGCATTTAATAAAAATACAACTACTGAGAATATCCAACAAATCATAATTTCTTATTATAAGCTAGAGAGAAATAAACAAATCCTAGACACACTGTTAAAGGAAACTAGTACTTAATTTCATAGATACATTTTATCCAACAATTGGTTCTTTCTTTTGAAGGGAAATGAGTTTTAGCTGAATCACTTATCAATTGAGTTAATTACAAAGATGGTCCCTATGGTTTGCGTTGAATTTGACTCTTGGTCCTTTTACTTTTTTTTTGCACGTACAGTCACCAACTCTGAAACTTTTAACACTCATAGTCTTTTGACCAAACGACGTTAGGTTTGACCGTTAGACGCTCCTCATGTGACTTGCACATGACGGTATTATTCTCCTTTTCCCTTTGTCACTCTCAAATCCATTTATACCAAATTTATACCAAACCCAACTTGCAGTCATAAAAACCCCAGTGGCAATCCCTATAAGGTTAGGGACTCGAGAAATGGGAACCGTTGGTGCAAACGAGACAAAATGGGAGAGTAAAACAGGTGGACAGTTATGTGCTTACGTGCCATACAATCGAGCTCATGCCATTTACGGCAAACCAAAGAAACAGAGTTGCGGTCATCGCCGTCATGCATGTATGGAATCACACAGTTAAACACGGTGTCCATCGACACATTTGGATGGTTCTCCATATTGATGATTAAACCTGCTCAATATTTGAGGTTTTGCAATTGAAGAGATATGTATTGTGTGAAATCTGCAAACATGAGATTTGTAACACATTAGTACTTTATCCCAAATATCTCATATGTAAAACCAAATACATAACCTCACTTAATCAAACTCGTTGACTTCCTCTCCCAAACAAAAATAAACATTATTAGTATATATTAAGATATAAAAGCTAACACTTGGAATCATATAATAAGAAAACAACATACTTATTGATCTTATATATAATATGTGACAGATCATAGCTAATTAGCCAATGCTTAACTAGCCCTAAAAAGGGTGTTTGTTTTAGATTATTTTCAGGCTTATGAGCTTACATTGTTTCGCTTATTATTAATACTAAAAACAGGATGTAAGCTCATAAGCTAGTAAATAAGGGGGTGTTTGGGTAAGCTTATGCTTAAATGCTTAAGTGTTCACAAAGAGCTTCATTCCAAGAGATTATGCTTATTTCCTATCATTAAAAGAGCTTCATTTTATCGAGCACTTGTTGCGCATTTATAAAAATACAACTACTGTTTTTATTTAACCTTGAGTTGGGGTGTATTTCATGAAATGAAATAAAATTGTACCTTGCATTGGATGACTTTTTTTCTTTTTTCTTTTATGTTTTTTTTCATCGTTTCTTTCTTTTGAAGGGAAATGAGTTTTAGCTGAATCACTTTTTCAATTTTATAAATAAACTCGTAAGCTTTATAGTGTTGTATTTGGGTAAACGATGAAAAGAGTCCTTGTGCTTTGCAGATATTTCATTTTTTAATTTCCGTCAAAAAAGTATGTTTCCTTATCTTAACTCACTTCACGTGTCTTGCATACGAGGGTGTTTTTCTTTTTATATCGATGATATATTTACTTTTGTGTTTATGATCATGCAACCATGTAGCACATTCAACTCCAAAAGTGTCTATCTAGATTTTAAACGATATATCATGATAAGGGTCGTGATTATTCCTTATTTTTAGTTTTGGTTTTTGTTTATATACATTTTAAAATGTATTAATTATTTATGCAGTTAAACCACTTACTATCTCACATAAACCTCATAAATGCCTCATACCATATTTAAACCCACAACTTACGATGCATAGCAAGATATTATAAAAATAGGAAGATATTTAAAGAAAATAGCAACATATTTATAAAAATTTACACTATAATTTTTTTTGCAAGAGAAGCACGTGCCATTCTGGCCCCTCCCGTTGTCTCTGCCTGTGATTAAGATGCATATAACATTAAGAATGCCACAACCACGGTTAATAGATTAGAAAGAAAAAAAAAATGAAAATGAAAATGATGGAGAAATATAGTATCTGACTGTTCACGAAGAATTAGAATTATTTTAATCTTATTTTATTTAAATTTTTATGCAAATAAGAAAAAAAATGAAAATGATGGAGAAATAGAGTATCTGTCTGTTCAGGAACAATTAGAATTATTTTAATCTTATTTTATTTAAATTTTTAGATGACAGAAAATTAGAAGAACTCCTCAAGGAAAAAAGATCGAAAAACAGACACGACCGTTTGCAACTCCCCAGGACAAATGAAAGTACCGCATTTATTAAAAAGTGGGACAATAGATTGTTACAAGGTATATGTTATGTTCATCAGTTATTAATAGTGGTAGTTTGCGAAGATTATTAGGTTGTTTGTTTTTGTTAGATAATAATAGTCTTACAAAGTATATGTTATGTTCATCAGTTACTTGTTCATCAGTTATTAATAGTGGTAGTTTGCGAAGATTATTAGGTTGTTTGTTTTTGTTAGATGATAATAGTCTTACAAAGTATGTGTTATGTTCATCAGTTAGATGATAATAGTCTTGTTCATCAGTTGTTTATTTTGTTCATCAGTTATTGATAGTGGTAGTTTGCGAAGATTATTAGGTTGTTTGTTTTTGTAGGATGATAATAGTCTTACAAAGTATATGTTATGTTCATCAGTTAGATGATAATAGTTTTGTTCATCAGTTATTTATTTTGTTCATCAGTTATTGATAGTGGTAGTCTGCGAAGATTATTATGTTGTTTGTTTTTGTCATTTTGACCATCCTTGTCCCTGAACATGATAATCAAAATCGCCTTATTAGAAATCTTATTGGGGTGTCACATTGGAGCTCAATGCTTCTCCAAACCTTCCATAAACCAGATATGTTCTAGCGGGTCACTTGCAATATTTTAAGTAAATAGTAACTCTTCGGGCCTAGTCCCAAGCACATTAAAAAATTCTAGTAAGTTGATACGACTTAGGTTCGATGGAAACCAGATGACAACAACAAATAGGTTCGATGGTAACCGATGCTTTTGGTGTTTATAACGATTGGAAAATATAGATTTTAGTTGTAATAACTTTTATGGTGAGTTATCAACTGACTGGGAGTAGGGTGAAAGTTTAAGGACTCTTAAGATGTAAAATCAGTTAGTATGGAAAATCAACAATTGTTATGTTCATCAGTTAGCTATTTAACCTTCACATGTTATTAGGGGTTGTTTGGATAGCTTATTTCAGTTTAGATGAACCAATCATGAAAATTAACTGATTTACTTTATATAGACACAAATTCACCTCATAACGACATATAAGCAATAAGTACTTTTCAAAAATGGACTTTGGCATATAAGTTTCACGGGTTGCTGTTTTTAGTCTTGTTATGGCCTACTGACATAACCACCCTCACATATATAGAGTATGAGTTGAGATCAATATAGATCTCATATTACCAATCCAATAAACCGGCCATCAATTTTTAATCAAAGTTAATAAAAAACCATTTTCCGCCGTTCAAAAAAATAAAATAAAAAACTATTTCCACCTTTTTGTTGAAAACAACATATCTTGTAAACGGTAAATCTTCAAACTATAAAAAAAAATACACCATCGCGATGAGAATTAAATTATCTTTCATTTAATATGCACTTTTCTATATTTTCGGCAAATTTTTTTTTCAAAAATTCCGCCCAGAAAAATCATATATGATTTGTAAAATCATATATGATTTTTAAAATTCGAATCACATACGATTTTCGCAAATCATATATGATTTTTACAAATCATATATGATTTTCAAAAATCATGATTTGTAAAAATCGAATCATATATGATTTTCACAAATCATTTTTCTGGGCCGAAATTTTGAAAAAAAAAATCGTTAAAAATATATAGTAGTGCATATCAATAGAAAGATAATTTAATTCACGTCGCGATGGTATGATTTTTATCGCGTAACAATTAACTGTTTGCGAGATATTTAATTTTTAAAGAAATGGTGAAAGTTTATTTAAAAAAAAAAATGAATGGCTATTATTGATTAATTGGATCTATGGTAAATTTGAGATCTATATTGAAGTTTTGCCTATAGAGTATATTACCAAATCATTCACTTCACAAACCTTGCAATGGATATACCCCAACCAAACACCAAGAGAAACACAATGAAGATCATATATTACTAAAATTTAACATAAGGCAACACATTATTACTAAGATTCAAGCCATCGTTACAAATGTAAACATCAAAAAGAAGAGTCATAATAACAGATTTATGTAAATGTGTTCACTTCATCGGACTTTCACTAATTTTTGCACCGACTCCTCCAAGACATTATAACACAAAATCCAATTCTCTAGTAGTACTCGTCATTCTTCGTACTGCCTCTTCACTAATGTTCCTTAATCAATCGATCACGAAATCTCACGATTTGCATGCTCCATTTTCTTGGACAATTGTTTGGATATGAACAAGAGGACGAAAGAATGTGTTATACACATGCAAATGGTATTAGTTGACAAAAGAAAAGGATAAATAGTGTACCTTCTTCCTTTATAAAGGTGATTTTGCGACTTGATCGATCAAGATATAGCGCTTTCAACAATGAATTCAAGTCACCAAGTTTTGTTCGTGCTTTTGGAAAATAAATCACTCAAACTTAATATTAGTTTGGCCTCACCTTCTTGTTGAAGTAGTTTCTCATATGTATATCAAGAGAAAAGATTAATTAAAAACATTATTTTGCCTAGAAACGTAATCTAAACCATGTTGAAGTGCAATGGATAAGACATAATATATCAACTAACGGATAAGTAACATTTCAAGCGTAAATACATAAAAATCTTACCGACAACATCACCTTTGTAAGTAAAATGATCTAGTACTAAAGTTAGAGATCGAGGCCGACAACACCAAAGCACAAGCATCCACCGAGCTACATAAAGCGGTGTTTCCGGATGTTCGGGGTTTTAGCTTAACATGCTCAAGTTCATAATGTGGCGATCGGATTAGCTTTAACTCCTCAACATCTATGAGCCTCTGAAGACCATTGATAAACACAACTTTCGTCGGGCATTATTTTATATCATTGTTTGGGAGCAAGTAAAACCAATAAATTACGTAAAATAAATGAACTTGAGGAAATACCGAATAAATAACCAACTTCAAAACTTTGAAAATGTTATTCTTTCCAAGAATTGTCTAAACTTCGGCACCAAAGAATGTCAAGAGAATCGTGTAACACATTTCATACATCCTTCGACATGGATGAGTGCTTCCTTGATAAAGGTCCGATATAGGCATCATAGCGATAGCATCGGTCATAATACTCGAACAACGAGAAACTAGGTGTATTTAACTCAAGTTTTCCAAATCACAGTGTGATTGTAGTCGATATTCTTCAAGGAATGGTTTGACAACTTCAAAGTTGTTGACATGAGGTGGAAGGTCTAAACACAAATTCTCGATGAACGGAAATTAGATAAGAAGTCACCGAGTCTTTCGAATGGAGACCCGCTATAACAAAATGTTGTTAGCTTTTGCATGAAGCCATAAACATAGAGGGGCTTTGTTTTGTTACCCACTAAAAGGAAATAACTTAGATTTGGAGCTTCAACATCTATTATTTCAAGTAGAAATCTTCGTCACTGTGAAATCTTAACTTTTAGCGATTTTGATGCCTTTTAACACATAACGCTTTAAAGCCATAGCAATTTGTGAGATACATTTCTTCAAGAAGAGGCAACATTTGGTCGATACTGATCACACCTCGCCTATCGGAGATCCGAAAGCGACATGACCTCAATGACTTGAATTTCACAACGCTAACCATCAAGGACGAAGGCAGCTCACACTTACACAACGTCAAAGATGTTAACGAAGAGGCGATAGAAGTGTGTTAGTGATGTGCCCGGTTGGTGCAAGTTTTAAATTTATAAAGGTGAATTACCAATATTACCAATAACACATACGAACAAGTATACTCGTCCGTTATAGCAAGATTATGAAGGTAAGTCGGGATCGTTCATAGGATTTGAGTGAATCTAAGCACAAGTTTGAATTAACGGAGTCTATCAAAACATATAACAAAGCAAATAGATATAATGAAATTGGATGATTAAAAACTACACTTGCTTAAACTAGTATCATAACATAGATTAATGTGATTGTGTTAACTACTTAACATATTGGTTGTGATAATTAGTTGAAAACTAATCTATTGTTCTTACAAGTTAAACCTTCGTCAAGATTTTAGTTCATAAAAACAAGCTTTAAGTTTAACCAATCAATTCAAGATCAATTCAAGTTTCATAAGTCTACATCAATAAACTTAAACACAAAACATCCGCTTGCTCATCAAATTGCTTAAGAAATGGTCAATACAAAAGGTAACCGAGCATAGACAAAGGCTACAATTGATTCTCAACAACTAATCTTACGACCATTTAGATGTTTCCAACCAATCCAATTTGATAATCAAAAAGCGTTTCTATTACAACCACACCTTAGTTCCTTTGTATAATCAAGAATAATGGGTAAAACAATCATCCATAGACAAAATGATTATGACTAGTTGAATAACACGAAGTTCTTTCGACCCCAACGATTACTATCAATTAGCCAAACTTGATTAACAAATGTCACTATGAAACTTTAGCACAATTGGGTCTTGAATTAACTTGAAATTGGATTAAAACATGTTAACACAATCACTAACTAATCATATGATAATCAACATCATTTAAGCAAGTGTATAAAGAAACTAGCCACCATAGCAAACATGAACATAAACTCATAACTTTGATCATTAGAAAACATGATTAAAAGTCTTACAATGCTTGGAATAAGATTACAAATGATGAAGTAATGATTCCCAAAGGATCGTGATGGACTTCTTGGTGTTTTGGCCTCCAAAGGTGGAACTTCGAACTCCAAACTTCTCCGGATTTCTAAGGACTAATTTTAAGAGTTTAAGGCTTGGTTTGATGAATAGAGATTTGTAATTGAGGTGTGTCTCATAAGCTCACAATTAGCCTCTATTTATACTAATTCCAAGGCCTAGGGTGTTAAATGCTTAACTTGGCCTCCAAGGAGTAAGGAAGGGACTAGAATACACCAAGAGAAGGACCTAGAATCGTTTGGATGCAAAGGGGAAGCTTAGTGATGAAGATTTGACAACTGCAGCTTATCCAACCGGATCGGTCATATGACCAACCGATCCGGCTGGTCTTCAATAATAACACACCGACCGATCCGGTTGTGGGTTGCGACCGATCGGTTGGTTTTGGCAAAACAGTAATTCGACCAACTTCCAACCGATCCGTGAAGGTGTAACCGGATCCGTTGGATCTTCCGAGATACAAAACTTGATCTTTTCTCTTCACTATATCTTGTAGAACTTGGTTCTTCAATCACTAAGGTCTTCAAAGGTCCTTGAGATTTAGCTTTCTTCAAACGGGAATCTTCGATTAGCTGCATATTTCCACATTTTCCTCCATTTCCCGCACTTGGTTATAAATACTAGACAAACATCTCTAGATACGATTAAGTACTAAAATCATAAATATAACCAAATAATGATATAAAAGTACACATAATGCTACTAAAAACATGCACAATCTGAGTGTTATCAGTTAGGCAAACAAAACACTGGCAGCTTCTTACCCCGATTTTCAGTTTTAATCACCAACACTTGCAAGGCTTTTTCAATAACTAATTCAAGACAACGTCCAAAAAGTTCTATTTGTCCAAGATTTAAAAATTCAGCATATACGTCGAGTGTGTGTGCACTGATGTTTTGGTCACAGAATCTAGACACGGTATATTTAACATATCTATAAAACATCTCTCGACACGCTCACCATAATACTTATCTGAAACAAGTCATACCACACCCCAAGATGGAAATACAAAACGGAAAGAAGCCGTTAAAGCAAACCATTCCTTGGATGTAACACTCATTCAACACGCGATTTTGGATCATCCAAGAAACGACGTTATGTGGTGAATAATAAAGTCGAAGCGTTGAAATCCGGTCCATTCTATCTTTGTGTTCTCCTTCATCTTCTTGCTTGACCTTCTCGAAAGCAAATCCCATAAATTAAACTATCAAGAAGGAATAGAAAAACTACATAATTGCTTGAGTTTAAATGTAAAACTTAACAGTTCTACTTCGAAACTTGACTTAGGGACGGGTTATACGAGATAAAATTAAAAGTATTGTTTTCTAATGCATTTTTCAAAAGATAAGTAAAAACAAACACCATCGATCTCCTCAAGTGCTTATTAATAAGCTAGAGAGAAATAAGTGTGCGAAAGTATAGGCAACACAAGATGAACAATAGAACCTTTATTCGGATCTAAGTCGCAATAGTCGACAGATTAAGTTTACAATAGTATCCAAATGTTACAAGATTAGATTAATGTCAATGAGACAATAATCATGTAAATGTAAAGACAAGACAAGATCGGTGAAATGATCGGAAAGAAGAGAAGAGAGTGATATAAAAGACCGCACACTCAAGTGTGTCTAACCCTAGATTAAGGGACTTATTAAATAGGAGATTAAGTTACATTAAGACCCTCTAACGGCTATAAATGACTCATCGCAGAAATGAAGAAAGCTTGAGAAACCACTTCTTGGAACTTTAAACCTTTATTCTTTGTCCATGATTAACCCTGTAGAATCTCTCGCAATGAACATAACTTGAAAGCCATTAGAACCGATAGAATGATATGTTTCCCAGTTGATACTCCAAAATTTAACATTCCCCTTAATCGATGGGCAAACATATCAAACAATATCAATTTTTCACACAAAATTTATGCCGATAGACAGGAGGTTTTAGTGAGTATGTCGCCAGCTTGGTTTGAAGAGCTAATCTTTTGCACTAATAACACCTCTAGCAATTTTTTCCCGATGAAGTGAACATCAATTTCAAAGTGTTTTGATCTTTCATGGAAAACAGGGTTGTGACAAGTTGTAAAGCGATTTGTTATCACGTAAAAGATTGACGAGGAGATTGATATCAACTTTTAGATCCTTTAAGATTTTTGAATCCAAATGATTTCACAGCAGAGAGACATAGATCTATACTCGCTTCATGGAAGATTTTGAAAGAGTGTTTTGTTTTTACTTTTCCATGAGATCGGACAATCATTAAAGAAAACACAATACCCGTGATGCATTTTCGGTTTTCTTGCATTTGGCCCAATTAGCATCACTATATCCTTCAAGATGATTTTAAGAGTTTACGAAATTGTACCTTAGACCTTTTCCTGGAGCTCCTTTAGATATCTCAAGACATTGAGGGCACATTCCAGATGAGATTTCAAGGGAGAATGCATATATTGTGCGGACAATGAACCGAGTATGAGATGTCGGGTCTTGTATGAGTGAGATAGATAAGTTTCCCAAGTAGCTCGATAACCAAAGTGATGTTGACAAGTAAGGGATCATCCGCAGTGAGAATGTATGGAAGGACGAGTTGGGTTCCATAGAGTGGACATGTGTTTGCACCCAAGAAGGCCAAATTCTTTGAGGAGTTCAAGACAATATTTTCTTTGGAAGAGACAAATGTCATTCTCAGTTTTTAGAACCTCAATGCCAAGAAAATATTTTAGATTTCCCAAATCTTTAATATGAAAATTTGATTTTAGAAACTCTTTGAATAGGTTTATCTCATCAATGCAGTTTCCAGCAAGGACAATATCATCCACATAAACAAGCAGAGCAATAAACTTGTTATTCTCTGTTTTGGTGAACAAAGAGTGATCATTGACAGATTGAACAAAGTTGTTTTCTTTTAAAACACTGACAAGTTTTTCATTCGATTTCCTGGGAGCTTGTTTTAGGCCATATAGAGACTTGACAAGTTTACAAACTTTATTCTTATTGTTCTCATTACAGAACCCCTTGGGGATGTTCATATAGATATCCTCATCAAGATCTCCATACAAGAAAGCATTGTTAACATCAAGTTGAAAAGAGGCCATTTGTTTTTACGACTAAGGCAATAAGACATCTAACAAGAGACATTTTCACAACAGAGAAAAGTTTCATCATAGTCTATTCCTTCCTTTGGTTATAGCCTTTAACAACTAATCTAGCCTTGTATCTATCAACTTCGCCATTGGCTTTATATTTGATTTTAAAGATCCATTTGTAGCCAATAGGAGTTCTATTAGAGGTAGATCGCTTATATCCCAAGCATGGTTTTCATTTAAGGCCTCAATTTCGAGTTCATAGCATCAACCCAATTACTATCAAGGATAGCTTCTTCATAATGTAGGTTCAATACTTTTATTAAGACTAGATGCAAAGCGGTAATTATCTTTGTTAAGATTAGAGTAATTAACAAACTTTTCAACACCATATTTGACTTTTCCTTCTACAATAAAGTCATTAAGATTCTGGGCAACTTAGAGACTCGGTTGACCTTCTAGCGATAGTGGTGGCAAGCCTCTTTCTTGTTCGTGAGAATCAGTGTTGTATCAAGAGAATCGAAGATGTATTAGCGGGATGTGATTCATGTGATATGGTGCCCTCGTGGGTGTGTATTATCATCTATAGGTGTTGCAACCGGTTCGTCAATCCTAGTAGGATGACTTACCACCGGGCCATCATCATAGGATGTCACTCTCCTTCATCATTGGGACTTATTTGTGAGTCAAAGAAATTTTGTGATTTAAATCATTTGGTACAAAGTTTCAACAAAAGGTTTTGACAAAGTATTTTCATTTGAAGGAAAAACAGTTTCATAAAATTGACATCTCGAATAAAAGATATTTTTGTTTCTAGGCTCAAGAGTTTATAGCCTTTTTCTCATTTGAGTAACCAATAAGGACACTTTTTCGGACCTACTACCAAATTTATCGTAGATGTTGAGAATGGTGGCATAGCATAAGCGACTAAAGACTCTAAGGAGAGAGAGTGAAGGGTTATGCCCATACACAAGGAAGAAGGGGACTTGCAGACGTAACTCAAGAGGGTAACCTGCTTATGATATAGGCAAAGTTAGAACACATTGCACCAAAGATTTAGAGGTAATTCCCCTAAAACATAAGGGATCTAGCTACATTAAGGAGATGCCTATGTTTCCTTTCTCATAATACCATTCATTGTGGTGTATAAACACAAGATGTTTGATGTAAAATTCCTTTTCATGGAAAAATGTTGAAGTTTATTATTAACAAATTATGTCCCATTATCATTTCTAAAATCTTGACATTGTGTTCAAATTGATTTGATAGCATATGAGTAAAGTTAACAATGGAAACATAAACATCATCCTTCCCTTAAGCATATAAACCCACACCTTACTCGGAATAGTCATCAACAATCTGTTAAAAATATTTGTAACCATCTCGCTAGTGACTTTATATGGTCCCCATACACCAAGATGGACAAGTTGACCAATTTTAGTTGATTTATGTTCACTTAGAGGAATGGTTCCCTGGTTTGTTTAGCTTTATTACAAGTATCACATAGATGATCGGTTTAGGATGTACTATCAAATTTAAGAGTGGGTTTAAGTATGTGTAGGACTTGGTCGAGAGATGACCAAGTCTTTGATGCCAAAGATTTCTAGAAACATGACAAAATGATATGCGCTTATTAGAAGTAATCTTACATGTAGAATCAATATCAAACATATATAACCCATTGTATTGTTTACCAATCCCCACAATCCTTTTTGATGTAAATCAGATATAGCAATTAGATTCATTAAACCCAACAAACATCTTATTGTCTCTAGCAATTTTATGAACAGACAAACAGACTAACATTGTACTCGGGAACAACAAGAACATCAAAAGAGTTAGGTCATTATTGACCTTTAAATCACCAATTTTAGTAATTAAGGCCCGAAGTACCGTTGGGATGTCTAACAGTTAAGCCAAGATTTGAAATGTTAACAACATTGATTAAAAGTTTTAGAACACATCATGTGCCGATTGCACCGAGTTAACAATCCAACCAAGACCGATGTTTCCAGATAAGGATCTTGTGTTGTTGCTAAAAATTTGTTAAAGTTTACATTAAACTTGACACCGCCATTAAAGAAGGTTCCCGAAAATTTTACCGCTAAGTTGGCATTAGCAGATGACACATTGTTGTCATTAAGAAGACTCATAAGTCCGGAGAGTCGTTCATTAGACAAGGAAACAGAGAGTTGCTAGCACTATTATCGGTGACATGATTAGTTTCAGAAACATTGTTATCACGAAAGGTTTACCATTAAAATTCCTTTTAACATATTCAGCAGGATAACCAACAAGATCATAACATCTATCAATAGTGTGACCAGTTTTTTGCAATTAGTACATTTGAGATTCATGTTTGGTCCTCCGCTATTTGAGTGTTACCATTATTAAAACCGGAACCTTTGTTGTTAAAACCTTTTTGTTATCAAAAATTTTCCACCATCGACGCTTTTTTTAAAGAAAGGTCGTAGCATTGGGTTTAGCGAGTTATTCCCTGATGAAACATTTCGTGAGATTCTTCTCCCAGACAACGTAAAAGCGCTTTGACATTAGGTAAAGGATCTCGTTAAAATATTGCTTGATGGGGACATAAGAGTCATCAAGACCCATAAGAAATTGCATTAACTTGATTAGTGATTATGTTTTTCAAAATGTTTTGCAACCTCACATGTGCAGGAGGCAAGTCGATCATACAATCAAATTGTTTCCATAAAGAGTTAAGGTTGTTATAATAATCACAAGTGAGGACCCACTTTGACTAAGAGAGTTTATATTTTTATGCAAGTTAAAGATAGTGAACCATCAACCTTATCATAGGTATCTTTAAGATCATTCCACATTTCATAAGCGCTTTAGCATATATAGCACCAAAGAAATAGTTCGGTGAGAGAATTAAGAATCCAAGTAACCACAACAGAGTTACAAGTATCCCATTGATTAGCAAGACTAGGGTTCGAATCATCTCTTATGCAAGTACCATCAATAAACCCTAACTTATTATGGTTCCTTAAAGCAAAAGTCATGGCCATATTCCATATTTTATAATTTTCAGTTCCAGTGAGTTTAATAGAAATAATGGGAGTACCATTGGTATTGTTAGGATGCAAATACAAAGCATCACCAAAGGATAAGCTTTTCTCGATGGAAGAGCCACCAATATTATCATCACCAATAGCCATAATTCAAGCAATAAGATGTATGATATAATAAGATGACAAAGAGTCAGAGAGATAATAATAAGACCAAATAGACAAAGAAATAAGACTTTGAATTTAAGAAACAACAAGCACCAAGCACGTGGACTAGGGTAAACCAGGCGGTATTCGTACCACTCAAAGGTGGCGGATCAAGATGTTAGTCTACCCGCTTGCACCCACAAAGACTTAAGTAATCTTGTATGTTTGAAGAAAGGATAAGACTTAGACTTACAGAGAGATATGCAGCGGAAGAACAAGTCACAATTACCCTAGATTCACTTAGTCTAGGGCTAATCGTAAGTAGAAGATAACCAGTGATTACGCCAGTAGTAATAACCCCAAACCACCAATTTGTTGCCGAAGAGAATCAATGAGCCAGTATCTCTGATACCATGTGCGAAAGTATAGGCAACACAAGATGAACAATAGAACCTTTATTCAGATCTAAGCTGCAATAGTCAGCTTAGACTAAGTTTACAATAGTATCCAAATGTTACAAGATTAGATTAATGTCAATGAGACAATAGTCATTTAAATATAAAGACAAGACAAGATCAGTGAAATGATCAGAAAAGAAGAGAAGAGAGTGATACAAAAGACTGCACACTCAAGTGTGTCTAACCTTAGATTAAGGGACTTATTAAATAGGAGATTAAGTTACACTAAGACCCCTCTAACGGCTATAAATGACTCATCAGCAGAAATGAAGAAAGCTTCAGCAGAAACCAGCTTCTTGGAACTTTAAACCTTTTATTCTTTGTCCATGATTAACCCTCAGAGAATCTCTCGCAATGAACATAACTTGAAAGCCATTAGGAACCGATAGAATGATATGTTTCCACAGTTAATACTCAAAATTTAACAATAAGACACTCTTTAAAAGTAAATGAGTTCTTCGATATAAATTACACTATTACAAAGAATTACAAATGTAAAAGTTGATTGAGGAATTTCATCAACGATGGGGTGCATAAACAAAAACATGTATAATTTATTAAAAAAAACAAAAACAAAAAAAAACTAAAAACTGCGTTGGATGACTTTTTTTCGTTTTTCTTTTACTTTTTTTCTTCATCGTTTGTTTTGAGTATGTGATTTTTGTAGGGAAAAAAAGTGTGTTGTTTGGCTAAATAAACTGTAAGCTTTATATCTATATCTATACTACATAAAATGAAAAAACAGTCAAAGTGGAATAGTGAAAAAGTGAAAATTTTGAATGGTCAAATGAGAGAGAAATATGTGAACCAACCTAGAAGCTCCGCACAAAGCGAAAAACAAAGATACATAAATCTCTCCGTAACCTAATTCACACACAAATCTGCCCTCCCTTTAAACCCGCCGCCACCACCACCACCATCTAATCTATCACCACCACCAAAACCATCATTTGAATCCACAGCCGCCACCATCTAATCTATCACCCATTTTTCGCCGCCACACAACAACTCAAACCCAAACCAAACACAAAAACCCACGCCACATAGCCACTACCAGTAGATTCTGCTGCCGCCACCAACAAGTGATTCCGCCGAGCCGACCACCACCACGAGTAGCCCAAGTTTTGAAGGGTTCTTTTATAAATATATATATTCAACAAATTTTGATAGTTATTAATAGATCTTTACTTTTTTTGGTAGGTCTCAGTTGCCGGAGTTATTCACCACATTGTGGAGTGTGTGTGCACTGATGTTTTGCTCACCGAATCTAGACACGGTATCTTCAACATACTTATAAAAATTCTCTTTGATATACTCATTATCATACTTTCTAGAAAACAACCAAAACCATGCCCCGGTTAAATGGAAATAAAAAATAGGAAAAGATGTCGTTAGAGCAAACCATCGCTTAGACAACACACTCGTGCGAACACTCATTTTTATATCCTTTTGAAGATAAGACAGTATGTGGTAAAGAATAATGTCAGGAAGCATTGAAATCCGGTCCGTTGTATCTATTGTGTTCTCCGATCCGTCATCTCTTGCTCGACGCTACTGAAAGCAAATCCTATAAAGAAAAGTTGTTGATTGAGGAATTTCATCAATTTGGTTCACATTTAATAAAATAAAATTGTATCTTTCTAAACCACCACTATACAAACAGGACCTGACTATATCCGACTAAGACCGGGGTATAAGTGTAATATTAGAGTAAATTAATACTTATTGACAAATAAAAATGTGAATTGTACCTTTTCTGGAAACTGAATGAATATGAATTAGAATGGTGATTTTTGGAGTGAATACGAATCACATGGCTATGTTTGGCACGGGGCTTATGAGGGCTAACCGGGACTTGGGCTTATAAAATAAGTTGGCTTATAAAATAAGTCTCGTTTCGCACGAGGTTTATGGCTTACAAATAAGCCATAAACCTTAATAAGCCCAAGCCCATAGAAAGGGGCTTATAGGGGCTTATGGCCAGTTAAATTACTTCAATACCTTTAAAAATATGGATTATTACACAAAGCCGAAAATATATCTGAACTTAATTTGATATATTTTATACGATTTTACATTAATAAGCTTCAGCTCCAACTAATTCGCCAAACAACTTTATAAAAATACAAACTCCATCTTTCGGCATATAATTAGCCCCATCCTCAACCTCTACCCAACCCTAGCTCCAGCTCCAGCCCCAGCCTCAGCCCATTCCGCCAAACATACCCATTGTCTTATTAAAAAACTAGGATTTGGGTAAATTACAAAGAGAGTCCTTGTGCTTTCATATTATGCCCATTTTAATTACCCTCATAATGTTTGTTTTCTCTCGTTAACTCTCTTGACGTGCCTTGCACATAATGGTATTTTTGAATTTCTTACTTTTCTTTTTTACTTTAATAGTTATTATTATTGTTTTTTGCGTGAGAATTAACTATCTAACAATATATATTTTTCATGCCGTAAGAGATTCGTTCAAGCAAATTTGGTGTCTTTAAACTCGGTTCGTAATGAAGACATCTTTACTCAAGCACAACTACTTTTGTTCCTTTGGATATATCTAACAAAGGAATAAAAATTTCCATCATTGGATCACTTGGAAGTCGGACCCGTTTTCTGTCCTTCCCTTATTGATGTAGCTTTGTAGGTTTTATTTATTTATTTATTTATTTTTTTTATTTTTTTTTATGCAGTTTTACATGTAATTTTAATTGCAGATTTCTCTCTTGGAGATCTGTTGGTTTCAGTGTTTTTGCCCCCTCTTTTGTGAGGCAGTTAATAAAAGCTTGATTGTTCGGGAAAAAAAAACAATATGTACACAGCAAATTTATCTTAGGTTTAATAGTTGATTATGTTTCTCGTTTATGATCATGGTTCAAACTGACGATCTAGAAGTCAGACAGTGTTTATGTAAGATTATGTGACTATTTATTGTTAAGTTTATACTATACAATTTTTTATTTTGCTCACTATGTTCACAAAGATGTATAGCATTACAAAGAAACGAGCCTAGTTTGCAAAGAATAAAATCATTCACAAAGATAGAGAGTTTGAAGTCTTGGATTGGGTCTACTTGAAGTTGTAGCCCTAGAGGCAAGTTACCATCAGGCAAGATAGATAGCACAAGCTCTCCTCAAAGTTCTTTGGTCCTTTTAAAGTAATTTATAAGATTGGTGTAGTGGCATACAAGTTACAACTGCCGGATTATGCAAAAGTGCAAAAGTGCATCCAGTGTTCCATGTTGCACAGTTAAAGAGATGTTTATCCCCATGTTATTACAATAGGTGCCTTTCCTGAATGTGATGCTCAAGGGTTACTAACTGCAGAATCTAAACACATTATTTTGAACATACTTACAAAACTTCTTCGTAATACACTCATGATCACAATCAACTAACACAAGTATACCCGGAATGTGTCTTTAAGGAAATACAAAATAGGAAACAAGCTGTTAGAGTTTACCATTTCTTAGACAACACACTCATTCGAACACGCAATTTTCATTATCCGAAAGATAAGACAATATACCACCATGACACTACTAAAATTAGCTATTGACCACACAAATGAGTCTGACCCTAACAGAAATATGATGACCCGTTCACTGAAAACTATGTCATTCATCATTTCGTGATCGTCAATAACGTTTTGAGATGAAATATTGCATGACTACCAGAAACAAACAGATATGTGACATGAGTTGAAGTATATACATGCATATTTAGGAGCAACAAGTATTTTTGATTAATGAGCTTTAGCAAGTAGGCTTCTTGGGTTGTTGTTTATGGGTAGAAAGGCCTAGAAGGTGATTTGAATTAGAGCATTACCAAATGTTGGGCTAATTCTGTGCCTACTTCCCTTTTGTATATATTTGAATTAAAGATAACGTAAGTGATATACAGAATGTAATAAAACATTCAGGGAGTCATCCTCAAAAGTTTCTTTAGAGTCTGAAAACGAAGACTCATCACAATCTGAGGCGGAACTCAGAGCATGAAGATAAGGACTAGTATCAGGATGATGGAGTCAGTGAGTGATGACAATAACTCACTGACTCCCTCAATATCTCCTCAACCTCTGAAGACATTCTCTAGACTTAAACATTTTAGTAGGATGTTTAAGTCTTTGATAAATAGGCGGGAACGTATTTTGAAATGATAAGTGCAAAACTCTATCAAAAAGTCAAAACATTACTTTAGTTGGTAAAGGTACAAAACAGTTCTCATTATTGTTCCACCAAAAGTATGTTGGTGTCATACTATGAATAAAGGCAAAAGGACAAGATGTACTTTTTCGTATTAAATGATGACACGTATCCTTTACCCCACAAGTTTTCAATTTGTCCTTGGATATAAATAGAGTGTAATAATGAAGGAAAATGTATCTTTTGTATTAAAAGTTTCTAACACTTTTAGGAGTTATTTTCCTTTTCAAAATATAACTAAGTCCTAGATTTGTAATCTATTGGTTTAGCATAGTTCTTACTTAAACAAAGAACTATTGTTTGTGTTTAAGTTCAGTGAGGAGACTACCACACTTACATTGTCATTCAATCCCAAGTATTATTCCGCAAACACTTTGTTGATTATTTGATATATATCAATAAAGAGTTAAACATTGAAAAAAGAATTATTGTGCTTAAACTATTAACATGTAAATATGTAAACCATTGTTAGTAGACATGTTATTTAAGTGTTAACTAATAAATCGTTGATAACTAAGTAAACGAGAACAACACCAAATCTATTCACTTCACAAAACCTTGCTATGGATAAAAACAAACTTATTTTACATTAACAATCATGCAATAAAAACAGAGACATATTATTTGTTGATATTAGAATAGGCAATCATTTCTAAGTCAATGAGCCTTGTATTAGTCAAAGTCAAACGAATATGTAACAAGTTTGATAGGAACATAAGCTATGTTACAAGCCCACCGAGAACCTTAATTGGCCTAGCCTGATTCTCGGTGTTAAGTCCGGCCCATGAGGCCTTGTATACCAAATATAAATATCCTCTTCTACCTAGGGAGAGGGCATGGAAGTTCATTTGTGTTATATCATTTCACACCGTGTATTTTTGCTCTCCACGACTCTCTTCCTCTTTCTTTCTCTACATGCCACTTTCTCTAAAAGTATTATTGTGTGTGATTCTTGATACAAAATGGGTGTGTGATTCTTGATACAAAATGGGTTCCTACACTATTAAAATAGCTCCGCAAACCAGACTTATTTAACATCCAAATTTCTTTGCAAACCAAACACCAGAAAAAACACTTTGCAAACCAAACCCCCAGACGCATTTCATTTTCCATGACTTTCTGTCAAGCAAATAATGCCTATCCTCAAAACCATCCAATTTTCACCATCACGGCTGTGTTCATGAGTTTCCTTTTCTGTTCTTCAACAGAGGAAAAAAACTTGAAACTTCCTAGCTACTTTTAAATTAATAAACCAATCGTCTTCCATGCATGGAGTAGAAATTTGGGGTTTAATCTGTTCTATGTAAGCCAATTTTACTAATCCTATAAACGAAAAGTTCCGCAGCATTTCTAAGTAGAAGACAAAATGATTCAGTAGAAATATAGTGAAAAGAGACAAAAATTATCTACCCACACAACAGATTTAGCAAGAAAACAAGATACTAGCATATAACAACTGGGAATATTAACAATTAAAGTAAAAAGAATTACATATTATTAGGTTGACGGTTCTTAATTAGGCTGATAGATTTTCATCCAACAATGTCTCAAAAAAACCTACTTGCACGTACATTGTTTGCATTTCTTAAGTCAGAGACTGCCTATAAGCTTTATACTAATTCCACGGTGATAATCATCTAAAACAGTCACCTCATTGATGCTCCATACACCTAAAATGGATCGCCACCAGTAGCAAAAACTACAGAAGATGATCAAAAGAACCTAGTCCAACCACTTACCAAACACAAGGTAGTCCAACCAAACACAACGTGGATCATATACTTCTACTTTCTACTTGAGGCAAAACAATGTTACTAGAATTTAAAACCATAAGTAAGTACAAACGTAACGATCAAAAACAGAGTAATGATAATAGAGTTACGTGAGCCTGTTCACTAGGGTGTGTTTGTTTTTTAAAAAAAAGTCTTACTAACCCTCTTACTCTTACCAAGAAGAGGTGGGCGACGCTTTGGTTGTTTGTTTTTTTCTTTTGAGTAAGACCCGCTTAGACATATAACATCTTACTCAAGAAGAGGTGGGAGACTTGTCTTATCGGCTCTTACTTGTTTTGCAAACTTTATACAATATATTTGATTGTTTATTAACTATGTTATATTTATGATAAAAAGTCTTGTTTCATATTTACATAAGTTACTTATTATCGTATTGCGTTGGTTTAATAAACAAATTGCAAAAACGAGCACTTAAAATCATTCGGACAATTATACAAAAACAAACAACATTATTTCGTTCAGATTTAGACTTTCTAGCCACCTCTTACCAGTAAGATGCGGTAGTCAGATTCAGACCCTAAACATCTTAATGAAACAAACACACCCTAAGTCGATTTTCACAAATTTTAAACCTGACTCCTCCAAAACGCTAAACACAAAATCCAATTTTCTAGTAATACTGGTCACTTTGTGTACTTCTGTCATCATGGATACATTCCTTAGTCCAACTGATCACGAAATCTCACAGTTTGCATACTCTGTTATCCTGCTTCTTGGGCAACTGTTTGGATATTAACAAGAGGATGAAGAAATGTGTTATAAACATGTAAATGGAAAATAAAAGGTAAACAGTGTACCTTTTTCCTTTATAAAGGTGATTTTTCTTATTATGCCATCAAATAATTTGCTTTTTACTTGATCAAGAGATAGCCTTTTCAACAACGAATTCAGGTCACTAAAGTGTTGTTTGTCTTGGGAAGAGAATAAAACTTCACTTAACAGCACAAACTTAATCTTAGTTTGGCCCTCACTTTCTTGTCGAAGCAGTTTATCATATGTGTACTGAAGAGAAGAGAATAAAATTTCACTTAACTTTTGCATAGAAACAGAATCAAAATTCAAAACCATGTTGAAGTGAGATGAAAGGGAAATAATACACCAACGGAGGATTAACATTTCACCAATGTAAGCACATAGAAATCTTACCTTGACAACATGGATTCTGTCCGTAAAATTATATAGTTCTAAAGTTAGAGATCGAGGCCGACAACAACAGAGT
Organism: Chrysanthemum lavandulifolium; assembly: GCA_022545495.1. Taxonomy (NCBI): domain Eukaryota; kingdom Viridiplantae; phylum Streptophyta; class Magnoliopsida; order Asterales; family Asteraceae; genus Chrysanthemum; species Chrysanthemum lavandulifolium. The sequence continues at coordinate 253,519,542 of CM040238.1, forward strand.
ACAACATCCACAGCTGCAACATGAAATGATAATTCACTTATATTGAAGTTTATAATTTCGACATGCTCGAGTTCATAAGGTGGTGACTGGAATAGCTTTAACTCCTCAACATCTATGCGCTTCTGTAAGACAATTGGTAACAGGGACGGAGCCACTCTTTGAGTGGGGTATGCCATGGCCAACCCAAAGCCCCTAACAACATGTATACTTCTTATGTTATTTTGACATTTTGTTTCACACTAGAAAGGATTTGGCCCACCCTCTCAATATTCAAACCATTTGATCCTTCAAGAGTTTACTTATTTTACATATAATATCAGCAAATCGTTTTCATCCCACTAATACATCTGACTAGACTTCATTTATCATGTTAACAACATTAGCACAGTCTCATCCGGCGTTGGTTTTCGATGTTATGATCTATCTAATTACAAATAAGCTCATATTGTTAATACAACGATCAATGTAATAAGTTTTCTAAACGTTACTAATTTTGTGAAGATTATTTTGGCCAACCCAATATGAAAATCCTAGCTCCGTCCCTGATTGGTAAACAAAACTTTGTGTCATGCATTATGTTATTCATTGTTTGGAGGCAAGTAAAAACCAATAAATTGCAGAAAATAAATGAACTTGAGGAAATACCGAATAAATAACCAACTTCAAAACTTTGAAAATGTTATGCTTTTCCAAGAATTGTCTAAACTTCTGGCACCAAAGAATGTCAAGAGAATCATGTGTAACACAATTCATACATCCTTTCCGATTGTAGTCCAATTTTCCTTAAGGAATGGTTTGACAACTTCAGATTGTCAACAGGAGATGAAAGATCTAAAGACACATTCTCCAGAAATGGGAAATCAGATAAGAAGTCATTGAGTCTTTTAAATGGAGACCCGCTATAACAAAATGTTGTTAGCTTTTTGCATGTACCCAGAAACATAGTGGGGGCTTTGTCTTTGTTACTCACACTACAACAAAATAGCGGCATATTCACACTTATTAGAGCATGTTGCTACATTTTAAAGTGTGAAGAATAAAAAAGTTCACACTAGTATGCGTGTGAACCAATTTGGTGTAGCAAATATTTTCACACTTTTATGTGTGATGCTTTATGAATATGTTCACACTTTTAAGTGTGAGGATTTTAAAACAATTCTTCACACTTAAAAGTGTGATGATTTTGATTTTGAAATAATTCTTCACACTTTTAAGTGTGATGATTTTAATTTTGAAATAATTCTTCACACTTTTAAGTGTGAGATTGAAATTCTTCACACTTTTTAAGTGTGAGGATTTTGAAACAATTATTCACACTCTTAAGTGTGAATATCTTTAAAAAAAAGTTCACACTTTATAAAGTGCGAAGAAAAAAGCGTGTAGAAATGACATATTTGTTGTAGTGTCACTAAATGAAAACAATTTAGATTTGGAGCTTCAACATCTATTCTTTCAAGTAGAACTGTTCTGTCACAGTAAATCTCAACTTTTTGAAGATTATGATGCCTTTTAACACAAAACGTTTTGGAGCCATAGCAAAATCTGAGACAAATTTCTTCAAGAATAGGACAGCCTTTGGTCAGATACTCGATCACACCCTCGTCTATCGGGAGATACGAAAGCGACAACAGCCTCAACGACTTGAGTTCCATGCCACCAACCATCAGGGGCGATGGCAACTCACAACGAATCAGCGTCAAAGATGTTAACGAAGAAGCAGATAAGAGTGCCTTAGGCAAACAGAACATTGGCACATTCTCAGAATAATAATAAACATAAATACGCATCACTTGCAAGCCTTTTTTAAGAATTAAATTAAGACAACGTCCAAAAAGTTCTCTTTGTTCAAGATTTATGATGTTTGCAGAGATGTCGAGTGTGTGCGCACTGATGTTTTGCTTGCAGAATCTAGACACGGTATATTGAACATACTTACAAAACTTCTCCATGATACCCTCATCAACAGAACACATGTCTTGACAGAAATACAAAATAGGAAAAGATGCCGTTAGAGCAAACCATTCCTTAGATAAGACACTCATTCGAACACACGATTTTGGATCATCCAGAAGATACGATAGTATGTGGTGAACAATAGAGTCAGGAAGCATTGAAATCCGGTCCGTTGTATATATCATGTTCTCCTCCATCTTCTTTTTTACCCTAATGAAAGCAAATCCCATGAATCAAACTACTCAACATGTCATAAAAAAATTACATATCCGCTTAAAGTTTTAAATGTAAAGCCACACAAAAAATATAAACTTTATATAAAACAAGTATAATACATTAATACCATACAATCAACCTCAACTTTAAACAAGTTTCCATTACACGTTAATTCTTCTTCAAAACTTAATTACGGAGCGTTTGGGCTTGCTTTTGTGTCATCAAATTCAAAATCATTGTTTTAACAATATATTTAACCGAAAACCTATTTAAATGGATTCAACTAAGAACTTCCAACAAATCATTGTTTTCTTATTGCTTTTTCCACAAAATAAGTAATTACAAACACCATCTCCTGAAGTGCTTTATTTACAAGTGCTTATTAATAAGTTAGCGAGAAATAAGCAAATCCAAAACACCCTCTTAAAGAAAACTACAGTAGTTCATATTGAATAAAATTACCCTATTATGAAAGCCAATATCTTAGCCTCGCCACATATTAACATGCAATTCAGTACGAAAATTACTAGTATATATTATTGAGACATTTAATCGAACGCAATTCATTAGAAAAGTTACCTTGTTGATATTGCTTAGAAGAATAATCAGTACGAAATGAACGACTTCCAAGTGATTATCGAGATGAATTATGCTTGACTCTGATCGTTACTCTTTTTTTAATTATTATATATGTCGAGGGGATGTTATTTAACCTTATTGGCCGGCTAATGGACTTATTTAACTTTTGAAATTTTAATTAGCTCAAAAATTTTTATTTATTTTTTATATATTTTTTTTAAGAACGGCAATTAGCTCAAAAATTTTGAGTAGAGGTATTCATCGGTTCGGTTATCGGGTTTTTGGTTTATTCGGTTGGATTAGTTCAGTTAAATTTTGTTACTGGGTTAAATCCGACCAAATTCAAATTTGATTAAATCAAACCGAAAACCAAACCAACTGATTAAATAAAAAAAAATTCAAGCTTAAAATATGTTATATCTATACTATGAAAGAGTTTTAATGTCTTTTTTTTAGAGGGGAGTTATTTTACATATTAATTTTTTTTCACATATCAAAAGATTTATCCACACCTTTCATCTGAAAATAAATCAATGGTCGAAATTATAAGCAGTTTAATATTTTCCTACTTTAGAATTTAAATATCTCTTAAACCGTTAATCATTAAGCAAAAATAATTACACCATCGCGGTGAGTATTTAATTATCTTTCTATAGACGGGCACTTTTATATACTTTTGACATTTTTTTTTCATTTTTTCATCTTGTTTTTTTATTTTTATTTATTTATTTATTTATTTTTGTTTAAACTTGCATGAGAAATCATATATGGAGGGTGAAGATTGATCTACTGGTATGTAAGAAAAATTTGGTATGTAAATGATTTTAATCTTTTTTATAAATATATAAAAATATATACTCCGTATATATTTACGTAAATTCGGTTTTGGTTCATTGTGCCAAAATCATATCCGAACCCGGAACCGAATATCTATTTTGGTTCGGTTCGGTTCGGTTTTTTCGGTACGGATCCATTTCATTTTTCGGATTTTGTGGGTGAAACCCGAATTCTGCACGCCCTACTCTTGAGCTATGCTTTTGAATATCAATGAGCCGGGCAATTAGGGGTTCTTTGGATAGCTTATTTCAGCAGCTAAATAACCTTGACCTGTCATTAGGGTTGTTTGTGCAATAAAATGTCTATGTTTTAGATGAACCAATCATGAAAAATAACTGATTTACTTTATATAAGTTGGTCATTCTTCACGTCATGTAATTTGTCACTAAGGAATTCATCGACTATAAATACCAAATTGCATATGGCAGTATGGCACTGTACAAGTTTATTGTTTTCCATGTGGCATGAAAGATGTATTACATCCATTATATAAATTAATTAATACTAAGTATTTAAATTCTCTTCTTTTTACTGGGCTTAATTATAGAACTGATATACATACTTGAATCCTATTTATTGACATCTCCACGACATGTGTATAGATTTTAGTCAAAATCAAAACTCAGGTGAATGTAACTAGTGGCGGACTCAGGATTTTAGAAGGCGGGGGGCAAAAATTTTTTTTTTTGATAAAATTCGTGATGCACTTTAATAAAAATGCTATAATTTTTTTTTACAGTAAAAATTGATATTTTTTTAGATTAAGATAGAGATCTAAGGTTTTTTACATTGTTTGATCTTGGGTGGGGGGCAATTTGATTTTGTAACGGGTGCACTTTAATAAAATGGTCATAAAAATAAAAATTTTACACTAAAAATTGATAATTTTTGGCGAACCATGGAGGCACCGCCCATAAGTTACATGTAGTTCTGCCACGAAAGTAACCTTTTCATTTTGTTGTAGTGTTCCTATACAATCAAATAAAAGTTTTTTTTTTTTTTCATCATCATCATCATCATCTTTATAATCTCCGAGCTATATAAAACTATGTAACTATTTTCTAACTTTTAAGAAAATCAATTTAGTTCCATTCATGTATTAACGATTCATTGAGGTTGACTTGATATTTGATTAGTAATCTCACGTATTGTATGGGTCTTTTAGTAACCATTATCGATTATATAATCTTTTTATACATAAATATAAGGGAAAATGGTCTAAAAAAAGTACGCAACATATAATGATAAAAAGTGAGAAGTATAATGCCTCTTTATGCAAATAACCATTTTTATTTTGTTGTTTGAATGACAACCGTGTTGGTGATTTTAGTGTCATCAAGCATTTTATGAAATAGTCATTTACCCAAGACCAAAAAAATTAAAGTTAAACTATAACACGAGTTAGGTGGTGCGGGATGCACACTCGTATAAGTTTATTTGATCCTAATTCAAATGTCGGTGATAACAACATTAGCGACATTCTAAGGAGTCACTAAGCCCTTTAGGAGCCTCACCAAACGTTGCAACCCTTGTGACAGATCCAAATTGTCGTTAAATGAGGAGTTATTTTTAATGGGTAATGACTTTTCATTAAATGACAACTCTTCATGTCAACCGCCGTATGTTTATCCTTTATAAACTGATTTTGATTTTTTAATATTAATAGGGGGATTTTCATACATCCTCACATACACACCATTTTTACATATTTTTCCAAACAAAAGATTTTCATGCATGATGTACAAGCCTGTTAAAGCACTGTTTGGGAAAAAATGTGAATATGGATGTGTATGTGGGGATATATGAAAATGCCCCATATTAATATATGATTCATATCAAACAACACAAACTCAATAATTCTCGATGTTTTTACTCAATTTCTTGTACCTAGACATTGAGTTTGTTCTTATCTTATCCCATATACAAATTTCGTGTAACACAAGGCACCAAATAGGGTCGAAATATTGTATTCGGAAAGTGGACTATACACGATTCAAGAATTATCCAAACAATCATTTGATTATCAAGACCCTAATACCAACAATCAGGCTATCTAATAATATATATTTTTCATGGCGTAACAAATTCGTTCAAGCAACTTTGGTGTCTTTACTCAAGCCCAACTACTTTCGTTGCTTTGGATATCTAACAAAGATATAGAAAGTTTCATCAACTGGATCACTTGAAAGTCGGACTCTTTTTATGTCCTTCGGTTATTGATGTAGCTTTATAGTAGTTCTTTATGCTTGTTTGTAGTTTTACTTGTAATCTTATTTGCAAATTTCCCTCTTGGAGATCTACTGGTTTTGGTGATTTTTTCCTCGTTTGGAAGAGGAAATCAGCACAAACTTAATATTAGTTTGGCCCTCATCTTCTTGTTGAAGTAGTTTCTCATGTGTATACTGGAGAGAAAAGATTAAATAGATTACTTGATTTTTGCATAGAAACAGAATCTGAACCATGTTGAAGTGCAATGCAAATGAAATAATACATAAACTAGCGGATAATTAACATTTCACCAACGTAATCACAAATAAATTTTACCTTGACAACATCGTAAAACGATATAGTACTAAAGTTAGTGATCGAGGCCGACAACACCAAAGCACAGCATCCACAAGAGCTACGTAAACACAACATCTATGAGCCTCATTTGATTCCCTTATTAAACTCAGGTGTTTCACCTTTAACTCCACATGCTCGAGTTCATAAGGTGGCGACTGGATTAGCTTTAACTCCTCAACATCTATGAGCCTCTGTAGGACCATTGGTAAACACAACTTTATGTTAGGCATTATTTTATATCATTGTTTAGCAGCAAGTAAAAACTAATAAATTGCAGAAAATAATTGAACTTGAGGAAATACCGAATAAGTAACGAACTTCAAAATTTTGAAAATGCCATTGTTTTCCAAGAATTGTCTAAACTTCTGGCACCAAAGAATGTCAACAGGATATCGTGTAACACATTTCATACATCCTTTCGACATGGATGAGTACTTCCTTGATAAAGGTCCGAAACTGGCATCACAGAATCGGTTATGATACTTGAACAGGAGTAAGTTGGGTGCATTTAAATCAATTTCTTCCAAATCACAGTCTGATTGTAGTTCTAATCTCCTCAAGAAATGACTTGAGAGCTTCAGGTTTTTGACAGGAGATGAAAGATTTAAAGACACATTCTCGAGGAACGGGAAGTTAGATAAGAAGTCATCGAAGTCTTCTTAATGGAGACCCGCTATAACAAAATGTTGTTAGCTTTTTGCATGAATCCAAAGACAAGGAGGGGGCTTTGTCTTGGTTACACACTAAAAGAAAATAATTTAGATTTGGAGCTTCAACATCTATTCTCTCAAGTCTACTCTCACAGAAAATCTCAACTTTTAGAAGATTATGATGCCTATTAACACAAAACGTTTTGAAACCATAGCAAAATTTCAGATAAATTTCTTCAAGAATAGGGCAAGATTTGGTCAGATACTCAATCACTCCTTCTTCTATCAGGAGCTTTGTAAGGGCCAACAACTTCAATGACTTGAATTTCACAGCGCCAACCATCAAGGACGAAGGCAGCTCACACTTACACAACGTCAAAGATGTTAACGAAGAGGCAGATAGAAGTGTGTTAGGCAAACAAAACATTGGCAGATTCTTACCCCGAACATCAGTTTTAGCCACCAACACTTGCAAGCCTTTTTCAATAACTAATTCAAGACAACGTCCAAAAAGTTCTATTTGTTCAAGATTAAAAAAGTTTGCAGAGATGTCGAGTGTGTGTGCACTGATGTTTTGGTCGCAGAATCTAGACACGGTATTTTCAACATATCTATAAAACATCTCCCTGATATACCCACCATACTTATATAGAAACAAGTCATACCACACCCCTAGATGGAAATACAAAAACGGAAAAGAAGCCGTTAAAGCAAACCATTCCTTGGACAAAACACTCATTCGAACAAGCGATTTTGTATTCTTCTTCCGAAGATACGAAAGTATGTGGTGAACAATAAAGACAGGAAGCGTTGAAATCCGGTCCGTTGTATCTGTCGTGTTTTCCTCCATCTTCTTAAATCCAACAAAGACTTCCATGTACCACTATCATTGTATTCAGCACCAATCTCCCAAAAACTTCTACCTTTTAACTTCACCCTATTCACCCATTGCACCCATAGACTCTCTTTATTTGAGACTAGCTTCCAAATATGTTTCATAAGTAAGACCTCATTCCACCGATCTAACATTTTAAACCCAAACCACCTTCACTTTTAGGACCGCACACCATGCACCATTTAACTTTGCTTTTCCTTTAATACTCCTACCCCGATTCCATAGAAAGCTTTTAAGCGTGCTATTAATCTCCTTTATCGTAGCTTTAGGAAGCTTAACAACGAAGCTCAATATGTTTGCATAGTCGCTAAAACAGATGTTATAAGTCGCAATCTCCCAAAGATAAGACAATGCTTTATTTTTCCAATATCACCTTAGTTCTCACTTTATCAACCACTCTTTACAATCATTAATCCCAATTTTCCTTGCAAGAAGAGGAAGACCAAGGTACTTCACAGTAGTTTCCAACTTTAAAAGGTAAAACCTCTAAAATTTTTGCTTTATCAACTGCACTAACACTACCAAAGAAAATGGTACTCTTTCCCATGTTAGGTGCAATCCAAGCGCTACTAAATTCAATTAATGCATCTTTAATAACTCCAACAGAGCTTTGATCACCATGACTAACCACAAGGAGATCATCCGCAAATGAGAGGTGAGTGAGTTGAATCTCCTTGCAGCCTTTGTGATATTTGAAGCTTGGATTTTGTTGAACTCTTTCTTTAACATCAATGAAAATACTTCCATGATAAGGGTAAATAAGTAGGAGAAATTGGGTCTCCTTGTCTCAAACCCCTACCACTCAAGTATCCATGCCTCTCCATTCATACAGATAGTGAAGGTTGCAGAGACACACAAGTCATTATCCAATTCACCATTTTTCCATGAAAGCCAAACATCCTTAAAGTGGTTTCAAGGAAATTCCAATTAATCAGATCATAAGCCTTTGCTATATCCACCTTAATAGCACATCTTTTAGCCCCATTTTGCGATTATAACCCTTAAGGGTTCTTGAGATAGAAGAAGATTGTCTTGAATTACTCTTCCAGGACAAAGGCACTGATTACAATTGACTAATTTTGGAGAGCAGACTTTATCCTGTTTGTTAAAATTTTATCGATACACTTGTAAATGATATTGCAACAAGCAATTGGTCTAAATTCGATAATTTTGGAGGGTGTTGGATCTTAGGAACAAGAGAGATGAGAGTAGCATTAATTTCACCAAGCATCTTCCCATTAATAAAGAAATCCTCATCGCTTTACACACATCCCGACCCACAATGCTCCAAGAATTTTTGAAGAAGACCGAGAAAATCCATCCGGCGAGGGGCCTTTGAATCACCAATATCAAATATAGCATCTTTAATCTCGCATCGAGAGCTACACCAATCATAGCCAAAGCTTCATCATTAGTTAATTTCACATTAAAGAGGCTTTCCATATCGGCAATTTGAGTGATGGAATCACTAGACCCAAGAAAGTTCTTAAAGTGCTCTACAAATTTATCTCGCTACCATACTCCCTTCATACATAGTGCCGCCATCACAAATGCCGAGAACCCTATTTCTCTGTCTTCTACTTTTGATTATTTTATGGAAAAACTTGTCGCTTTTATCCCCATATTTCAGCCAATCAATTCTAGCTCTTTGATATAGGAGTTTCTCTTCATCGCCAAAACCTCATTATATACTCGCAAACATTCAGCCTCCTTTAGCTTTAAAGATGAATCATGAGGATGCTTCTCCATAATAACTTGAGCTTGCTTCAATTCTTCTTTAACTTACCAACATTCTCACTTAAGTTCCCGGTTTTCCAATTCAGTTTATTCAAAGGGCTTTTCAATGCTTTGAGTTTTTTCACCACTTGGAACATGTTACAACCAATCACCTCCTTCTCCCATTCAGCTTTCACAATATGTAAGAATTCAGGCTTATCAACAACATAGTTAGCAAACCTGAATGCCAAAAATTTCTTGGGAAGACTGTTTGGAATAGACACAACAGCAGCACTATGATCAGATGTAACAAAAGGCATAAATTGACAAGAAGCTGCCCAAATTTGTTCATAAACCCCTCATTAATCATTGCCCTATCTAGCTTTTTCATGATACTTGATGATACTTTCAGAGGAGACTTAATCCATGTGTAAAATAAACCTGAACTACAGAGATCCTCTACCTCTATTCCATTAACACAGTCTCTAAATTCTTGCATGTCATTGGTTATAGTAGAACTTCCAGCAGAGTGCTCAACAGCTTTTAAAGTCACATTAAAGTCACCAAGAAGTACCCATGGATCATCATTTATAACAGACTTGGCAGCATTTAATTCTCTCCATAAGCCTTTCCTTTCAGTACCACTGTTAGAAGCATAGATAAAACTGCAGAAGCATCTCAAATTAGTATTAATGCCTTCAATTAAACATAATACCATTTGTCTAGACATCCCCACAACCATCAAATTTACTATACTATTATCCCATCCAATCAGAATCCTACACCCATTTAGACTATACAGACTATTAGAACACCAATCCCATCTACCAAAGACTTTATTAGCTACATTATTCAATTTGTGAGATTTCACATGAGTTTCCAAAACGGCACACACATTTATTCTATCCTCCCTAATTAACTGAATTATTTCATCCTGCTTTTTAATTTGATTCATACTCCTAATATTCCATGATGCAATTTTAAAATCCATAAGAACAAAAGATAAAAAACAACTGTCAATTTAGAGCAGTTGTGATACCATCCTTAATAACATCAGCTGACCAAACCTGTGCAGCTGCATTCACATTCTCCATAACCTCTTCATCATTTTTATTCAGAGCATCAGCCTCTTTCCTTCTATCCTCATCCCATTTTACTTTGAAATAAGCAGCCATATCAGGAGTCCAATCCTTCAAAATTTGGCTACAAGGTTGAAGTTTTTTGTTTAAATACTGATCAACAATCATTCTATCATTCAAAATCGCTAATTCATCCCTTTCCTCTATGCTTGTATTACCAAGAGCAGCATATTTATTTGCAGATCTCCTTATGTCTTCTACAAAATTCTGTGGAACTGACCATGTTTTACCAGCCCTTTGTTGTCCCTCCTTTGTAACATTATTATCACCTCTGCTATTTCCCTGCTTCATATTTTCACCTCCTTTTTTCTTCCAAAAACCACCATTCCTACCCATACCATCATTACTTGACACATTATTTTTGCCATTGTTCCTAACTCCCTCATAACTTTTCCTTTGCCCCTTACTCTGTACTTCAATAAATTCATCTTTGTCTTCATTAACTTTCTCTAATTTCCTCTTCTCATCTTCCAATTCTTTCTCAGTCCTTGGTCTCTTACAGCATTTTTGGAAATCATGCCCAAATACTAAACAATGTGAACACACTTCAGGCTTCCACATATATTCTACATTCACAAGCTTTGAACCTTTCACCTCATTATCTTTATTCCTATATTGAATATGAATCTTATATTTAAATCCTTTCTTAGCATCAAACTCAACAAGGACTCTAGCAAACTCAGCCCTTCCTACACCAGACTTACACATTTGAGTAGTAGTATTATCCATTATAATTGGCGTACCTAGGCTACTAGCAAGAGCACTCATTCCATCACAACTCCAAGCCTCCAAAGGCACATTAGTTAGTTTAGCCCAAATTGGAATTTTAGTCTGTTCTTTAATCTCCATACCAATAATTGGATCCCATTTTTGCACAAATAATGGCCTATGATTCACAATCCATGGACCCTGCCTTAGAACCTCATTCATACCTTCCTCATTTCTAAATTTGAAAAAACATTTACCATTACCATTAACCTGAACATCTAACAGGCCATACTTACTCCACATTCTTCTCAAATGATAGTTCAATTCCCCAACAAACATGTAACAACCCACAAAATGACCACAAACAGTTAACTTCCATTTTAGGCTGCCTTTTACAACTAAATCCTCATCAAAAACAACAAATTCCTCACCATCTTCATTAAGAACAGTTGGCTTAAAATCCAGCTTATTTTCATTATTCACCATTCTATTATTCACAATATTAGTCATATAAGTGCTTACTTATAAGCTAGAGAGAAAAAAGCAAATCCCAGACAACCCAAGTAAAGAGTACTTATTGACAAAAATTACACTATAAAGTAGTTCATTGAGACATTTTATCAAACAGTTGGTGCACATTTCATAAAATAACATTATATCTTTCTAAACCACCACTATACAAACAAGACCAGGCTAGACCCGGATAAATCCGGTTCGACCCGGGTATAAGTGTAATATTAAAGTAAAATACAGTAGTACTAAAAAATACAAGCATGAGTTGTTGACTGAGGAATTTGATCGAACAGTTGGTTGGATAAAATTGTGAACTGTACCTTGTTGTTGTTGTGGAAAGTGAATGAATAAGAATCAGAATGAAGTAAACATCAACATTTGAAATGCTCAAGTATGATCTAGCCTCACGTCTTTGCGGTTAAGACGAAGCTTTTGCGTTTATAATTCGCGGCACAAAGTATGAAAATATTTATATATTTATATCATAATTCATATATATCGAGTTTACAAAAACATGTGGCATAAGTCGGCGTGACGGCATGATCAAGCCTCACGTCTTTACGAGTCTTTTATAACAATGGCTTTTTACTAGTATTGGGATTTGGCTAAATTCAATGATAGTCCTTGTACTTTCGACAGTTTCTATTTTATTTTAAGAGTTTATATAAAATACAGTATATATTTAAATTGTTTTAAATAAATAAAAAGATACACATAAGTTAACGTCGGCTCCAAATCGGTCAAAAAATTCAAACCAAATGTGCTTTGGCTCAAGCCAAGCACTTAACGCCGCGAATGGCGCATCTCCCTCAGGTATCGTGCGACGCTAACCCGTCTTGACACGTCAGATGGCGTCAGCTTAACTCCGGGACACCTTGAGCTCTTATAAATGTACTTAAAGGATTAAAGGGAATATGCGTGCAATCGTTTGTTAAATGAGAGATCTTGTTTTCTTCGATAAAGTGTAATGTCATATAGTTTCGTCGTTTTTCATCATAGAGGTTTATAATAACTTGTTTATGTTGAAAACTACCTGAATCTCGTGGATAGTGATTAATTTTCCCTACACGAGTCGATGTAATTTTGATGAAAGAATTAGTTCACTCCTCGACATACAAATGACACGAACAGTTAATTTCGTTGCACAACTAATATACCAACTCCTTAGAATGAGACTATTTTGGCCCAAAATTTTAATCAAAATATGCCTTAAAGAATACAAATGTAAATGTCCAGTTATACTCTTTAACGTAGAATTTGCGCCAGCTAGTAAAATCACTGCCTCGCCATTTCTTTCTCTACCATAATATGCATTTTAATGCCTCATATCCTGAAAACAAAGTGCTGAATAATATGACTTTTAAATTACAAAGTGTTTTGTAGCATCTTCTTATTAAATGGTGAAGATTACTATGCATCCATTAAGCACAATAAGTTCAGGAGACTAGCAGCCTCTCTCAAGCAAATGCATACCACCATGACACCGTTAAACACAAATTTGAGGAGTTGGACTCACGTCTACTGGGCCACACATATGACTTTCCCTACCAGAAACCCGATGACCCGTTCATTGACAACCGGGCCATCATCATTTGCATGGCTACCAGAAACAATACACGACATGAGTTGTTCAAGTATGTACATGCTTATTTAGGAGCAACAAGTAATTTTTATTAATGGGCTTTAAGCATGTAGGCTTCTTGGGTTGCTGTTTATGGGTAGAAGGTGAGATACCAGTTTTTTTGGGCTAGTTATGGCCCCATAACACAACAACCCTTAAAACAATTTTATTATCTTATTTTCCCCCAAAATATAGGATAGGAATCAACTGTCTTAGACCATCTACAATGCATCAAGTCTTAAAGACTTGATGCATTTAATGCACTTAATGCAAATCTAATTTAATGACCAAGACTTATATGAAAGACTTGGTGTTTATCAAGCTTTTCCAAAAAGTTTTCAAAAAACTAGTCATACAATGCAAAAAACTACATCAAAAAGCTTTTTGTAATAGTAAAAAGTCTTTATTTGGTTTTTGCATTGTAGATGCTCTTAAAATACAAACTAAATTTGCAGGACATCTAAATGCAAAAATGTAAGTTTTCATCAAATCATAATAGGGTTACTTAAAGGCGTTCACTAATCACTGTATCGGATTTTCACTAAATTTTAAACCTGAGTGCTCCACAAAACTATAACACAAAATCCAAATTTCTACTAGTATTGCTTGCTTTTTGTATTTCTGTCATCACAGGATACACTCCTTAATCCAAATGATCACGAAATCTCGCGAATGCATACTCCATTATCCTGCTTCCTTGACAGCTGTTTGGATATTGACAGAAAGGACGGAAGAATGCGTTATACACATGCAATTTATATGCTATTAGTTGACAAAAGAAAAGGATAAATAGTGTACCTTCTTCCTTTATAAAGGTGATTTTGTAGCTTGATTGCTCAAGAAATAGCGCTTTCAACAATGAATTCAAGTCACTGAACTGTTTTTCGTCTTTGGAAGAGGAAATCATCACAAACTTAATATTAGTTTGGTCCTTGTCTTCCTGTTGAAGTAGTTTCTCATATGTATACTGGAGAGAAAAGAGTAGACGAATTAATTGTTTTTTGCAATGGAAATGAAACAATACATCAACTAACAGATGATTAACATTTCAAGAATGTAAAAACATATAAATATTAATTTTGCAACATGACTTGTGTCAGTACAGAAATCCAGTTTTAAAGTTAGAGTTCGAGGCCGAAAACACCACAGCACAGCATCCACAAGAGCTACATAAAGCGGTGTTTCCCAGCGCTTGTGGTGTTTTAGCTTAACATGCTCAAGTTCATAAGGTGACGACTGGAACAACTTTAACTCCTGAACACCTATGAGCTTCTTCTGTAAGACAATTGGTAAACACAACTTTGTGTCAGACATTATTTTATACAAGTATCATTGTTTGGGAACAAGTAAAACCAATAAATTGCAGAAAATAAATGAACTTGATAAAATACCGAACGAATAACCAACTTCAAAACTTTGAAAATGCTATTCTTTTCCATGAATTTTCTCAACTTCTGGTACCAAAGAATATCATGAGAATCTCGTGTAACACATTTCATACGCCCTTCGACATGGATGAGTGCTTCCGTGATAAAGGTCTGATAACGCCACCATAGGGTCGCTCAAAATACTCGAACAAAAGTAAACTGGGTGTATTTAAATCAATTTCTTCCAAATCACAGTGCGATTCTAGTTCTAATCTCCTCAGCGAATGGTTTGACAGCTTCAGGTTGTTGACATGAGATGGAAGTTCTAAACACAAATTTTCGATGAATGGGAAATTAGATAAGAAGTCACTGAAACTTTTTAACGGAATCCCACGGTAACAAAATGTTTTTAGCTTTTTGCATGAATCCAAAGACAAGGAGGGGGCTTTGTCTTTGTTACACACTAAAAGAAAATAGCTTAGCTTTGGAGCATCAACATCTATTCTCTCAAGTCCAGTATTCGAGTAAATCTCAAGTTTTAGCAGATTCTGATGCCATTTAACACAAAACGTTTTGAAGCCATAGCAATATCTGAGATAAATTTCTTCAAGAACAGGGCAACCGTTGGTCAGATACTCGATCACACCCTCATCTACCGGGAGAAACGAAAGCGACAACAACCTCAATGACTTGAATTTCACAACGCCAATCATCAAGGATGGAGGCAACTCACACTTATGCAATGTCAAGGATGTTAACGACGATGCAAATAAGAGTGTGTTAGGCAAACGAAACATTGGCAGATTCACAGGATCATAACATAAATGGATATCCATCATTTGCAAGCCTTTTTCAAGAACTAAATCAAGACAACGTTCAAAAAGTTCTATTTCTTCTAAATTTATGATTTCTGCAAAGATGTTGAGTGTGTGTGCACTGATGTTTTGCTCGCAGAATCTAGACACGGTATATTCTACATATTTATAAAACTTCTCTGTGATATACTCATGATCATACTTTCTAGAAAACGACCAAAACCATGACCAGTTTAAATGGAAATACAAAATAGGAAAAGAAGCCGTTAGAGTAAACCATCCCTTAGACAAGACACTCATTCGAACACACGATTTTGGATCATCCAGAAGATACGATAGTATGTGGTGAACAATAGAGTCAGGAAGCATTGAAATCCGGTCCGTTGTGTCTATTGTGTTCTTCTTCTTCTTCATGCTTGACCCTACTGAAAATAAATCCCATAAATCTAACTAGTGAACAAGTAATAGAAAAACTACATAATCGCTTTAAGTTTTAAAAGTAAAACCACACAGTAGCACATTATGTCACAATAAAGAGTCTTCATAAACATTCATACACCAAAATATACAAATTTTATATAATACCATACAATGAACCTCAACTTCAACCAAGTTTCCATTAAGCAGTTCTTCAAAACTCAACCGAAATCCTTTTTAAATGGACTCAGACTGAAATTTTCAACAAATCATTATTTTCTAATGCATTTTTCATCAAACAAAAAAATAATAATAATAATAATAATAAATAAAAAATAAATAAATACAAACACCATCTCCTGAAGTGCTTTGTTTACAAGTGCTTATTAACAAGCTAGAGAGATATAAGCAACCGGACCTAAATTTTCAGAAGGGTGTTGCACAAATACTTTTAGAACGGCACATATTCCTTTTGGCTAAACTAAAGATGCACCATAAAGAAAGAAAGTAGCACAAACATATTAATGGGGCTGCACATACCAAAAACAACTCTATTAAAAGGAATTACAATACACGACCCATATTTAGGTATGGTGAGTGCCGCACCTGGCTCGCAAGTGGGTACGTCCCTGCAAACACTCTTAAAGTAAAGTGGTTCCTATTGACACAAATTTACCCTACAATAGGAATTACAAGCATGAGATGTTCATTGAGGAATTTCATTCAACAGTCGGGTGCTCATAAACAGAAAGCCAATATTTTAACCTCGCCACACATTAGCATATGCACTAAATAACATTATATAGAATGCACATATGCAACTGAAACAAGCCAAATATATAATTTAGTACTATACAGTACAAAAAATATGTATATTATTAAGACATGTTATGAACATAATTCATTAGAAAATTTACCTTAGGAGCTGAGTTCAATGTGGAAAGTCGAACATTCTGGACTGAGCACATGTTTTATTTACATCCCAAGGTTGTGCTCGTAACTCACGAAAGGAGGATGAAGTCTTTACTTCTTAATGGTTATATTTTCTTTGAAAAGTGCTTGGTGAGCATGACTAAAGAGGAACCACCTATGTAAATGTTGAAGTTTTGCCGCTCGTAAAGCTTTTGGACTTTTAGCTTTTACAACATTTATGAATTTGGATATTGACACATGGCTTGTATAGTGTCGAGCTTTTAAGTGTTTGAAAACTTGTGTGTAGTTATCTTCAGTATTCAAATGGGTTGAAGGGTTCAATTCTTAGAACACCTCGATTCTCGAATATTTGAACGTGTAATTACTAAGATGGAAATTTAATCCTCGTGACATTTTCGTTTATGCACATGTTTTGCTTGATGTTTATTTTACATGCAAAGGAGTGAACTAAATTTGGGAGAATTGTTGGAAAATTTAGTGCACTTGTGGGATGGTTCACACCTTGTAATGGGTTAGAGGTACGGAGGTACACCCATAAGGTCCATGAACACCCGACTCTAATAGTGGTATGTATTGGTAGTGCTTGGTGAAAGTATCGTTGTGGTTAACATCGACATCGTTTCCATCAAGCAAGATTTCAAACAGATCGATGTTTCCACCGAAGTGGTATCTCATCGAAGTTGTGTTTACACCAAGCAAAGTGGCATTTAATCAAGCAAAGGTAACCACCGAAAGCACTATGAAAGTACCGATATAAGTATCGATAAATGGCAATATAATCGCATCATTATGACCACGCTTAATTGGTCATGTAACCACTAACGGCTATAATGGGGATGATTATGAGGCTATTAATGGGCCGATTAATACTCATAATTCCATTGAACGGTCAAGAGTAACCTCCTATAAATAGGAGATCTCGAACATGCATGAAAACACACGTAAAACACATAACACTTATAAGAGCAAGGGTTAAAGAATTGTGCCTAATTCTCTAATCGCATTTGGTCTTATCCCAAGTAGATATTCGTGATACCCTGCATTAGGGTCGAATAGTTTACTTTGGAAAGTGATTACACGATTCCAAGTGATATCCGTAACCACCAAGTGGTATCTATATCACGACCTTAGTTTGTTTCACGAAACAGCTTGATCGCTTCTCGAAGTTGATTATCTACACCGCCGACGAATAACAACCAACAAACTTTGCTTCGTGCATTATTTTATATCATTGTTTGGGAGCAAGTAAAACCAATAAATTACGTAAAATAAATGAACTTGAGGAAATACCGAATAAATAACCAACTTCAAAACTTTGAAAACGTTATTCTTTCCAAGAATTGTCTAAACTTCGCACCAAAGAATGTCAAGAGAATCGTAACACATTTCATACATCCTTTCGACATGGATGAGTGCTTCCTTGAAAAAGGTCCGATAATGGCACCATAGGATCGGTCATCATACTCAAACAAATGTAAATAGGTGTATTTAAATCAATTTCTTCCAAATCGAGTCCGATTTTAGTTCTAATATCCTCAAGAAACGATGTGACTACTTCAGTTGTCAACATAAGATGAGAGGTTTAACGACACATTCTCGATAAACGGAAAGTTAGATAAGAAGTCACCAAACTTTTTGATGGAAACCGGTGGTAACAAAATGTTGTTAGCTTTTTGCACGAATCTAAAGACATAGAGGGTGGTTTGTCCAGATCATTCTCTAGAAAAAATAGCTTAGCTTTGAGCATCAACATCTATTCTTTCAAGCACGTTGTTCGAGTAAATCTCAACTTTTGAAGATTATGATGCCTATTAACACAAAACGCCCCGAAGCCATGTTAACGAAGAGGCGACACGAGTGTGTTAGGTAAACAAAACATTGGCGATTCTTATTCAGATATTCAAATTTAATCACCAACACCGCAAGCCTTTTTCAAGAACTAAATCAAGACAACGTCCAAAAGTTCTCTTTGTTCAAGATTCATGAACTGCGGGGATGTCGAGTGTGTGTGCATCGATGTTTTGCTCAGTAATCTAGACACGTATATTCAACATAACTATAAAAAGTCTCCATGATATAATCGAGGATCATAAACAAACAAAACCAGGCCATAAACGGAAATACAAGATAGGAAAAGAAGCCGTTAGTGTAACCCATCCCTTAGACAAGACACTCATCCAAACACGCGCTTTGGATCATCCACAAGATAAGACAAGATGTGGTGAACAATAACGTTAGGAAGCATTGAAATCTGGTCTGTTGTATCTATTGTGTTTTCCTCCATTTTCTTGTTGACCCTACCGACAATAAATCCCATCAATCAAACAGTGGAGATGTAATAGAAAACTAGATAATCGCTTAACGCTTTGAATGTAAAATCATACAGCTACACATTATGCAAAGAATCATCATACGGAACTATATACATTAAAAAGTGTCCCCAAACTATTTGAGATCAAATTAAAAATTATTGTTTTAACTCAAAACCCGTTGGTCCCAAATGTTGAGTAAACATGATATATGAAATTGCAATATAAACTAGATAACTTTTCAATTGTTCAACTAGATTGTGAATATGTTTACATGTATATATAGATATCGAATGGGCACAGCCAAACGACATAATGGTTCAGCAAATAACTGCCATAACTAACTTCCTAATGTAACCGCTATTCGGTTGGTAAGTTTACAACGAGCAACTTTGGTCCTTCATGTTTCTGTATTTCGAAATGGAGCAATGAACGAGATTATTATGCTCACATTCTCCTCCTTAATCTTGATCGTTGCTTCGTCCTAAGTCTTGAACTCCGAGCATTTGTCGCATAGTCACAAACTTGAGTCTTGGTAAGGCTTTAGTTAACATATCTGCTCTTTGAAGTTCTCCACTTACGTGTTCCATGTTGATATGACCATTCTCTACACATTCCCGAATGAAATGATAGCGAATGTCTAGATGCTTGCTTCTTCCATGAAATACTGGGTTCTTTACGAGTTGTATAGCTGATATATTGTCAACTCGAGCGCTATCTTCTTTCTTCTAATCCGCTTAATTCATCGAGTAATCGCTTTTAGCCATAAGGCTTGACATGTCCGCAAGAGCCGCCATGAATTTCGATTCACATGATGAGAGTGCTATCGTTGGTTGCTTCGAGTACACCTGTAATAGGTGACTCTCCAAAGTAAAATACTATTCCAGAGTTCCTTTTCCTTGATCCGTATTGACTCCATAACCACCGCCGATGTATCCCGTAATCTTGCAGCCTGCCTTTCTTGTATATTACCCATGGTCTTTCGTTCCTTTAATGTATCGGATTACTTGTTTCATCGCCTTCGTGTGATGATCCTTGGGTCTTGCATAAATCTGAGTAGTCCGAATCAATAACTAAGATCCGGTCTTGTATGCAGAAATATCCGAGACTTCCAATTAAGCTTTAATAAGTTGCGCTAACGGGTTTCCATCTTCCGCCGACCAACTTAGTGCCGGATCCATCGTTGTCTTCGTGTCATCGTCATCGTCATGCTTGTCTCTTTCAAGATCTTGTTAATGTATCCAGCTTGCTTGATCATAATTTCTCCTCCGTCTGTAACTTCTATCCCAAGGTAATATGCTAGCAACCCTAAGTCGCTCATTTCAAATTTATCTTTCATCCGATTTGAACAAGTCTACTTCCTTCTTGGAGTGCTCGTGATTATCGATCATCCACATATACTCCGACGATAAGTGTAGAAGTCTTGCTTCTCTTTGTAGACCGCTTGTTCGAGATTACATTTTTAAAGTCTAATGAATTTAATGTTTGGTCAAGCTTCACGCCCAAGCTCTAGGTGCTTGTCTTAAGCCATACAAAGCTTTAGTTAGCTTGTAGACTTTTCCTAGGTTCCCTTGTTGAATGAAACCTTCAGGTTGTGTAATGTAGACTTCTTCCTTCAATTCTCCATGTAAAAATGCTGATTTTACATCTAAGTGGTATACTTGCCATCCATGATATGCTGCTAGTGCTAATATCAAATGAACTGTCTCTATCCTAGCAACTGGTGCAAACACTTCATCGAAGTCTATTCCCTGTTCTTGTACATAACATTTTGCTACTAATCTTGCTTTATACTTTATGATCCTTCCTTGTGCATCTCTCTTGGTTTTATAAACCCATTTGAGTCCTATTGCCTTCTGATTTTCGGGCAATGTGGTAAGGGTCCATGTGTTATTTTTGTTGATTGAATCTAATTCAATTTCCATGGCCTCAATCCACTTCTCAACTTTTGATGCTTCCTTGTAATTACGGGGTTCTTCTTTTTGTGAAAAATAAGCTAGGCGCTTCTACTTCACGTGCAGTTTGGTAAATTTCCGTAATATTCTTTAAACCTTGTATAGGTCTATGATCATATCTCTGATTTGAGCTCTCTAATGAGCTTATAGTAGCTCCTTCTTCATATTCTGAGTTAGGGTTGTAAGTGTATGATGGTGGTGTGATTGGTGAGGGTGGATCTCGTATAGGTTCTTGTTCTTGATACGTGTTGTCAGTGTTTTCTATGTTGACTGGTGTAGGATTATCATAGTCAACTCCATCTATTACAAAGTTAGTCCAAAACGTATCCTCAGTACTCGTATCCTCTTCATTATTATTCCAATCCCACGGTTTTGTTTCCATGAACTTTACATCCCTACTAACATGTTTCTTCTTTCCTACTGGATCATATAGCCTACATGCTTTTGATCCTTCTTCAACTCCTAAGTAAATCATTGGAATGCTTCTATCATCCAGCTTCTTCAAGTGAGGTATTGTTTCTTAGAATAAGTTGTGCATCCGAATATTCTTAGGTATTCTAGGTTTGGTTTTCGTTGAGGGTTTCATATGGTGTTTTGTCTTCCGTGGCTTTACCGGCACTCGTTGAGTATGTAAATGGCGGCTTATCGCCCGCCCAAAAGTTAAGTGGTAACTTCATCGCTTTCATCATACTCCTAGTCGTTGATAACACTGTTTATTTCTCTCTCTACTACACCATTCGATGTGGTGAGTATGGTGTTGTCAATTGTCTCTATTCCATTCTCCTTACATGATTTGGTGAATTGTTAGGAATTAGAAATTCCGTGTATTAAAGAGTCGGTCACCTCAAGTATATGTAATCGTAATCTAGAAAGCTCGTAGTCATAGTTATTTTAAGTTAAGTAGTATTTATTTTGTTAAGTAACACCGTGGAGGACGGACGGGTCTTTACCCAGTAGTATGCCCGATCCATGCCTGTGTGTGTGGCTTTTATTGTAAGACTATAAATACTCTCTACCTTCCAAGGTAGAGAGTTGGAGCTCATAATAAGATTTTTCTTTCTCTCACTAAAGTTCCCAAACCTCTAACTTTCTCTCTAAAACCTCTTGTACGCCTACTTTGTGTTATGGTTTGATGTGTATGTGAAACCAATATCTTACAATTGGTATCAAGAGCCATGGTTTGATCATCTCACATATCTTTGGATTTCTAGTGGTTTTAGGTGGTTTTGAGTTTGAAAAGTTTAGTGGTTTTTGCATCATTTGGTTGATTTCTAGTGTTAAAGTTTGGATTTTGATAGTACTTTTGTGTTTAGAATCATCTCAAGTGTTTAGGTTTTGATTTTGAAGGTTTGAATCATTGTGGTTGGGTTGTTTTGGATTGAAAAGTGGTGTTTTGGTGATTTTCTTGCTAGCGACTTGAGCCACTGAGGATTATCTTGGTAGCGATTTGCTTTGTTATTTGGTAGCGAGTTGTTGTTTAAGGTCTTAGCGAGTTGAGCTAGCGACTTGTCTATTGAGACAAGTCGACAAAAAGTACAGCTTAGTGGATTCCCACTACGAGTAGCGACTTGGTTTAAGTTAGCGACTTGTACTTTATATTGTTAGCGACTTGGTGTTAGCGAGTTGGTACCTAGCGAGTTGCTATTTAGCGACTTGACAATTTAGCGACTTGGTGCTTAGCTTAATTGTCACAAAATTTTGCTAACGACTTGGATTGTAGCGAGTTGTTATATAGCGACTTGGAACTATAGCGACTTAGCACTTAGCGACTTGGTTCACGCTTTCCTAGCGACTGGGTGATATCCTTTGAATACGGTTTTCTTGATTCAAGAAAATCCGTGAAAGAATCTATTTCCGCTTAATCATAGAGTTTTAAAATCCCGCTTAATCTGTTAACATGTCTTCCAACGCTCCTACAATCATTTCCACTGCTGTCGAGGATGTTCAAGCAACTGGTTCGGATACTCGCCCACCCATGCTTGATGTAACCGACTACGACTCTTGGGCTCAACGATCGATTGTACTGCCTTGGAAAGGAAAATGGGGTCAACATTCTCAAATCCATTGATGAAGGACCTTATCTAGTTGAGACTACTAGAGACATAATTGATACAAATCAAGATGGAACAATGATCTATGGAATGGATAGACCTAAGATGTATGATGAGCTCAATGATAAGGAGAAAAGAGATTCGATGTCGATATCGTGGCTTCAAATATTATTCTTCAAGGTCTTCCAAAGGATATCTACAAGCTTATCAATCACAACATCAAGCAAAGGTCGATGGGATAATGTCAAGATGCTTCTCTCAGGTTCTGAATTAACTGTTGAAGACAGAGAATCACAATTGTATGATGAGTTTGAGCACTTCAAGATGAAACCAGATGAGAGTGTCTATGAGTACTATGTGAGGTTTCACAAGCTTGTGAATGACATGAGGAATATTAAGATGACAATGCCGAACATTCAGCTGAACTCAAAGTTTGTGAACAATATGAATCCAGAATGGCACAAGTTCGTCACTTCTGTGAAGCTTACCAAAGGTTTGAAGAATACAAACTATGAGCAACTCTATGCCTTCCTTCTTCAAAATGAGAGACATGCCATGTTTGAAAAAGGATTCTTGATCGCTCAAAGCTCGTGGAGAAACAAGCTCAACAAATGATTCAACCGCTTTTACACAAATGTTGGGATTACCACCAAAGCTTCTCAAGTTGTACCTATGGGTAATGGTAATCATAAACTCATTCCGCATCCAATGTTCAAACAAGTCGATGCCGATGCGTGCATGGAAACTTCATCAATCAACCGGCACTCATGATAAGTCAAAACATGAATTCTCTCCCACAAACCAACAACAACCTCGTAACAAAGATCTAACCCACACAATCAAGCCACCGCCGAGATGGGAGGATTGTGGTGCAACCAGCTCAGAAAGACAAGATGATCGTGGAAGAGGTGGAGCCGGTAGAGGTTATGTTGCAAATCGAATCGAGGAAGGAATGGAAATCAAGGTCAAGCTAAGCCGATCAAATGCTATAACTGTGGTGGTGAGGGACACATTGCAAGGAACCGCACATCTCCAAAACGTCCACGTGCACGCCGAGTACTTGTGGATAAGATGTCGCTAGTACAAGCTCAGACAATGGAGCGCTTTGGATGAAGAGGAGTTATCGTTTTTTGTCAAGGGAATGCCAAGACCTATGATGTCGACGTTGATGAACAACCGATTCAGAGATAGGTCATAATCATCGAATGCCTTTCAAGTAGCCGATTGTGATGCATTCGACTGATGTAGATGATGAACCCATCGCTCAAACAATCTTCATGGCTAGCATCTCACCTATGGTGTCTCCAAAGGTCTCTCCCCACAACAAACCGGTCCATCCAAAGACAAGATAATCTCGAGGTATTAAAATTATATGATATTGTTGATGAGCAAAGATGCATAATGAAGTACAATCTTGAGACTTATGAATCGATGTTGATGATGTGGATAATAACAATATTGTCTCATATGATCAACATGTGAGGCAAAGTGAAAGTGAGACTGCACCAAGTAATGCATCTTCGCAACAATAATGACTATGTTTTGATGAATTCACCGCATGTGCTCCTCGATGATTCTATTGCCTCCGAATCGAATGCTTATAAAGAACGTGTTGTGATTTATGAACAACGTGCTAAATTTGAGTTGACCACCCGTGAAGGTGAAATGGATGACCAAA
This sequence comes from Chrysanthemum lavandulifolium, assembly GCA_022545495.1. Classification (NCBI taxonomy): domain Eukaryota; kingdom Viridiplantae; phylum Streptophyta; class Magnoliopsida; order Asterales; family Asteraceae; genus Chrysanthemum; species Chrysanthemum lavandulifolium. Next base: position 253,544,459 of record CM040238.1, read on the forward strand.
TGCGCATAATCATTAGAAAAGTAAGTTTAAAGAAGAAGTATTAAAACAAGAGTTAAATTCCTTACAAGAAAAGCTTTCTAAAACCGCTAAGCAAAACAAGAACTTCGTGAAAATGTGAAAATGCTTAAGCAAGAATTTAATGCTAAGGAATCAAAACTTTTGAAAGATTTTTCTAATCGAAAACTTTGAAAACAAGCTTGAAAACAAGTTGTACGTACAAGGAAACACCATTCGATCGCTTCACATGATCACTAAGCATAGAGTCTTAAGCGACAAGCATAGTATCCCCATTATTAAGGAATCCAACTCGAGTATGTTAAGAAAGCTAAAGAAGCCCAAAAGGTAATCTATGATGGGAATGAAATCCTTAAACCTAGACAAAACCTAGTTGACCGAGAGCAATCAAGAAGATAAGCAATTAGAAGATGTCACTAAAAGGAAATTGGATGAAAACTTAAGAGCCCTTCTTGCATAGAGAAAAGAATCGCTTATAAAGCACCCAACTATTCTAAGGAAAATTGGATTGCCTTTAACAAGTTTAAGCCTCAAACGTTGTTGACACCGAACAAGTGTTCGAAAATGGACTTAGATAAACGGAAAGCGGAAAATATTGTTGAAACAAACCTCCCTTAGAAAATGCCTAAAGCGACCGTGTATCCTCCCAATACACCAATGCATCTAGTCCCTAGAACTATTGCCACTAAAAGCAAGACCTTAATCATCAATATGTTATCTTTCAACTATTTGTTGATTTTGAGAAAACTTGCAAGAAAAGGATCACACCCACGGTATAATCAAGGAGAAAGGGTTTTGAGCAAACTAAAGAATGTTATTTAATCAAGTCATGCCTTTCTTTAAACAATTAAAAGATCAATTTGAGAGTCTTAAAAAGGAATGAATTCGTATATTAAAGAAATGGAAAAGGAATTTGATGCAATGATAGTTGAGGTTAGTGATTATGAGCGAGCATTAAAATATAATGAGATTGAGAGGAAGAACTTGCACACCTTAAATGAGAATCGATTTCGAATGTATCTCTCAAGATGTGTTTTTCATCGCTACTAATTGTTCTATTAATGCTTCTCAATTTCATGAATTGTCTGTTGCTTTGAAAGTCTCCCATGATCGTGTAATTGAGCTTGAAAAGACTAATTCTAAACTAATTGAGAAAATTGATCAGGATGATCATGATAATTTGGTGAAACATCTTTCTAAACTAGAAGTTGATCATTTTGATCTACAACTAAAATATCAACATCTTAAAGAAAATGTTAAAACCTCAAACATCAAGACATCCTCGATGCTCCGAGTTTGATGCGCTTTTCAAATAAACAAACGTGATGAATGATTCAAGCTCATTGTAACACGATCGTAAAGTTGAAAGCCCAAATCGCTCAATTAAAGGGCTGAAAAGAACAATGTGATCGGTTCCCAAGTGCCTCCTTCTTTAGATTCTCGAATTCACAAACGTTTCATCTTCAAAACTTAGTAAATTCATTACAAAAGGAAAACGAAAGTTTTCTAGAAGAAAATGAAAAGGTTAAACGTCATTTCAATGAGTTATTTGAATCAATAAAGGTTACTCAGAACAAAAACAACGAACAAATAGCTTCATTGCAAAAGGAAATTGAGAATCAAGAGCTGTAAAAGGAAAATGCCAATGACCAATGGGGAGAATGGTGTATCAAAGGTTCACTCTAGTAATAAATAGGCCCTGTCTGTGAAATATGTTCCCCCTCATCTCAGGAATAACAAACTTGCTATTCAAACATACTTCTCATCCCTTAAGGATTGTCTAGAATGTCTACGTGAGATTGTTGAAGAGGACAAATTAGAGAAACCACTTGACAATGCAATTGGGCATGCATGCTCATATGCCAAACGATCTCAAGAAATTCTAGAATGCTTAATCACAATATGCCCAAAGTCCTTAGGTGAGAGAGTTAATCCTTTGATTCCATGTTCTATGCCTAGTGCCAAGTATGATATTCATTCGATGCCCGATGTTTTGAATATGAACCTTAGTGTGCCTTCAAGTAGTTCGGGACATGATATGTTAATGCTAAGAAAGCGAACTCATGTGCCTTCTAGAAGTACAAATCCCAAGACTTCTAGTGTTAAGAAAGTGAATCTTAGTGTGCTCGCATGTAGTTCAGATCCCAAAGACATCTAAACAGAGAAGCAAAGAGTAGCAAAACCAACTAATGTTCCCATTCCTCTACAGAGTAATCATGACATTAAAGCAAGGTGTCAAAGTCTCAAGACAATACAAGGAATGACAGACCTCGCAAGCTAAGAATGTGCATTGGAAGAGAGTAGAAGACCAACCTAGGAACTTTAAGTTTGAGCCAAATAAAACGAATCGTGTTGATTCTAGTATTAGCCATAGGCGCATCGTAATTAATTCAATTCGATACTATTTGCAAACCTTGTAATGATGTCCGCTTGAATTCGCTTCTAATCATGAATGTGGTGTTAATGTTTTGTCTAATGATCACAAACCCCGCTAACAATGTTAATGCAAAATATCATACTAAGAAGGCTAAAAGGCAAAAGCGTAAGAAAGTTAGAAAACAAGTGGAAGCCCACAGAAGAACTTTAGCAAGATAGGTTATCAATGGATACCGTTGGCCATAAGGTTAATCGACAATGCCCACTAGAAAATGGATGCCCACCGTAGAACTATTCCTTAAGAAGTGGACATACTTTGAATAGGGCAATACGGACACTAGTATCGCATCTATTTATAATGATTCCATTGCTTCAATTTCGATATGGACGCTTTATTTCGATGCGGGTGTTCCAATCACTATTTCTAACCAAATGGAACCCATTCTTGCATGGGGATCCCAATTATCTAGCTTATCCACTCTTGTCTCGTGTTCAACCGCAGATCGCTCAAATCGCTCGTGGTACCGGACTCAGTCGCTCCAAGCATACGATCGGCGACCGGTCGCCGCTCATGAACTTCGTGAGCAAATTCATCGGGATGCTTAGATTCGGAATGATCATTTCGTGCAATTATGGGTTATGGAGATTATGTTGTTGGTAAAAGTGTTATTCCGTGGTATATTATGTAGAAGGTCTTGGTCATAACCTGCTCTCTCGTTGGTCAATTTCGCGATTCTCGATCTAGAAGTAGCTCTTTAAAACATACTTGTTTATTTAGAGAACTTGATGGTAAGGAACTTTTAAGAGGTTCACGTGGTTCAAATCTATACACCATCTCTATCGAAGATATGATGAAGTCTTCTCCAATTTGCTTGTTGTCAAAGGCTTCTAAAACAAAGTCATGGTTATGGCATCGCTGCCTCAATCACTTGAACTTGGCACCATCAATGATCTCTCCGTAAAGGACTTAGTTGTAGGTTTACCTAGACTTAAGTATGAAAAGGATCATCTTTGTTCAAGATGTCAATTGGGAAAAAGCAAGAAGTATGCCCATAAACCCAAACCTACTAACTCGTCACGTAAGTTCTTCATACAATTCACATGGACTTATGGACCCATGAGAGTGCGTAATATCTTTGGGAAGAAATATGTGTTAGTTGTGGTTGATGATTTCTAGATTCACCGGTAAAATTCTTAAAGACAAAGGATGAAACTCCGATATCATCATCAAACTCATCAAACAAATGCAGTTCGCCTTAACAAAACGGTCGTAATCATCCGAATGATAATGGAACCGAGTTTGTTAACAAACAACTTAGTGAATTTTATGAAAGTATTGAATCACCATCAAAGAAGTGTTCTCGAACTCCTCAACGTAACGGTGTAGTTGAAAGACTAAATCGAACTCTTGTGGAAGCCGCAAGGACAATGCTAATTTACTCAAAAGTTCCAATGTTTCTCGGGTGAAGCTATCGCCACCGCATGCTACACCCAAAATCGATCCCCGATTCACACCGCTCATGGAAAACTCCATATGAACTTGTCCACAATAGAAAACCTAATCTTTCATTCCTTCGTGTGTTCGGTGCATTGTGTTATCCTACTAATGAGGGCCAAGATTTAGGCAAACTTAAAGCTAAAAGACATTGGAGTGTTTGTAGGATATGCACCAAATGTAAAAGGATACCGAATCTACAACAAAAGAACCCGAAATATCATGGAAACAATTCACGTTACGCTTGATGAGTCGACCGTCAAATGGCTCTCGGACAATCTAGTTCAGACCCGCACTTCAAAAAAAATCCCATTGGTTCATCCCTTGTACCAAACTCTTCTCAAGCAACTCCATATGTACCTCCATCCAAGATGATTTAAAGAAATTGTTTGATCCTATGTTTGATGAACATTATGAGCCAAGTGCTAATGAACCGACGATTCCTACAACAGAGGTCGCTTATATTCCGTGAATGAAGTCAATCCTTCGCCTCAATATCATTAAGCCAAGAAGCGCCGCCGATCACCCATCTCATCGACAAATCATCAATCTTCGAATGTACATCATGGAACTATTTCGCATCAATGATGAAGACAATCCTTTGCTACTCCTCAAGATGCTCCATTTGAAAACATATTTGCTCCTCGAATCTTCATCGTAACCATCTTCTTCAAGACATCGACTCGCTACTTCAGCCCCCAACAACCGCCACATGAACACCTCGTAAAATGGACTCATGATCATCCATTAGACAACATCATTGGAAATCCTCTCGCCCAAGATCAACACGGAAACAACTTGCAACCGATGCCTTATGGTGCTTCTTCAACTCCGTATTTCTAAGATCGAACCAAAAGATGTTAAACCGCCATGAATGAAGATAGCGGTTCAATGCCATGCAAGAAGAAATTCATGAGTTTGATCGACTTGATGTATGGGAGTTAGTACCGCTCCAGAGTGTGCTATGATTATTGCTCTAAAATGGATCTTCAAAGTGAAACTTGATGAGCATGGTGATGTGTTGAAGAACAAGGCTCGATTAGTTGCTAAAGGATACCGTCAAGAGGAGGGTATAGACTTTGAAGAATCTTTGCTCTGCTGCTCGAATCGAGGCAATCGTAATCTTTTGGCTAATGTCGCTAGTAAGAACATGGTAGTCTATCGATGGACATGAAGACGGCATTCCCGAACGGAGATCTTAAAGAAGTCGCCTATGTCACCAACTCAAGGCTTTGTGAATCCGAGCATCCTACCCACGCTTATCGTTTGAAGAAGGCTCTTTACGGTTTAAAGCAAGCTCCAAGGGCATGGTATGATACACTATCAAAGTTTCTTCTATCTACCGGATTCAAAGAAAGGAGTAGTTGATCCAACATTGTTCACCGTGAAGTCAAGCAAACATTTAATTCATGTTCAAATTTATGTTGATGATATCATTTTTGCCTCGATCGACCCCAATGAGTGTGACCGCTTTTCAAATGAAATGAGTTCAAAATTTCAAATGTCAATGATGGGACAAATGTCATTTTTCTTGGGATTACAAATTTCACAAAGTCCGGAGGCATCTTCATAAATCAATCTAAATATGCAAATGAGATTTTAAAGAAATTTGATTTGATTCAAGTGACCCGCTGACACTCCCATGATTGAACGAACTAAACTAGATGAGGACCACTCGTGGATCATGGTAGACCAAATGAAATATCGTAGTATGATTGGATCCCCGATGTACCTCACGCCTAGTAGACTGACATCTTGTTCATTGCTTGCATGTGTGCTAGATACCGTGCTGCCTACTAAAAGCACCTTGAAGCGGTTAAACGGGTCTTTCGGTATTCCAAGGAACCATCAATATGGGACTTTGTACCAAAGACACCGGTATGTCACTAACAAAGATATGCGATGCGATCATGCAGGTGTCAAGATACTCGTCAAGCACGTCCTGAGGTGCTCTTTTGGGTGATAAGCTTGTGAGTGGTCTTCAAAGAAGCAAATGAGTACTTTATTTCCTCTACAGAGGTTGAATACATAGCCATGTCATCTTGTTGTGCTCAAATCCTATGGATGAGATCCCAATTAATCGACTATGGCTTTGAATTTAACAAAATCCCTCGATCGTGATAATAAAAGTGCTATTGCTCTCTCATGCAACAACGTACAACACTCAAGAGCAAAGCATATCGACATTCGACATCATTTCATCGGGAACAAGTGGAAAAGGTGTGGTGGAACTCTATTTTGTGAGGATCGAATACCGCTAGCGACATCTTCACCAAAGCTCTTCCAAGAGAACGCTTTGAGTTTATTCTTCCACGCCTTGGCTTGAAAAGCCTTCAACCGAACACTCAAACGCCTTCGTGGAGGAAGACGAGGAGTAAAGGTCTATCTTCATCTATCTCTTGTAAATATTTATTCGAAAAACAAAATACAAAATTATAAAACCCTCAAAAATCAAATAGAAAATTATAAATCAAAATCCTTAAAATTCAAAAAATTCTTCAAAAATATTGTCAATTTGTCATGTTTTTCTTGTTCGATTATATCTACGGTCTTTGTGCTGTCATTCAAAGAATGACACGGACTTTAGATGTTGTTCGAATTCTTTAAAAAAAAAAAAAAAAAAAAAAAAAAAAAAATATTTTGGGAGAAAGAGAAACAATGGTTTATTGTCATTTCAGCAAGAATCCGCTTTTCAAAGAAAGAACAGAGCCATACTTTATCATGTTTTCAAAATTCCATGCTCGATTCTATAAACATTTATCTCATCGAAAACTAATCGCTTTGAAAAATAACTCGCCTCTATTTTTGATAATCATCTCGACTTATTTGTCAAAATATCTATCTCTCAATCAACAACCTATGTCATTGATTGAGGGGAGAATGATTTCAATTAAATTAAAAAGTTATTTGTCATTCAATTGTTTTCAAAAGATATTCATGCATGTTTAATCAATGGAGTTTAAAGTCTTTATATCCGATCCTTATCGCTAAAACGCTTTCATAATCAAGTCACAATTCTCCTTAAAGCTTTCAAAATCAATTTAAATCTACAAGAGATCACAAATCTCAAATGATTTGATAATTGTGATCGGGGGAGAATTTGTGATTTAAATTGGAATTAAACTGATAATTCGGTAAATGGTTTTATAAGGATGTACAAGCTCTCCTTACCACATGTGCCAAACGATTTTAAATTTTCCATGCACATGTTGAGGGGTAGCATCTATCTTAAAACAATGATTTGAAACGTGATTATTTATCTCAATGTGCATGTTCCCTCTAGTATGTGCAAAACTTTTTTTTTTCAAATCTCGAGGCACATATTGAGGGGGAGCAATCTTATAAAAACCTCATCCTTCCCTAAAATGCTTTATCTACTTGATGTGATTTGGGAAGTGATGTTGATATCTTTTAGAAAATGGTATTCAAAGAAATTAATTATGTCTCTTGCCTCCGTGTGCAAAACGATTTCAAACATTTGATGCACATGTTGAGGGGGAGCTCTTGTTCTAAAAATATCAAAAACAATTCAGGTACAAAATGCTTTGATAATATATCATAAGTATCCGGATTGATTTTCAAATGGTTTTCAATTGGTTCCAATGGCGATGAACAATACCAAATAGACCCACCAACTTTACTTTATGTATGGTGATATAAGGATGATAAGGTTAGGTATTTGTTCCCATGATCCGCCGTAACCGGAGGGATCTACCTGTGGACTATCCACTAGTTAGTGTAGAGTTCTTAGGTATGATGATAAAAGGAGAAAATGAGATATGGGAAGAGTGCGGATCGAGACCGAGCTAGTATCGAATAAACCCAACAAGGTTCTTGCTATGAAGTCTCGTAAGCATCAAGGGTTGAAGAATGAAAAAGAATTGAATGAGAAAAGGGTGAAACAAATAGCCTCCATATATTCAACCTTAGGCGTAAACCGGTTCAATTCATATGCTACCGATGGTAACATCAGATTGAAGACAAGACGTCATGGACCCAAAGGACGACCGCACTTCAACTTTCCAAACCACTCAAGTTCCTCTTAAAAGGACTTGTTTCATTCTCACGGGAACCGACATTATCTATCGACTTTCTTAGAGATTGTTGATATCAAGAAGGAGACCTCTCCCTAGTCTCCGATATAGGATCCAAATATGCACAAAATTGAGTCTAGAGCCACGAGATCATCAATAAATCTCATTAGGACACTTTCAATGAAGACTCTGCTTCACACAATGTGGAAGAGAGATTATATCTTGAGTCCCACGATTATCCTTGTGGTATTGCCGTAACATCCGAGTGATATGTAAACATATTCACAATGAAGATGGAAAGCCTCGAGCCAACATCAAACAAGCTCCTCGGTAGGTGGCATGTGAGATCTATTATATAGATCAACCATGTGACAACCGAATGTAAACAATGGGGCGATTCAATCTTTGAATCAATCCTCGTCAAAGTTATGGATTGACGGATACCTTTGAAAACCGGTCGTCATGCTTAAAAACTCTTTTCTTTAGCACTTCGACCGTACGAATTTTTCAAATCAAAAGGTGTTTTATGATTGATAATTGATTTTCATTAAACCTTCGTTGTATTGCAAAACAATTTCTATTGAGCAATACACGATTGTTTTTCAAATCTCTTTCATCAATCGCTGAATCTCTATTCATCGGTTCACTCACTCCGTGTTGTCTTCTTTGAGACGCCCGTTTGAGAACACTATAGAGCACCGCGAAACCTCGATCAAGGAAATTCTTCGAATTATACCGATCACAGCAAGATTTGTAATCGATCAACGGGAACCCATGATTAGGTCGTCGTATTTTCAATTCAACGAAAGTGATCAAAGACACTTTATAAAATAGCGCTTTATTGCTAATCGTAGTGTATGCAGTAAAACACTTTAATACCCGACGCTTGCTTGTACCAGTGGTGATCGTAATGAAGCGGTCAATCCATAGCCGCATGCTCACACGACACATTCATCTCTAAAGAAATCATGATAAATGCATCAATGACTATGATATTTTCACTCCATGCTTCGCTATTGATAACGCTACACGCGCTCGTTCGGGGTCAAAGGAACTTCCTTTTCTTCGAGCAAGTTTTATAACACCCTAGGCGGTGAACCTAATCGTTGTAGTGTAGTAATTAGGGTAAGCCACGGGTATTGATATCGTTCTCTAGGGGAATAGGAATGCTAGTAGGAGTTACTACGCTAAGGTTAAGGTTGAGGAAGATTATTTTTATCTTTTATATTTTATGAAAATGGAAAGGTACGAATCTCGGTATTGGATTTGGGGGTTGGTATTTCTACCGATTACTCTACTATTATCTAATTATCTAAACTAAGGTTGTGGGAGTCTATGTCTAATTAATGTGTGCTCGTATGATAGTTTAAAGATGTGTTTACTTAGTTTGTATTACTCCTTAATTATCTCCTATTGATGGTTGAGTGTCACGCCTTATTCCTAGTTGCGTTGTGTTTCTAAAGTTGTAGGGTATGCGTTTCTCCCTAACTCTTTGAACTTACCAAAGGGTCTTGTCTACAAATCCACTTAGAGATTATAGACTCCTACTCTAAGGCACTCTTCGGATGTTTTAGCCTACAATCACTCAGGTAATCATACTCTAAGGTTCACAAAGATGAATCAAGCATTAAGTACACAACGAATGACCTATCGCATTACTAGATCATTAATCAACTAAGATAAGAAACAACCAATCAATATTCAATAATTAAGTTTCATACTTCCTAAGCAAACACACAAATAAATTAGCCGGACATGGAGAACATGCAAGCATACACACAAATAATCAAAGACATAATTGAATTAATGAAGCAAAGACTTATCTTGGTGTAAGATAGGGTTAAAACCCTAAAATCTGTACAAGACACCTTAGGTTCGGTTTTAGGTTTTACTCCAAAGACTCTCCACACAAAGACCGAAAAATTCGGATTCTATATATAAGATTACAATTGCGACGGCGCCACCTTATGTTTAGTGACGCCGCCGTGTCGCCGCCATTAGGGTTTCGTCTTGGCCACGTTAACCTTGCGACGGCGCCACCTTATGTCCCGGACGCCCCTCTTCGCCTTCGGCGTCGTCGGATCGCATCTAGGCCGTCCCGAGTAGCGACGGCCTACTCTTTCACAACTAGACGCCGTCTCTTGAAAACACGAGTTTTGAGTTCGACCCGTCACAACAATTCTCCGACGGCGTCGCAAATAGAACCCGACGCGTCGCTTTCTACATTCAAACGATCGTGAGTGTCTCGATTTCGACTTTGGCCATTTTCTTCATATATTCGCGCCTTTTCGTCCAAATAAGTGCCATTCCAGCATTTTGCCTTCACGAGACCTAAAAGTGAAAAGGAACGATATTAAGCAATAACGGATACAAAAGTGATCAAATAAGGACTTAAACGACCCTCAAAATGGTACCTTTTAAAACCTTATCAAATATCCCTACACTTGTTATTTGCTTGTCCTCAAGCAAATGTGCTTTTAGCCAATTAATTTATAAGTTAGGGGTCATTCAAGATTAATTCAAAACGGTCCACAACACATATAAGCCCAAGAAAGTCATAACAAGCACGGAATTACATACTAGCACCTCACATGGGGTGTTTGGATACTCACATCTCTCTCGGTGTATAAATGAAATATAACAATATAGGAAATGGAAGATAAACACTCATTAACCGGTCCTAGTACATAGATTACCATAGGCTTGAGAATAGATCAAACCTCCATCGCTTTGGCGTAAGCACCTAGGAAAGACTATCAAAGAGGTCTTTAAAGGGTTGTAATGTTAGGCTTACGGTAGGGAAATAAGGGTTTGGTGGGATAGGCTATTTAGTGGTGGTAAGTCAAAAATCTTTATGTTAAATGCATATGAAGAATGGCGTTGCTAAGCCAAGACTCGACACTCTAAACTCTAGATAACTGAAATAAACAAACATAAATTTAAAGGATAGATGTAGGATGGTAGCCCGTATGTTTTTTTTTTTTTTTTTTTTTTTTTTTTTTTCACTTTTTTTTTTTTTTTTCTTTTTCTTTTTTTTTTTTTTTTTTTTTTTTTTTTTTTTTTTTTTTTTTTTAATCATACACTTTTACTCTACCATCCTCTAAGATAACATCAAAATACTAGGGATTTATAAGCATATCCCTACACTTGAGTTTTTATTACTCTAACACTAATTTGACCCGAATTGAAAAGATCAAAACACTTGGGGTACATTATTACGTAAACAAAGGGAATTTGAATTTAACGTTCCCTTCCCGTCATTTCATAAACTTTAACTTTTCCCATGAATCCCAATCATCCCAAAACTGTATACAAAGGATATGACTCGACTTAGCAACTTATGCAAGCAACTAGATAATTGAACTAAGGGTTTGGGGTGATAACAAATAATTGCACTAAAAGTGAGTGCATAAGGGGTAGGCTAAGGCGATTTGGGTGTATATTTGGGGTGGGGTGTAAACAATGTTTTCATTGATATTCGGAAAACCGAAATATCACGAGAACCGCGAAAAGGATAGGCTCGAGGGGTTAACTAGGGTATCGTGTACTAAAGATGAGTACAACGCAAAGGGTGTGGGGAATTACTCAACCGATGTGGAAGAAGTAATTATATTACGTGTATCAAACAAGGGTTATCCTAATGCCTCTTATCATTTAGTTATTCCTAACTACACAAGTGTAGCCTCACTTGCGATCTCGGAATGCATCACAAAACAAGTTCTAGAATCTAATATACTACCGGTTCACACTCTAAGCATTAAAGATGAATGCTTTAATTCCTACTAATCTAAGGCGATCCTCACATTTTGGGTGGAATTTGGGTGGTAAAGGGTTTTGTGCTAGTCATATAACTTCCTATCCATGAGACGCTTTTGTTAAGACTAATGGCCCACTCTTATATGTCATGAAAAATTTTAAATTTGGTGCCAAAATTACCCTAACCGACATTTCTCATGGTTTATTACACAATCACAATTGACAAAGCAAATAGTCAAGGATAAGCATAGTTTCAAAGTTCCGCTTTATTTTCCTCCCTACACTTAAACCGAACATTGTCCCCAATGTTCCCGAAAGTATCAAAGTTATGATAAAAGAAGGTAATTAAAACGAAAGAAACTAATACTCCCCGATTAGCTCGGTAGGATCCGTAAAGTGGTGGTTAAATTCTTTTCAAGAAGAATTTATGCGTGAAAAGCTCCTTCCAATCTTATGTAACTTCTTCTTGACAAACTAAACCTCGCACACTTGAAGAAAACAAACGAAACCTTCGCGTAAAATCGGCGGTAATAATATATATAAGACTCGATTTAAACTAGGATATAATGCTTGTGGAATGGATGTTTACTGTAATTTCTAAGAAAATTAAGACCGGAAAATTCCAAAATTTATAAGTAGCTCGAAAACGAGAAAAAGTAATCGATGTTTTACTCCTTCCCGACGCCGTCAGTTGCAATCTCGACGCCGTCAGTTATCCGACAAAACCGGTCTCGATTTTCGGAAAAATTTCGGAAAATTTACATCTTTAGAATCGGAAAATTTCGCAAAACATCCATTATGACTCGATACAAGCATTTGACTCGAACAAACAAACATATATATCTTTTAATTAATTGTTATTCTCATGTTTACGTTTCTTTTGAAAACGTGTGTAATCCTCCCTACACTTATCCCTTATGTAAAATACCTTTATATGTAATTAAGACGGTTAAAAACAAAATAAAGCATTTTACAAATTTAAACATGAGGATAAACAATTAATAAAAGATATATGACACTAACAAGCAAACAATTAAGCATGGGTTGCCTCCCACTAAGCGCTTTTCTTTATTTAAGAGTCTTGTAGCTAGACTCATAGTCGTGTTCCTACGTTTTCTCACCATCCTCTCGTGCTCATACTTAAGCCATTCTAACGCTCTTTCATTCTTTTGTAATCATCTCCTAATTCAAGGCATTTTTGTAATACCGCTTAGTTTTCTCATGTGGGTACCTAAGCCCATCTCGCTTATCCCTTTCACTAAGCAATGGAATAGGGTCATTCTATTACAAACCTCGATGTCCTTATGTTTAAACCTAGGATGAGCGTGGCATTTGGTAGATAAAATCTTCAATTTCATCGAGAATGTAATTAGACCATCAATCATCCGTTCATTCAACCTAGTCAATTTCTTGAAAGGTTTTCCAAAAATTATTTGAGTGAGGTCCTTATCTATAAATTCTCCTAAGTCTTCTAAGACCATGAACTCTACCAAATAAGTAAAACTTCCGACAAACACGTGCAAATAAATGATCGCTTCAACAACATTGTTCCCTTGATAAGTTAACTCGATTGACCTTGATTTTGTTGTATAGGTCCCTTGAGATTAAGTTTAAAGGTAAGAATGAATTCAAATAAGCATCGAACCCTTCTAGTCCTATTTTGCAAGGGAATTGCATATTAAAAGGGCCATCTTTCTCAATCCTACACCTAGGGTCAAAACATTGGGATGGGTCTTCCTTAATTTCGTAACTAACTTCATTAATGACCTCCCGCTATCAAGTGCTTCATCATAATCAAATTCCTCATCGAATCGAGTAATAGAAAGGACTTTGTTGTTGCCAATTCATCTCATTATGCTCTAGGTGATTACCAAAATGGTGGGTGGGTGAAGGGTTTTGTGGGATCATGTTCTCAATCTCGGATTGGGAACGGGTAAAGTAAAGAATCTTCGATGAAAATACGGATCATGGTTAATGATGGTTTTACGAACGGGGTCACGAAGAAGGGGATAGACTAAGAGAAATCTAGAAAAAAAAAAAATATTACTTGATAGGAATCAAGCAAAGAAACCTAAACGAGGTGGACTACTAACTAGCTATTCTATTCCCGCAGCCGGCGCCAAAAACTTGATAACGCCACACGCGTCGCTCGGGTCAAAGGAACTTCCTTTCTTCGAGCAAGTTTTATAACACCCAGGCAGTGAACCTAATCGTTGTAGTGTAGTAATTAGGGTAAGCCACGGTATTGATATCGTTCTCTAGGGAATAGGAATGCTAGTAGGAGTTACTACGCTAAGGTTAAGGTTGAGGAAGATTATTTTTATCTTTTATATTTTATGAAAATGGAAAGGTACGAATCTCGGGTATTGGATTGGGGGTTGGTATTTCACCGATTACTCTACTATTATCTAATTATCTAAACTAAGGTTGTGGGAGTCTATGTCTAATTAATGTGTGCTCGTATGATAGTTTAAAGATGTGTTTACTTAGTTTGTATTACTCCTTAATTATCTCCTATTGATGGTTGAGTGTCACGCCTTATTCCTAGTTGCGTTGTGTTTCTAAAGTTGTAGGGTATGCGTTTCTCCCTAACTCTTTGAACTTACCAAAGGGTCTTGTCTACAAATCCACTTAGAGATTATAGACTCCTACCTAAGGCACTCTTCGGATGTTTTAGCCTACAATCACTCGTGTAATCATACTCTAAGGTTCACAAAGATGAATCAAGCATTAAGTACACAACGAATGACCTATCGCATTACTAGATCATTAATCAACTAAGATAAGAAACAACCAATCAATATTCAATAATTAAGTTTCATACTTCCTAAGCAAACACACAAATAAATTAGCCGGACATGGAGAACATGCAAGCATACACACAAATAATCAAAGACATAATTGAATTAATGAAGCAAAGACTTATCTTGGTGTAAGATAGGGTTAAAACCCTAAAATACTGTACAAGACACCTTAGGTTCGGTTTTAGGTTTTACCCAAAGACTCTCCACACAAAGACCGAAAAATTCGGATTCTATATATAAGATTACAATTGCGACGGCCACCTTATGTTTAGTGACGCCGCCGTGTCGCCGCCATTAGGGTTTCGTCTTGGCCACGTTAACCTTGCGACGGCCACCTTATGTCCGTGACGCCGTCCTCTTCGACTTCGACGTCGTCGGATCGCATCTAGGCCGCCCGAGTAGCGACGGCCTACTCTTTCACAACTAGACGCCGTCTCTTGAAAACACGAGTTTTGAGTTCGACCGTCACAACAATTCTCCGACGGCGCCGCAAATAACTCCCGACGCCGCCGCTTTCTACATTCGCGATCGTGAGTGTCTCGATTTCGACTTTGGCCATTTTCTTCATATATTCGCGCCTTTTCGTCCAAATAAGTGCCATTCCAAAGATTTTGCCTTCACGAGACCTAAAAGTGAAAAGGAACGATATTAAGCAATAACGGATACAAAAGTGATCAAATAAGGACTTAAACGACCCTCAAAATGGTACCTTTAAAACCTTATCAAATATCCCTACACTTGTTATTTGCTTGTCCTCAAGCAAATGTGCTTTTAGCCAATTAATTTATAAGTTAGGGGTCATTCAAAGATTAATTCAAAACGGTCCACAACACATATAAGCCCCAAGAAAGTCATAACAAGCACGGAAATTACATACTAGCACCTCACATGGGGTGTTTGGATACTCACATCTCTCTCGGTGTATAAATGAAATATAACAATATAGGAAATGGAAGATAAACACTCATTAACCGGTCCTAGTACATAGATTACCATAGGCTTGAGAATAGATCAAACCTCCATCGCTTTGGCGTAAGCACCTAGGAAAGACTATCAAAGAGGTCTTTAAAGGGTTGTAATGTTAGGCTTACGGTAGGGAAATAAGGGTTTGGTGGGATAGGCTATTTAGTGGTGGTAAGTCAAAAATCTTTATGTTAAATGCATATGAAGAATGGCGTTGCTAAGCCAAGACTCGACACTCTAAACTCTAGATAACTGAAATAAACAAACATAAATTTAAAGGATAGATGTAGGATGGTAGCCCGTATGTTTTTTTTTTTTTTTTTTTTTTTTTTTTTTTTTCTATTTTTTTTTTTTTCTTTTTCTATTTTTTTTTTTTTTTTTTTTTTTTTTTTTTTTTTTTTTAATCATACACTTTTACTCTACCATCCTCTAAGATAACATCAAAATACTAGGGATTTATAAGCATATCCCTACACTTGAGTTTTATTACTCTAACACTAATTTGACCCGAATTGAAAAGATCAAAACACTTGGGGTACATTATTACGTAAACAAAGGGAATTTGAATTTAACGTTCCTTCCCGTCATTTCATAAACTTTAACTTTTCCCATGAATCCCAATCATCCCAAAATCAGATACAAAGGATATGACTCGACTTAGCAACTTATGCAAGCAACTAGATAATTGAACTAAGGGTTTGGGGTGATAACAAATAATTGCACTAAAAGTGAGTGCATAAGGGGTAGGCTAAGGCGATTTGGGTGTATATTTGGGGTGGGGTGTAAACAATGTTTTCATTGATATTCGAAAACCGAAATATCACGAGAACCGCGAAAAGGATAGGCTCGAGGGGTTAACTAGGGTATCGTGTACTAAAGATGAGTACAACGCAAAGGGTGTGGGGAATTACTCAACCGATGTGGAAGAAGTAATTATATTACGGGTATCAAACAAGGGTTTATCCTAATGCCTCTTATCATTTAGTTATTCCTAACTACACAAGTGTAGCCTCACTTGCGATCTCGAATGCATCACAAAACAAGTTCTAGAATCTAATATACTACCGGTTCACACTCTAAGCATTAAAGATGAATGCTTTAATTCCTACTAATCTAAGGGCGATCCTCACATTTTGGGTGGAATTTGGGTGGTAAAGGGTTTTGTGCTAGTCATATAACTTCCTATCCATGAGACGCTTTTGTTAAGACTAATGGCCCACTCTTATATGTCATGAAAATTTTAAATTTGGTGCCAAAATTACCCTAACCGACATTTCTCATGGTTTATTACACAATCACAATTGGACAAAGCAAATAGTCAAGGATAAGCATAGTTTCAAAGTTCCCGCTTTATTTTCCTCCCTACACTTAAACCGAACATTGTCCCCAATGTTCCCGAAAGTATCAAAGTTATGATAAAAGAAGGTAATTAAAACGAAGAAACTAATACTCCCCGATTAGCTCGGTAGGATCCGTGTAAAGTGGTGGTTAAATTCTTTTCAAGAAGAATTTATGCGTGAAAAGCTCCTTCCAATCTTATGTAACTTCTTCTTGACAAACTAAACCCGCACACTTGAAGAAAACAAACGAAACCTTCGCGTAAAATCGGCGGTAATAATATATATAAGACTCGATTTAAACTAGGATATAATGCTTGTGGAATGGATGTTTACTGAATTTCTAAGAAAATTAAGACCGAAAATTCCAAAATTTATAAGTAGCTCGTAAAACGAGAAAAGTAATCGATGTTTTACTCCTTCCCGACGCCGTCAGTTGCAATCTCGACGCCGTCAAAGTTATCCCGACAAAACCGGTCTGCGATTTTCGGAAAAATTTCGGAAAATTTACATCTTTAGAATCGGAAAAATTTCGCAAAACATCCATTATGACTCGATACAAGCATTTGACTCGAACAAACAAACATATATATCTTTTAATTAATTGTTATTCTCATGTTTACGTTTCTTTTGAAAACGTGTGTAATCCTCCCTACACTTATCCCTTATGTAAAATACCTTTATATGTAATTAAGACGGTTAAAAACAAAATAAAGCATTTTACAAATTTAAACATGAGGATAAACAATTAATAAAAGATATATGACACTAACAAGCAAACAATTAAGCATGGGTTGCCTCCCACGAAGCGCTTTTCTTTATTTAAGAGTCTTGTAGCTAGACTCATAGTCGTGCTCCCACTTTTTCTCACCATCCTCTCGTGCTCATACTTAAGCCATTCTAACGCTCTTTCATTCTTTTGTAATCATCTCCTAATTCAAGGCATTTTTGTAATACCGCTTAGTTTTCTCATGGGTACCTAAGCCCATTCTGCTTATCCCTTTCACTAAGCAATGGAATAGGGTCATTCTATTACAAACCTCGATGTCCTTATGTTTAAACCTAGGATGAGCGTGGCATTTGGTAGATAAAATCTTCAATTTCATCGAGAATGTAATTAGACCATCAATCATCCGTTCATTCAACCTAGTCAATTTCTTGAAAGGTTTTCCAAAAATTATTTGAGTGAGGTCCTTATCTATAAATTCTCCTAAGTCTTCTAAGACCATGAACTCTACCAAATAAGTAAAACTTCCGACAAACACGTGCAAATAAATGATCGCTTCAACAACATTGTTCCCTTGA
This sequence comes from Chrysanthemum lavandulifolium, assembly GCA_022545495.1. NCBI lineage: Eukaryota > Viridiplantae > Streptophyta > Magnoliopsida > Asterales > Asteraceae > Chrysanthemum > Chrysanthemum lavandulifolium. The sequence goes on from CM040238.1 coordinate 253,562,544, forward strand.
TAAGTTAACTCGATTGACCTTGATTTTGTTGTATAGGTCCCTTGAGATTAAGTTTAAAGGTAAGAATGAATTCAAATAAGCATCGAACCCTTCTAGTCCTATTTTGCAAGGGAATTGCATATTAAAGGGCCATCTTTCTCAATCCTACACCTAGGGTCAAAACATTGGGATGGGTCTTCCTTAATTTGAACTAACTTCTTCATTAATGACCTCCCGCTATCAAGTGCTTCATCATAATCAAATTCCTCATCGAATCGAGTAATAGAAAGGACTTTGTTGTTGCCAATTCATCTCATTATGCTCTAGGTGATTACCAAAATGGTGGGTGGGTGAAGGGTTTTGTGGGATTGCGTTCTCAATCTCGGATTGGGAACGGTAAAGTAAAGAATCTTCGATGAAAATACGGATCATGGTTAATGATGGTTTTTACGAACAGGGGTCACGAAGAAGGGGATAGACTAAGAGAAATCTAGAAAATGAAAAAAAATTTACTTGATAGGAATCAAGCAAAGAAACCTAAACGAGGTGGACTACTAACTAGCTATTCTATTCCCGCAGCGCGCCAAAACTTGATAACGCTACACGCGTCGCTCGGGGTCAAAGGAACTTCCTTTTCTTCGAGCAAGTTTTATAACACCCTAGGCAAAGTGAACCTAATCGTTGTAGTGTAGTAATTAGGGTAAGCCACGGGTATTGATATCGTTCTCTAGGGAATAGGAATGCTAGTAGGAGTTACTACGCTAAGGTTAAGGTTGAGGAAGATTATTTTTATCTTTTATATTTTATGAAAATGGAAAGGTACGAATCTCGGGTATTGGATTTGGGGGTTGGTATTTCACCGATTACTCTACTATTATCTAATTATCTAAACTAAGGTTGTGGGAGTCTATGTCTAATTAATGTGTGCTCGTATGATAGTTTAAAGATGTGTTTACTTAGTTTGTATTACTCCTTAATTATCTCCTATTGATGGTTGAGTGTCACGCCTTATTCCTAGTTGCGTTGTGTTTCTAAAGTTGTAGGGTATGCGTTTCTCCCTAACTCTTTGAACTTACCAAAGGGTCTTGTCTACAAATCCACTTAGAGATTATAGACTCCTACTCTAAGGCACTCTTCGGATGTTTTAGCCTACAATCACTCGTGTAATCATACTCTAAGGTTCACAAAGATGAATCAAGCATTAAGTACACAACGAATGACCTATCGCATTACTAGATCATTAATCAACTAAGATAAGAAACAACCAATCAATATTCAATAATTAAGTTTCATACTTCCTAAGCAAACACACAAATAAATTAGCCGGACATGGAGAACATGCAAGCATACACACAAATAATCAAAGACATAATTGAATTAATGAAGCAAAGACTTATCTTGGTGTAAGATAGGGTTAAAAACCCTAAAATACTGTACAAGACACCTTAGGTTCGGTTTTAGGTTTTACCCAAAGACTCTCCACACAAAGACCGAAAAATTCGGATTCTATATATAAGATTACAATTGCGACGGCGCCACCTTATGTTTAGTGACGCCGCCGTGTCGCCGCCATTAGGGTTTCGTCTTGGCCACGTTAACCTTGCGACGGCGCCACCTTATGTCCGTGACGCCGTCCTTCTTCACTTCGACGTCGTCGGATCGCATCTAGGCCGCCCGAGTAGCGACGGCCTACTCTTTCACAACTAGACGCCGCCTCTTGAAAACACGAGTTTTGAGTTCGACCGTCACAACAATTCTCCGACGGCCGCAAATAGAACCCGACGCCGCCGCTTTCTACATTCAAAGATCGTGAGTGTCTCGATTTCGACTTTGGCCATTTTCTTCATATATTCGCGCCTTTCGTCCAAATAAGTGCCATTCCAAAGATTTTGCCTTCACGAGACCTAAAAAGTGAAAAGGAACGATATTAAGCAATAACGGATACAAAGTGATCAAATAAGGACTTAAACGACCCTCAAAATGGTACCTTTAAAACCTTATCAATATCACGAGAATCGCGAAAAGGATAGGCTCGAGGGGTTAACTAGGGTATCGGTACTAAAAATGAGTACAACGCAAGGGTGTGGGAGAATTACTCAACCGATGTGGAAGAAGTAATTATATTACGTATCAAACAAGGGTTATCCTAATGCCTCTTATCATTTAGTTATTCCTAACTACACAAGTGTAGCCTCACTTATGATCTCGAATGCATCACAAAACAAGTTCTAGAATCTAATATACTACCGGTTCACACTCTAAGCATTAAAGATGAATGCTTTAATTCCTACTAATCTAAGGGCGATCCTCACATTTTGGGTGGAATTTGGGTGGTAAAGGGTTTTTGTGCTAGTCATGCAACTTCCTATCCATGAGACGCTTTTGTTAAGACTAATGGCCCACTCTTATATGTCATGAAAAATTTTAAATTTGGTGCCAAAATTACCCTAACCGACATTTCTCATGGTTTATTACACAATCACAATTGGACAAAGCAAATGGTCAAGGATAAGCATAGTTTCAAAGTTCCTGCTTATTTTCCTCCCACATTTAAACCGAACATTGTCCCCAATGTTCCCCGAAAGTATCAAAGTTATGATAATGGAAGGTAATTAAAACAAAAGAAACTAATACTCCCCGTTAGCTCGGTAGGATCCGTAAAGTGGTGGTTAAATTCTTTTCAAGAAGAATTTATGCGTGAAAAGCTCCTTCCAATCTTATGTAACTTCTTCTTGACAAACTAAACCCGCACACTTGAAGAAAACAAACGAAACCTTCAGTAAAATCGGCGGTAATAATATATAAGATTCGATTTAAACTAGGATATAATGCTTGTGGAATGGATGTTTACTGCATTTCTAAGAAAATTAAGACCGGAAAATTCCAAAAATTTATAAGTAGCTCGTAAAACGAGAAAAAGTAACTCGATGTTTTACTCCTTCCGACGCCGTCAAAGTTGCAATCTCGACACAAAGTTATCTTGACAAAACCGGTCTCATGATTTTCGGAAAAATTTCTCGAAAATTTACATCTTTAGAATCTGGAAAAATTTCGCAAAACATCCATTATGACTCGATACAAGCATTTGACTCAAACAAACAAAATATATATCTTTTAATTAATTGTTATTCTCATGTTTACGTTTCTTTTGAAAACGTGTGTAATCCTCCCTACACTTATTCCTTATGTAAAATACCTTTATATGTAATTAAGACGGGTTAAAAAACAAAATAAAGCATTTTACAAATTTAAACATGAGGATAAACAATTAATAAAAGATATATGACACTAACAAGCAAACAATTAAGCATGGGTTGCCTCCCACTAAGCGCTTTTCTTTATTTAAGAGTCTTGTAGCTAGACTCATAGTCGTGTTCCTACGCTTCCTCACCATCCCTCTCGTGCTCATACTTAAGCCATTCTAACGCTCTTTCATTCTTTTGTAATCATCTCCTAATTCAAGGCATTTTTGTAATACCGCTTAGTTTTCTCATGTGGGTACCTAAGCCCATTCTCGCTTATCCTTTCACTAAGCAATGGAATAGGGGTCATTCTATTACAAACCTCGATGTCCTTATGTTTAAACCTAGGATGAGCGTGGCATTTGGTAGATAAAATCTTCAATTTCATCGTAGAATGTAATTAGACCATCAATCATCCGCTCATTCAACCTAGTCAATTTCTTGAAAGGTTTTCCAAAAATTATTTGAGTGAGGTCCTTATCTATAAATTCTCCTAAGTCTTCTAAGACCATGAACTCTACCAAATAAGTAAAACTTCCGACAAACACGCAAATAAATGATCGCTTCAACAACATTGTTCCCTTGATAAGTTAATCGATTGACCTTGATTTTGTTGTATAGGTCCCTTGAGATTAAGTTTAAAGGTAAGAATGAATTCAAATAAGCATCGAACCCTTCTAGTCCTATTTTGCAAGGGAATTGCATATTAAAGGGCCATCTTCTCAATCCTACACCTAGGGTCAAAACATTGGGAGGGGTCTTCCTCAATTTCATTAATGACCTCTCCGCTATCAAGTACTCACCATAATCAAATTCTTCATCGTAATCGAGTAATAGAAAGGACTTTGTTGTTGCCAATTCATCTCATTATGCTCTAGGTGATTACCAAAATGGTGGGTGGGTGAAGGGTTTTAGGGATTGCGTTCTCAATCTCGGATTGGGAACGGTAAAGTAAAGAATCTTCGATGAAAAATACGGATCATGGTTAATGATGGTTTTACGAACGGGGTCACGAAGAAGGGAGATAGACTAAGAGAAATCTAGAAAAAAAAAAAAAAAAAAAAAAAAAATTACTTGATAGGAATCACAAAGAAACCTAAACGAGGTGGACTACTAACTAGCTATTCTATTCCCGCAATGCGCCAAAACTTGATAACGCCACACGCGCCGCTCGGGGTCAAGGAAACTTCCTTTCTTCGAGCAAAGTTTTATAACACCCAGGCAAGTGAACCTAATCGTTGTAGTGTAGTAATTAGGGTAAGCCACGGTATTGATATCGCTCTCTAGGGAATAGGAATGCTAGTAGGGAGTTACTACGCTAAGGTTAAGGTTGAGGAAGATTATTTTTATCTTTTATATTTTATGAAAATGGAAAGGTACGAATCTCGGTATTGGATTTGGGGTTGGTATTTCTACCGATTACTCTACTATTATCTAATTATCTAAACTAAGGTTGTGGGAGTCTATGTCTAATTAATGTGTGCTCGTATGATAGTTTAAAGATGTGTTTACTTAGTTTGTATTACTCCTTAATTATCTCCTATTGATGGTTGAGTGTCACGCCTTATTCCTAGTTCGTTGTGTTTCTAAAGTTGTGGTATGCTTTCTCCCTAACTCTTTGAACTTACCAAAGGGTCTTGTCTACAAATCCACTTAGAGATTATAGACTCTACTCTAAGGCACTCTTCGGATGTTTTAGCCTACAATCACGTGTAATCATACTCTAAGGTTCACAAAGATGAATCAAGCATTATACACAACGAATGACCTATCGCATTACTAGATCATTAATCAACTAAGAAAAGAAACAACCAATCAATATTTAATAATTAAGTTTCATACTTCCTAAGCAAACACACAAATAAATTAGCCGGACATGGAGAACATGCAAGCATACACACAAATAATCAAAGACATAATTGAATTAATGAAGCAAAGACTTATCTTGGTGTAAGATAGGTTAAAACCCTAAAATACTGTACAAGACACCTTAGGTTCGGTTTTAGGTTTTACCCAAAGACTCTCCACACAAAGACCGAAAAATTCGGATTCTATATATAAGATTACAATTGCGACGGCCACCTTATGTTTAGTGACGCCCGTGTCGCCGCCATTGGGTTTCGCCTTGGCCACGTTAACCTTGTGACGGCCACCTTATGTCCTTGACGCCGTCTCTTCGCCCGACGCCGCTCTGATCGCATCTAGGCCGTTCGAGTAGCGACGGCCTACTCTTTTCACAACTAGACGCCGCTCTTGAAAACACGAGTTTTGAGTTCGACCGTCACAATAATTCTCCGACGGCGCACATAACAACCCGACGCCGCCGCTTTATACTTTCAAAGAATCGTGAGTGTCCGATTTCGACTTTGGCCATTTTCTTCATATATTCGCCTTTTCGTCCAAATAAGTGCCATTCCAAGATTTTGCCTTCACGAGACCTAAAAAGTGAAAAGGAACGATATTAAGCAATAACGGATACAAAGTGATCAAATAAGGACTTAAACGACCTCAAAATGGTACCTTTTAAAACCTTATCAATACTGAGGCCAACATGTAAATCTTAACATGTTAGTGCAAAGAAAACGATAGAGCCATAATAGTTGCGCATTACTCAACATTGATTTCATCACGACATCGATGTACACTAATGAGTTATGACTTGATTTCATGATAATAACATTTACTCAAACACTTTTATACATCTCCTAGTGTCGAGACATTTGCTTACAAGAATTAAAGAAGCGCTTATTTAGTCTTACGAATTTGTCGACGGACAAATCTAACATGAATTTCAAGTAGTAGTGAGTACTAGGGGTTCACAAATGAGTCTAACAAGGACTCGACATCGACTAAGGTAATACATATAATAACCGAAAATCATGGATTCGTTTATGGCATGTGGTACCAAGATTTATGTGCATGTTTGAGTACTAAACAAGATGACACGACTCAATAATAATTTCTGTGTTTAACACCAAGATTACTAGTGAATTTTTATAAACTTAACTCTTCCAATTTCTTGGTTTTGTGTATACGACAGAGACAAAAAAAAAGGAAACCCATCCACATAAACAAAAGACATCTTTAAGTTCAACATAATAACAAAGGAATAATGAGATTAACATGACAAAGTGCATAACGAATTTTTGATGCAATCACCAAACTTGATTTATCTAGTTTTTTCTTGTTTTCATGCTTCTCGATAGAAAACCAAACGGACCCTTGAGCATATGACAACTTAAGTTTTATGGTTACAAAACAAGATTAGCAAAACAAAGTAAAACCCAAATCTCAAATAGTCATACTCGCAAATTCGACGTGGCATCAAAACATAAATCCAAATCGACATGACTAAAACACATGATAATTTCATTGATAAACTTTTCCACTCTTAATATCATAAAACAACATAAAAACATAAAACCAAAAGAGATGATAACCTCAAATCCGAAAATGATAGGTGATGAACGAAAGGTTGTTTCTTGGATTCGGACCAAACAAGACTCGAATTAGCTCCAAAATACCTCAAATTGCAAAACCCCCAAATCAATTTTGGAAAACCCTAACTTTCACAAACCCTAGCTTTTGAGAGAAATGAAATTGAAACCGAATTTGGGGTTCTTGCATCTCCACTAGAGATATAGAGGTATTTTGGGTAAAGCTTGAACTCTCTCTTCTTGGTGTTTGGATTGAAGTCAAATTGGCTAGCTTCCAAGGATAGACGAATCTTGTGACTTGGCTCAAGGTAGATTGGAGTAGAGATATGTTTTTGTGAATGATCTTATTTTGATTCCTCTTGGATTCGTTTAAACAATAGCCACGCACCAAGGTTTGATTTGAGAAGAAATCTTCATGATTTTGGTGAGGATAGATGAGGAATAATAGAAAGGGATATGTTGGTTTACCATATTGGGAGATTCACCTACAAGGGTGCGCAGGTTCAGAGGTTGAAGAAGAGATTGATATCTTCTCTTTCCCGGTTTTGTGTTATTTTTGTCGTGAGGGAAGTGATAGACAAAGGTGTATTATCTCAATATTTTACAAAGGTTTACTTTTAAGATGAAAGTATAAATGGGTGTCTATATGTATTTTACTCATAGTACAACTTAGAAAATGTATGTATATACCTTACACTTAGGTATCAATGGTACTTGAGTTTTATAAAATTATTGTTTAAGTGATAGTGTGTTATATATTTTGTGTCCCGCGATATTAAATTGTGACCAAGGTATCATTGTTCGATAACTTTTATAACGAGTGTCTTATTGTTACGTGTCTGAAATATTTTCATCTTTGTAATATTCCATGTCACGGACATTTGTCGTTTGTTTTATCAAACCCTTATCATAGTGTCGGACGCTGTAGTGTCGGTCATCGGGGAAAACGAGATAACCTCTCGCCTTACAATTTAAATCATAAGACCAAATGAAATATTCATAAAATGATATGAATGCAAAAGTGATGCGCTTACTCACCGTATGCGAAGTTAACTACTCAAATGATCGTGCAAAGCTTGTGTATGCTTCATGACTCATGCTTAGTAATAACAAATTACTAATTATCGCTAAATTTTGGTGAAAATTTACCGTGTGTCACATCCTCCTGTTTTGGAAGAGAAACCGCCCTGGTTTTCGCTAGGATTACTGGTGAAGTAGAGAAAAAGGTGTGCGATTTGCGCTTGAATTGGTCTTCGCTCCCACGTATTCGGACCCTTTGAGAGTTCCAACGGACTTTGACGATCGGGATGCGGCTTTGCTTAAGCCGCTTGATTTCTATCCATGATTTCAATGGGTTCCTCGACAAAATTCAATCTTCGTCGACTTGGATTTCTTCCAAAGGAATAGCAAGAGTTTCGCCGGAAAGACATTTTTTTAAGTTGCACACGTGAAACACGCCAGCACAGAGTGAGTTCTTGTGGTAATTCGAGGCGGTATGCTACCGGTCCGATCCTAGCAAGAATTTTGAAAGGTCCAATATAACGAGGATTTAACTTTCCACGCTTTTCCGAACGGATTACGCCCTTCCATGGCGCAACTTTGAGCATAACTTTATCTCCCACTTGGAACTCAAGTGGTTTCTCCTTTATCCCGTAGCTCTTTTGGCGGTCACGAGCTGCTTGTAGTCGGCTTTTGATTTGTACAATCTTCTCTGTAGTTTCTTGGATTAACTCCCGACCAAGAAGTTGACTTTCTCCAACTTCGCCCAAAGACATTGTGTGATCTACATTTCGACCATAGAGTGCTTCATATGGTGCGGCTTTGATACTTGTGTGATAGTCATATTGTAAGAAAACTCGCTAATGGCAAGTGTTTATCCCACCCATTTCAAAGTCTATCACACATGCTCTTAGTATATCCTCTAGTGTTTGGATTGTTCTCTCGCCTCGTCCATCAGCTTTGAGGATGATAAGCGGTGCTCATGTCGAGGTTAGACCCTAAAGCATCTTGAAGTGATTTTAAGTTTGAGGTGAAACGCTATCTCGTCTCAAATGATGGAAATTGGTACACCATGGCGTGCGATGATTTCTTTCGTATAATTGTGCAAGTTTGTCCATCCCATCACTCTTTCATCGGTAGGAAATGTGTCGACTTGGTGAGACGGTCAACTATTACCCAAATAGTGTCGTAGCCTTTAGAGGTTTCGTAACTTAGTGATAAAGTCCATTGTTATGCTCCCATTTCCACTGGGATTTCGGGTTGTACTAGTAGGCCTAAGGGTCTCGATGTTCGCCTTTAACCTTGAGCAAGTTAAACACCGGTCGATATATGTTGCAATGTCGGCTTTCATGTTAGCCACCAAGACAATTCTTCAAATCAAGGTACATTTTGTCGGATCCGGGTGGATGGAGTATTTAGACTTGTGGGATTCATGCATAATGATGTCGCGAATTCCTCCGAGAGTGGTATCCAACTTCGCTCTTTGAAACACAAAGTTCCATCCGACCTTTCACTAATCCATTTTCACTTTCCGGCATTCCGTGAAAGGTTCTCATTCGGACGATTTTCCTCTTTGAGTGCTTCCAATTGAGCCTCAAGAATCTTGGTCGGGAGAGGTGAACTAATTGTCATACCCAAGGATATGACTCTAAGAGGTTTTGGTCTCTTTCCCATCGAGAGCATCAAGAATTACATTCGCCATTCCGGATGGTAACGAATCTCGCAATCATAATCACCGAGTAATTCTAACCATCGGGCGCTGCCTCATGTTCATTCTTTCTAATCCAAAATGTGTTGTAGACTTTTGTGATCGGTGTATACGACACACTTTGTGCCATACAAGTAGTGTTCCAAATTCGAAAGCGAACAAACCGCTCCTAACTCCAAATCGTGTGTCGTAGTTCTTCTCGTGAGTCTTCAATTGGCGAGAGGCGATGCTATCACCTTCTCTTTGCATTAATACCTGCCCGAGCCCCTTATGTGAAGCGTCGCAATAAACGACAAAGTCTTCACTACCTTCGTAAGGCCGTAACAGTGCACTACACAACTTTTCTTTAAGGAGTTGAAAGCTTCTTCCTTTTCTCCCAACAAACTTGGCGTTTTTCTGGTTAGCTTGGTTAAAGATTTGGCAATCTTTGAGAAACCTTCAATAAATCTTCTCAGAGTACCCAAAGAAGTCCTAAGAATTGGCGATTTCAAGAGGGAGTTATGGGTGTCGCCCAATCCTTTATTGACTCGATTTTAGCGGGGTCTACATGTATGCCCCGACCGCCGATTACATGACCCAAGAATTGCACAGTGGTATCCAAAACTCGCACTTTGAGAACTTCGATACAGCTTCTTCCTTCTTCAACAATTCCAAGATCAATCTAAGGTGCTCTTCGTGTTCTTTTACACTCTTGGAATAAATTAGGATATCGCCAATGAACACGATCACAAATTTATCCAAGTAGGGTTTACACACTCGGTTCATGATGTCCATGAACACACCGGTGCGTTGGTTAACCCAAAAGGCATGACTTGGAACTCAGAATGTCCATAACGAGTTCAAGGCGGTTTTGGGAATGTCTTCTTCTCGAACTCTTAGTTGATGGTATCCGCACCTTAAGTCGATTTTTGAATAAACACTTGATCCTTGCGCTGATCGAATAAGTCATCGATTCTCGTAGTGGGTAACGGTTCTTAATGGTTAGTTTATTCAACTCACGATAGTCGATGCACATCCCAAGGTTCCGCCTTTCTTCTTGACGAACAGGACTGGTGCTCCCCATGGCGATGAGCTTGGTCTCGATGAACCCTTTTTCCGCAAGTTCCGGCAACCGGTTTGATAACTCTCAAGTTCCGCTGGAGCTAATCGAGCAGGTGCTTTTGCCACCGGTGCGGCACCTGCACTAAATCGATCTCGAAATTCAACCCGCTGGTCGGCGAAGTCCCTGCAAGTCTTCGGAAAGACTTTGTGGAATTCTTTACTATTGGCACGCCCTCCGCACGTTTTTCTTCCCCTTCTTTTCGTCCTTTCCGTGACTTGTGCTAGGGAAGATATGACATCCTTCCTCGATACACCTTAACACCTTGGTACAGTGAAATGACATGCGCCTTGAAGCGCTTCTCCGCTACTGGTCCCTTCTATTGTTAGGACTTCATCTCCGTAGGGTATTCGAACGATTTTCTCATCGCAAATGATGGCAAAGATGATATTTTGCTAACCAATCCATTCCGACAATAACATCGAAACTACCCAATGCTACCGGTATCAAGTCGATATTGAATGGGTGGTTTAACAAAGTTAAGGTGCAGCCTCTTATGATGGTATCTACCCTTTCTATGTTACCGTTAGCTAGTTCCACGTTGTATGCATTTCTAATGCGGTTGGGGAAATATCGAGTAGTGGACTAAATGTATTAGAAACAAAACTCCTATCGGCCCCGTATCAAACAATATGGATGCATAACGGTTATTTATAAGGAACGCACCCTCACAACATTCGGTCTTCCCGAGCTTCCACTTTGGTTATAGCATAGACCTCCCACGAGTTCCTTCTCCATTTTCGACACTGCTTGTCCAACATTTTCGAATCTCGCTATTCCCATGGCTTCCTCAGATTTCTCGGTTTCCTTGATTTCCTTCACGGCCTTGGTTTTCGGTCTTCGCATTCATTCTTATAATGCCCTTTTCACCACAACCAAAGCAAGTTATGTTAGCTGGGTCCCGAGTCGAGTCGCTTTGAACTGCCGCCAATGATTTGGACCTCGCAGCCTCGGTTAAGTGTCCGATTTTCGACAATTACGGACTTGACGGTACATCGCCCTAGTGATGCAAGTGCATCGACATACACAATGGTGCAGCCCCGAGTACGGTTTTCTTTCCCGACATTCATCGATAAGCTCTAGCAACATTTTGCCTCTTGTTTTGATTGTTGCGTTGTTCCTACGTTGTTACCACGATATTCATAGTTGTTGTAACCTTGAGAATGGTCATCCCATTTCCTCTTATTGTCAACCACTTTGTCCATGGAATCCTCAATCACTTGGTCCATGAGTTTGTTGGCTACCTCGATGGTTTCATGAAGATCGCCAATTTTAGAAGTGGTTACATTTCCTTGATAGGTTGGGGCAATCCTCGATGTATCTCTCCAACAATCGGGTCTCTGGGAACCATTTCAGACACAATAAGGCTAGCTCTTGAAATCATTGATTATAAGCAACCATATTGGTGCTTGAACTCGAGGTTCCAAACTCATGTTCGAGCTTCTTGATCTCATTACGAGGACAAGATTTTGAAGTACCATTTCCTTGAAGTTCTCCCATGGCATGGCATAGGCAACATCGATACTAGCGGATTTCGTAAAATTGTTCCACCGTGTCAAAGCAAGATCCGTGAAGGTGAATGATGCATACTTAACCTTAGAATCTTCTTCACAATTGTAGATTCGAACACGCCTCGAGCTTTTCGATCCATCTAGTCGACCGATGCATCCTTCGGTTCCACTAAAGCTTCCAAAGAATGGTTTTACGAAAGTCTTGATAAGTACAAGTGCGGTTGTGAGTGGGTGGTCTTGAAGTTCCAAGATTAGTAGACGAGTGATTCATTGCAGCCTAAAGCGCTTACCCACTCATTGACTAGTTGGTCGATCATGGCTTGATTCATGATAGGTTGGATTGGAGTAGCCCTAAAGCAGGAGTAGTGGCTTCAACTGAATCGATCGGGTGTGACTGCTTGGAATAGCAAGATTTGCAGCCTTAGTCATGAGTGACTCACTGGATTGGAGCATTGGAGGCTCCACCGTGGTTGGTACGCTTTGATCTTCGCTTTGGCGGCATTTCAAAGAAGAAAGGTGACCTTATTTGATCACTGTGTATCCTTTGTATCCGTTATTGCTTAATATCGCCTTTTCACTTTTAGGTCTCTTGAAGGCACTTTTAAATCTCTTGAATGGCACTTATTTGGACGAAAAGGCGCGGATATATGAAGAAAATGGCCAAAGTCAAGAATCGAGACACTCAAAGCCGAAATACAAGGGACGGCGCCAGTGTTAACTAGTGACGCCGTCGGAGAATTTTTGTGACGACCAAGAGCCAAAACCCTATTTTCAAGTGACACTTTAAAAGAGTAGGCCGTCACAACTCGACGACGCGCCGAGATCAAGGGACGACGCCACAACCACAAGGTGACGCCACAAGTCGATCAAGACTATCACAAAGATGCCAAGTAGTTGATATTGTTTTGGCCATAACTTTTGCATACGAACTCGGATTTAGGTGGTTCAAAAGCCCACGCGACCGAACGAGAAAATCTACAATTTGGTGAAAATGGTCATGACGCCGTCACTCTATAAGTGTGACGCCGTCACCCTTTGCCGACGTAAAATCGCCTATAAATAGAACATTATAACTTCACTTTTGTAGGCTCTAAACCCTAACTCCGATTCCGTGGATTAGATAGGTGTTTTTCCAAAGAACTTTGAAGGTTTCAATCACTCCATAAACATCTTGTAATGGTTTGTTGATTATATCTTAATCCATATATTCAATTTATCATTATGTCTATCCTATGTTTGATTGATTGTGTGTATGCTTGCATGTTTACCATGTCCCGCTAAATTACTTGTGTGTTTGCTTAGATATATGAAACCTAGTTGTTAATTATTGTTAGGTTGTCTCTTATCTTAATTGTAATTGGCTTAGAGTGCGACTAGGCTATCGTTGTGTTTAATACTTGATAAATCTTTGATAGTTTATGAATGACTTAGTGGATTTCGCTTACTAAACCCAAAGATAACCTCAAAGTTAGTTTATGAATGACTTAGTGGATTTTGTTTACTACACTTAAAGGTGACTTCAAAGAGTTAGGGAATGCACACCTTACGACCTTAGAAAACACAACGCGTTAAGAATAAGGACGTGACAATTCAACCATCAATAGGAGATAACTAGGGAGTAGTAGCATCTAGGTAAACACATCTTTAACTATCATACGAGCACACAACAATAGACATAGACTATCCTCACCTTAGCTTAGTTAATTAGATAATAGTAGAGTAATCGGTAGAAATACCAACCCCCAAATCCAAACCCCGAGATTCGTACCTTTCCATTTCCATAAAACATATAAAAGATAAAAATAATCTTCCTCAACCCCAACCTTAGCGTAGTAACTTCTTACTAGCATTCCTATTCCCCAGAGAACGATATCAATACCGTGGCTTACCCTAATTACTACACTACAACGATTAGGTTCATCGCCTAGGTGTTATAAAACTTGCTCAAGAAAAGGAAGTTTCCTTGACCCCGAACGACGCGTAGCGTTATCAAGTTTTTGCGCCGCACACGGGAATAGAATAGCTAGTTAGTAGTCCACCTCATTTAGGTTTCTTTGCTTGATTCCTATCAAGTAAATTTTTCTCATTTTTAGCTTTCTCTTAGTCTATCCCCTTCTTCGTGACCTTTGTTCGTAACCCCATCACTTTTCATCATGGAAGGTGATAACCCACTACCATTCATCAACCCACCACCAAATGACCCGCCAAGAGCTCGTACTTTGGTGAATACTCGAGACCAAGCCACCTAGGCTATAGGAACACCATTGAGCTTCCCGACCAAGCCCAAACTATGGCCCGCGATCCGACACCATCCGTTGGTGCAAAACGGATGTGTATTCCATGGACTTCGTTCAAGATCCTAATCAACATCTTAAGGATTTCTTAAAATTGTCGATTCCATCGACCTTGATGCTACTACTCGGGAGACCACGCGCTGCATCTCTTCCAATCTCTCTACGGACCAAGCTAGTAATTGGCTTGACCGACTTCCCCCGGATCCATCTCAAGATGGATGATCTCACCACTGCTTCCTCGCCCAATTTTTCCCACCGGAGAGAACTACCAAACTTAGGAATGACATCTTGATGTTCCAACAATGTCAAGGCGAAACTCAGACGAGGCGTGGACTCGATTTAAGGACTTGCTCCACAAAGTCCCTCATCACGGCATCGATCTTTGGCTTCTAGTCCAAATCTTTACGATCGTGTCAACTTCTCAACTAAGAAATCCATCGACCAAGCGGCCGGTGGTAAACTTAGTAAACTCACCGTGGAAGAATCATGGGTACAATAGAGGACCTTGCCCTCTATGAAAACGAATGTTGGAATGACCCCGTGAGTTGTCCAAAACCGATAAGGCGCTCTTTGCCCCCCATTGACTCACAACCTTCCAATCGTAGGATGCTCGAACTTGAAGATCAAGCCAAATTCCTAATGAGCTCCTACGAGACTCCTAAGCTCGAGCCAAATAACTTAGGAAAATCCTACAACAACCCTCCAAACACCGGAACTTCCACTAGTCTTGAGGAATGGTGTCCAAATTCATGTCATCTCAAGAAGCTCGATTGACGCAACTTGAAGCCGATTTCAAGCAACGACAAAGCGAGATGACAACCAAGCTCGACACCTCTTAAAAGCCTTCAATGGACAAAGGGATGAAACACGTAGAAAAATGGCGGAGATGATGGACTTAGTGAAAGAGTACACTAAGACGAAGATTCCGAGAAGGTGCTAGTGAGGAACGATGAGCACGCCACCCCACTTTGTCTCGTTAACGCCATTTCCATTACTTCCGATGAGGATGGAGCAGTTGAGAAGAAGGAGCCCGAGAGCAAAGAAAGATAGTAAGGATAAGAATGAGACTCGGATCGATGATGAACCCAAATTCATCAAGCATTACCTTAAGCATGAGATCAATAAGAAAACAATCGTTAACCAAGTGAAAACTTTAGGTGCAATGATGTTCTTAGGAAAGCCCTCTTAGGTGAAATAGAGAGGAAGAGTATGACACCATGCCTATTGGACCTATGTACGAGTCGATTCGAGAAAGCCAAGAACTAAGAAGCAAGAGATCTCGGGAACTTTGTAATTCCATGTAGCATAGGTGACTTAGAGAACCTAAATGCCTTGGCCGACTGTGGATCCGATGTAAACATAATGCCTCTGTCGCCTATAATAAGTTAACTAAGGAGGAACCGACCAAGACCAATCTTAGACTTTCCTTAGCAAATCATTCATATGTTTATCCCATAGGAATAGCGGAGGATGTCTTAATTGAGGTTGCCAATATTGTCTATCCGTGGACTTCACAATTGTAGACATTGAGGAAGATAAAACCCGCCATTAATCCTAGGGACACCTTTCCCGACCACCGCTAAGGCAACCATCAAATGCGGTGAAGGGATTATGATACTCAAAAGTGGAAAAGGACAAGTTAGGATACCTATTGTTCCGAGATATCCTTTGAAGATTATGGAGAAGGTAAAAGATAAGAATTCGCAAGTCTCCAATAATGCCGTTAAGAAGAAAATGGTTGAATGGGAAAAAGGGCTTAGAGAATTCATGGTTCAAGGGTTAAATGCAACATTGTGGAAACGTGATAAAAAGTTAGGAAATAACTATACCACAATACCACAAACTCAAAAGAACCCTAAGGAATTTTTGAATGGAGAAAAGGTGCTTTTGTATAAATCAAGAATAAAAGCATTATGGGGAAGGAATAAGCCAAGATGGTTTGGACCTTATACGGTGAAAGAAACTAATCTAAAAAATAAAACCGTTATCATAATAGACGATGTTGGAAGAGAATTCACGGTGAGCATACAACGTCTACAACCTTATGATGAAGGCTTAGTGGAAGAAAAGAAGGACGACAATGAAGTCACGTAGGGCACGACTTCGAGTCTAGCTACAAGACTCATAAATAAAGAAAAGCGCTTCGTGGGAGGCAACCCATGCTTAATTGTTTGCTTGTTTGTGTCATATATCTTTTCATTGATTGTTTATTCTCATGTTTGAATTTGTGAAAATGCTTTATTTTGTCTTTAACCTCGCCTTAATTACATATAAAGGTATTTTACAAAAGGGATAAGTGTAGGAGGATTACACACGCTTTCAAAAGAACGTGAACATGAGAATTACAATTATTGAAAAGATATATATGTGTGTTTGTTAGAGTCAAATGCTTGTATCGAGTCATAATGGATGTTTTTGCGTGAAATTTTTCCGATTCTAAAGATGTAAATTTTCCGTAATTTTTTCCGTAAAATCGCACCGCTTTTTGTTATGATAACCGACGCGTCAGATCGCAACTCGACGGCCGCCGAGGAGTAGAAACAACTCGATTAACTTTTTCTCGCTTTTTCGAGCTACTTATAAATTTTGGAATTTTATAGTGTCTTAATTTTCTAGAAAATCTGCAAACATCCATTCCACAAGCATTATATCTTATTTAAGTCCGAATTACATCTTGTTGTGATTTTTCTTTGTTCGGTTTGATGCGTTGGGTTGTTTGTTTTCTTCAAGTGTGCGTGTTTAATTTATCAAGAAGAAGTTACATAAGATTGGAAGGAGCTTTTCACGCATAAATTCTTCTTGGAAAGGATTTAACCACTACTTCACACACGGATCCTACCGAGCTAATCGGGAGTATTAGTTTTTTCGCTTTTAATTACCTTCCATTATCATAACTTTGATATTTTCGGGAACATTGGGGACAATGTTCGCTTTAAGTGTAGGAGGGAAAATAAACGGAACTTTGAAACTATGCTTATCCTTGATTATTTGCTTTGTCCAATTGTGATTGTGTAATAAACCATGAGAAAATGTCGGTTAGGGTAATTTTGGCACCAAATTTAAAATTTTTCATGACATATAGGAGTGGGCCATTAGTCTTAACAAAAGCGCCTCACGGATAGGAAGTTGCATGACTAGCACAAAACCCTTTACCACCCAAATTCCACCAAAATGCGAGGATCGCCTTAGATTAGTAGGAATTAAAGCATTCATCTTCAATGCTTAGAGTGTGAACCGTAGTATATTAGATTCTAGAACTTGTTTTGTGATGCATTCCGAGATCGCAAGTGAGGCTACACTTGTGTAGTTAGGAATAACTAAATGATAAGAGGCATTAGGATAACCCTTGTTTGATAACCGTAATATAATTACTTCTTCCATATCGGTTGAGTAATTCCCCACACCCTTTGCGTTGTACTCATCTTTAGTACACGATACCCTAGTTAACCCCTCGTAGCCTATCCTTTTCGCGGTTCTCGTGATGTTTCGGTTTTTCCGAATATCAATGAAGAGCATTGTTTACACCCCACCCCAAATATACACCCAAATCGCCTTAGCCTACCCCTTATGCACTCACTTTTAGTGCAAATGTTTGTTATCACCCTAAACCCTTAGTTCAATTATCTAGTTGCTTGCATAAGTTGCTAAGTCGAGTCATATCCTTTGTATACGCTTTGGGACGATTGGGATTCATGGAAAAGTTAAAGTTTATGAAATGACGGAAGGAACGTTAAAATTCAAATTCCTTTGTTTGCATAATAATGTACCCCAAGTGTTTTGATCTTTTCAATTCGGGTCAAATTAGTGTTAGAGTAATAAAACTCAAGTGTAGGGATATGCCTATAAATCCCTAGTATTTTGATGTTATCTTAGAGGATGGTAGAGTAAAAGTGTATGAAAAAAAAAAAAAAAAAAAAAAAAAAAAAGAAAAGAGAAAAGAAAAAAAATAGTGTGAAAAAAAAAAAAAAAAAAAAAAAAAAAAACATACTGCTACCATCCTACATCTATCCTTTAAATTTATGTTTGTTTATTTCGCTTATCTAGAGTTTAGAGTGTCGAGTCTTGGCTTAGCAACGCCATTCTTCATATGCATTTAACATAGAGATTTTTGACTTGCCACCACTAAATAGCCTATCCCACCAAACCCTTTGTTTCCTACCGTAAGCCTAACATTACAACCCTTTAAAGACCTCTTTGATAGTCTTTCCTAGGTGCTTACGCCAAAGCGATGGAGGTTTGATCTATTCTCAAGCCTATGGTAATCTATGTACTAGGACCGTTAATGAGTGTTTATCTTCCATTTCCAATTTGTTATATTTCATATATACACCGAGAGATGCGAGTATCCAAACACCCCATGTGAGGTGCTAGTATGTAATTTCCGTGCTTGTTATGACTTTTATGGGCTTATATGTGTTGTGGACCGTTTTGAATTAATGCTTCATGACCCCTAACTTATAAATTAATTGGTTAAAGCACATTTGCTTGAGGACAAGCAAATACCAAGTGTAGGGATATTTGATAAGGTTTTAAAAGGTACCTTTTGAGGGTCGTTTAAGCCCTTATTTGATCACTTTTGTATCCGTTATTGCTTAATATCGCTCCTTTTCACTTTTAGGTCTCTTGAAGGCAAAATGCTGGAATGGCACTTATTTGGACGAAAAGGCGCGGATATATGAAGAAAATGGCCAAAGTCAAGAATCGAGACACTCAAGTCGCCGAAATACAAGGACGACGGCCAGTGTTAATTGCGACGCCGTCGGAGGATTTTGTGACGATACAAGAGCCAAATTGCTTATTTACAAGTGACGACGGCTTTAAAAGAGTAGGTTTTAAAGATTGAGAGGGACGGCCACAACCACAAGGTGACGCCACAAGTCGATCAAGACTATCACAAAGATGCGCCAAGTAGTTGATATTGTTTTGGCCATAACTTTTGCATACGAACTCGGATTTAGGTGGTTCAAAAGCCCACGCGACCGAACGAGAAAATCTACAATTTGGTGAAAAATGGTCGTGACGCCGTCACTCTATAAGTGTGACGCCGTCACCCTTTGCCGACGTAAAATCGCTATAAATAGAACATTATAACTTCACTTTTGTAGGCTCTAAACCCTAACTCCGATTCCGTGGATTAGATAGGTGTTTTTCCAAAGAACTTTGAAGGTTTCAATCACTCCAAAACATCTTGTAATGGTTTGTTGATTATATCTTAATCCATATATTCAATTTATCATTATGTCTATCCTATGTTTGATTGATTGTGTGTATGCTTGCATGTTTACCATGTCCGCTAAATTACTTGTGTGTTTGCTTAGATATATGAAACCTAGTTGTTAATTATTGTTAGGTTGTCTCTTATCTTAATTGTAATTGGCTTAGAGTGCGACTAGGCTATCGTTGTGTTTAATACTTGATAAATCTTTGATAGTTTATGAATGACTTAGTGGATTTCGCTTACTAAACCCAAAGATAACCTCAAAGTTAGTTTATGAATGACTTAGTGGATTTTGTTTACTACACTTAAAGGTGACTTCAAAGAGTTAGGAATGCACACCTTACGACCTTAGAAAACACAACGCGCTAAGAATAAGGACGTGACAATTCAACCATCAATAGGAGATAACTAGGAGTAGTAGCATCTAGGTAAACACATCTTTAACTATCATACGAGCACACAACAATAGACATAGACTATCCTCACCTTAGTTAATTAATTAATTAGATAAGTAGAGTAATCGGTAGAAATACCAACCCCCAAATCCAAACCCCGAGATTCGTACCTTTCCATTTCCTATAAAATATAAAAGATAAAAATAATCTTCCTCAACCCCAACCTTAGCGTAGTAACTTCTCACTAGCATTCCTATTCCCCAGAGAACGATATCAATACCCGTGGCTTACCCTAATTACTACACTACAACGATTAGGTTCATCGCCTAGGTGTTATAAAACTTGCTCGAAGAAAAGGAAGTTCCTTTGACCCCGAACGACGCGTGTAGCGTTATCAAGTTTTTGGCGCCACGCCGGGAATAGAATAGCTAGTTAGTAGTCCACCTCGCTTAGGTTTCTTTGCTTGATTCCTATCAAGTAAACTTTTTCTCATTTTAGCTTTTCTTAGTCTATCCCCTTCTTCGTGACCTTTGTTCGTAATCCCATCACTTTTCATCATGGAAGGTGATAACCCACCACCATTCATCAACCCACCACCAAATGACCCGCCAAGAGCCCGTACTCTTGGTGAATACTCGAGACCAAGCCACCTAGGCTATAGGAACACCATTGAGCTTCCCGACCAAGCCCAAACTACGGCCTGCGATCCGACACCATCCGTTGGTGCAAAACGGATGTGCATTCCATGGACTTCGTTCAAGATCCTAATCAAGATCTTAAGGATTTCTTAAAATTGTCGATTCCATCGACCTTGATGCTACTACTCGGGAGACCACGCGTCGCGCCTCTTCCAATCTCTCTACGGGACCAAGCTAGTAATTGGCTTGACCGACTTCCCGCCGGATCCATCTCAAGTGGGATGATCTCACCACTGCTTCCTCGCCCAATTTTTCCCACGGAGAGAACTACCAAACTTAGGAATGACATCTTGATGTTCCAACAACGTCAAGGCGAAACTCAGACGAGGCGTGGACTCGATTTAAGGACTTGCTCCACAAAGTCCCTCATCACGGCATCGATCTTTGGCTTCAAGTCCAAATCTTTACGATCGTGTCAACTTCTCAACTAAGAAATCCATCGACCAAGCGGCCGGTGGTAAACTTAGTAAACTCACCGTGGAAGAATCGTGGGGTACAATAGAGGACCTTGCCCTCTATGAAAACGAATGTTGGAATGACCCCGTGAGTTGTCCAAAACCGATAAGGCGCTCTTTGCCTCCCATTGACTCACAACCTTCCAATCGTAGGATGCTCGAACTTGAAGATCAAGCCAAATTCCTAATGAGCTCCTACGAGACTCCTAAGCTCGAGCCAAATAACTTAGGAAAATCCTACAACAACCCTCCAAACACCGGAACTTCCACTAGTCTTGAGGAATGGTGTCCAAATTCATGTCATCTCAAGAAGCTCGATTGACGCAACTTGAAGCCGATTTCAAGCAACGACAAAGCGAGATGACAACCAAGCTCGACACCCTCTTAAAAGCCTTCAATGGACAAAGGGATGAAATACAAGAAAAATGGCGGAGATGATGGACTTAGTGAAAGAGTACACTAAGACGAAGATTCCCGAGAAGGTGCTAGTGAGGAACGATGAGCACGCCACCCCACTTTGTCTCGTTAACGCCATTTCCATTGCTTCCAATGAGGATGGAGCAGTTGAGAAGAAGGAGCCCGAGAGCAAAGAAGGATAGTAAGGATAAGAATGAGGACTGGATCGATGATGAACCCAAATTCATCAAGCATTACCTTAAGCATGAGATCAATAAGAAAACAATCGTTAACCAAGTGAAAAACTTTAGGTGCAATGATGTTCTTAGGAAAGCCCTCTTAGGTGAAATAGAGAGGAAGAGTATGACACCATGCCTATTGGACCTATGTACGAGTCGATTCTCGAGAAAGCCAAGAACTAAGAAGCAAGAGATCTCGGGAACTTTGTAATTCCATGTAGCATAGGTGACTTAGAGAACCTAAATGCCTTGGCCGACTGTGGATCCGATGTAAACATAATGCCACTGTCACCTATAATAAGTTAACTAAGGAGGAACCGACCAAGACCAATCTTAGACTTTCCTTAGCAAATCATTCATATGTTTATCCCATAGGAATAGCGGAGGATGTCTTAATTGAGGTTGCCAATATTGTCTATCCGTGGACTTCGCAATTGTAGACATTGAGGAAGATAAAACCCGCCATTAATCCTAGGGACACCTTTCCCGACCACCGCTAAGGCAACCATCAAATGCGGTGAAGGGATTATGATACTCAAAAGTGGAAAAGGACAAGTTAGGATACCTATTGTTCCGAGATATCCTTTGAAGATTATGGAGAAGGTAAAGATAAGAATCGCAGGTCTCCAATAATGCCGTTCAGAAGAAAATGGTTGAATGGGAAAAAGGGCTTAGAGAATTCATGGTTCAAGGGTTAAATGCAACATTGTGGAAACGTGATAAAAAGTTAGGAAATAACTATACCACAATACCACAAACTCAAAAGAACCCTAAGGAATTTTTGAATGGAGAAAAGGTGCTTTTGTATAAATCAAGAATAAAAGCATTATGGGGAAGGAATAAGCCAAGATGGTTTGGACCTTATACGGTGAAAGAAACTAATCTAAAAATAAAACCGTTATCATAATAGACGATGTTGGAAGAGAATTCACGGTGAGCATACAACGCCTACAACCTTATGATGAAGGCTTAGTGGAAGAAAAGAAGGACGGCAATGAAGTCACGTAGGGCACGACTTCGAGTCTAGCTACAAGACTCATAAATAAAGAAAAGCGCTTCGTGGGAGGCAACCCATGCTTAATTGTTTGCTTGTTTGTGTCATATATCTTTTATTGATTGTTTATTCTCATGTTTGAATTTGTGAAAATGCTTTATTTTGTCTTTAACCTCGCCTTAATTACATATAAAGGTATTTTACATAAGGGATAAGTGTAGGAGGATTACACACGCTTTCAAAAGAAACGTGAACATGAGAATTACAATTATTTAAAAGATATATATGTGTGTTTGTTAGAGTCAAATGCTTGTATCGAGTCATAATGGATGTTTTGCAGAAATTTTTCCAGATTTTAAAGATGTAAATTTTCCGAATTTTTTCGTAAAATCGCATACCGCTTTCGTATGATAACCGACGGCGTCAGATCGCAACCGACGGCGCCAGGAGGAGTAAAACAACTTCTAACTTTTTCTCGCTTTCTCGAGCTACTTATAATTTTTGGAATTTTCCGTGTCTTAATTTTCTAGAAAATCGCAAACATCCATTCCACAAGCATTATATCTTATTTAAGTCCGAATTACATCTTGTTGTGATTTTTCTTTGTTCGGTTTGATGCGTTGGGTTGTTTGTTTTCTTCAAGTGTGCGTGTTTAATTTATCAAGAAGAAGATACATAAGATTGGAAGGAGCTTTTCACGCATAAATTCTTCTTGGAAAGGATTTAACCACTACTTCACACACGGATCCTACCGAGCTAATCGGGAGTACTAGTTTTTTCGCTTTTAATTACCTTCCATTATCATAACTTTGATATTTCGGGAACATTGGGGACAATGTTCGCTTTAAGTGTAGGGAGGAAAATAAAACGGAACTTTGAAACTATGCTTATCCTTGATTATTTGCTTTGTCCAATTGCATTTGTGTAATAAACCATGAGAAAATGTCGGTTAGGGTAATTTTGGCACCAAATTTAAAAATTTTCATGACATATAGGAGTGGGCCATTAGTCTTAACAAAAGCGCCTCACGGATAGGAAGTTGCATGACTAGCACAAAACCCTTTACCACCCAAATTCCACCCAAAATGTGAGGATCGCCTTAGATTAGTAGGAATTAAAGCATTCATCTTTAATGCTTAGAGTGTGAACCGTAGTATATTAGATTCTAGAACTTGTTTTGTGATGCATTCCGAGATCGCAAGTGAGACTACACTTGTGTAGTTAGGAATAACTAAATGATAAGAGGCATTAGGATAACCCTTGTTTGATACCCGTAATATAATTACTTCTTCCACATCGGTTGAGTAATTCCCCACACCCTTTGCGTTGTACTCATCTTTAGTACACGATACCCTAGTTAACCCCTCGAGCCTATCCTTTTCGCGGTTCTCGTGATGTTTCGGTTTTTCCGAATATCAATGAAGAGCATTGTTTACACCCCACCCCAAATATACACCCAAATCGCCTTAGCCTACCCCTTATGCACTCACTTTTAGTGCATTATTGTTATCACCCTAAACCCTTAGTTCAATTATCTAGTTGCTTGCATGAGTTGCTAAGTCGAGTCATATCCTTTGTATACGCTTTGGGACGATTGGGATTCATGGGAAAAGTTAAAGTTTATGAAATGACGGAAGGGAACGTTAAATTCAAATTCCCTTTGTTTGCATAATAATGTACCCCAAGTGTTTTGATCTTTTCAATTCGGGTCAAATTAGTGTTAGAGTAATAAAACTCAAGTGTAGGGATGTGCCTATAAATCCCTAGTATTTTGATGTTATCTTAGAGGATGGTAGAGTAAAAGTGTATGAAAAAAAAAAAAAAAAAAAAAAAAAAAAAATAGAAAAGAGAAAAAAAAAAAATAAAAAAAAAAAAAAAAAAAAAAAAATACGGGCTACCATCCTACATCTATCCTTTAAATTTATGTTTGTTTATTTCGCTTATCTAGAGTTTAGAGTGTCGAGTCTTGGCTTAGCAACGCCATTCTTCGTATGCATTTAACATAGAGATTTTTGACTTGCCACCACTAAATAGCCTATCCCACCAAACCCTTTGTTTCCTACCGTAAGCCTAACATTACAACCCTTTAAAGACCTCTTTGATAGTCTTTCCTAGGTGCTTACGCCAAAGCGATGGAGGTTTGATCTATTCTCAAGCCTATGGTAATCTATGTACTAGGACCGTTAATGAGTGTTTATCTTCCATTTCCAATTTGTTATATTTCATATACACCCGAGAGATGCGAGTATCCAAACACCCCATGTGAGGTGCTAGTATGTATTTCCGTGCTTGTTATGACTTTTATGGGCTTATATGTGTTGTGGACCGTTTTGAACCAATGCTTCATGACCCCTAACTTATAAATTAAATTAAAGCACATTTGCTTGAGGACAAGCAAATACCAAGTGTAGGGATATTTGATAAGGTTTTAAAAGGTACCTTTTGAGGGTCGTTTAAGCCCTTATTTGATCACTTTTGTATCCGTTATTGCTTAATATCGCTCCTTTTCACTTTTAGGTCTCTTGAAGGCAAAATGCTGGAATGGCACTTATTTGGACGAAAAGGCGGATATATGAAGAAAATGGCCAAAGTCAAGAATCGAGACACTCAAGTCATTGAAATACAAGGGACGACGCGCCAGTGTTAATTATGACGCCATCGGAGGATTTTGTGACGACAAGAGCCAAATTTCTTATTTACAACTTGCCGGGCTTTAAAAGAGTAGGCGTCACGAACTTTAGAAGATTGAAGGGAGGGGACGCCACAACCATAAGGTGACGCCCACAAGTCGATCAAGACTATCACAACATGCCAAGTAGTTGATATTGTTTTGGCCATAACTTTTGCATACGAACTCGGATTTAGGTGGTTCAAAAGCCCACGCGACCGAACGAGAAAATCTACAATTTGGTGAAAAAATGGTCGTGACGCCATCACTCTATAAGTGTGACGTCACCCTTTGCCGACGTAAAATCGCCTATAAATAGAACATTATAACTTCACTTTTGTAGGCTCTAAACCCTAACTCCGATTCCGTGGATTAGATAGGTGTTTTTCCAAAGAACTTTGAAGGTTTCAATCACTCCAAAACATCTTGTAATGGTTTGTTGATTATATCTTAATCCATATATTCAATTTATCATTATGTCTATCCTATGTTTGATTGATTGTGTGTATGCTTGCATGTTTACCATGTCCGCTAAATTACTTGTGTGTTTGCTTAGATATATGAAACCTAGTTGTTAATTATTGTTAGGTTGTCTCTTATCTTAATTGTAATTGGCTTAGAGTGCGACTAGGCTATCGTTGTGTTTAATACTTGATAAATCTTTGATAGTTTATGAATGACTTAGTGGATTTCGCTTACTAAACCCAAAGATAACCTCAAAGTTAGTTTATGAATGACTTAGTGGATTTTGTTTACTACACTTAAAGGTGACTTCAAAGAGTTAGGAATGCACACCTTACGACCTTAGAAAACACAACGTTAAGAATAAGGACGTGACAATTCAACCATCAATAGGAGATAACTAGGAGTAGTAGCATCTAGGTAAACACATCTTTAACTATCATACGAGCACACAACAATAGACATAGACTATCCTCACCTTAGCTTAGTTAATTAGATTAGATAGATAGTAGAGTAATCGGTAGAAATACCAACCCCCAAATCCAAACCCGAGATTCGTACTTTCCATTTCATAAAAATAAAAAGATAAAAATAATCTTCCTCAACCCCAACCTTAGCGTAGTAACTTCTCACTAGCATTCCTATTCCCTAGAGAACGATATCAATACCGTGGCTTACCCTAATTACTACACTACAACGATTAGGTTCACCGCCTAGGGTGTTATAAAACTTGCTCAAGAAAAGGAAGTTTCCTTGACCCCGAACGATAGTTCTTCCTCAGGATCCTCTTCCGGATCTTCTTCCGGATCTTCCTCGAGTAAGAATCGGAGATCTCCGAGTCTCGATGAGGTGGTGACTCGGTGGTGGCGGTGTCGGTGACTCAAGTAGTAGAAGGACCCATGTAGCAGCTGGTCATCCGAGAAGCTAGTGCAGCACATATGAATACCGCCTCGATATCCGTGTACTCCCACAATCATACGGGCTTTTGGCAGCGGCCAATGGTGATGGAGTGGTGGTGAGGGTAGGTATAAGTGGAGTAGGTGCAATAGTCGGATCGCTAGTGTGTGCTCAGACGTGACGGATCGATGGTGAGTGTGCAAGCTGGCGGATGGTCGGTGAGTGAGCTAATAGGATGTCCTCCCGAACATCGTGAGGAAAGGTGGGAAGGCATAGTCTCGTGACAAGACAGTTGCATATGTGTAAGTATGTGGAAAAATATGCTCATGATGGATATGAAATAGTGCATAAGTAAATAGGAAATAAATCATGTAATCCTATTAAATAAATTTTAAGTAAATGGCAAGTAAGGCAAACGGCAATCGGTGGTCGTAGTATGATGTTTTGGTGAAAAGTAGTTATAGTTTAGGGTTTATATGTACCTAGTTCTCAATAAACTTAGGCTCGATGCCAATCTGTAACACCCCAAATTTGTTTAGCGGAAGCATACGTGTTATTCGGAGCGTTACGGAATTGGTGAATCATAACACAAGTAATAAAGAACGGAATACATACTCCGTTTGATTTTATAAAATAGTTTTAAAACACTGTCTTACAACATAAGTTAAATAAATGGGTACATCCCATTAGATATAGTGGTCCCAATGTAAAAACATCATTTATGTGTAAAAACACTTCTTTAATACTACTACGACCATACATCCGCTTCTTGCCTTGCCTTCATGACAAATCTTAAACACCTGAGAAAATATGCTAAAAGGTCAGCTAAAAGCTGGTGAGTTCATAGGTTTAAATTAAAATAGTAAGCTTGGACCATAAGCAAAGGCATATAATCATTACAACGAATATAATGATATATGTATGAATATCTATTACGTTAGCTCTAAGTTCATGCAACCGATACTACGGCAGTTCAGATGCTAAAGATGTCATACAATATGGGGGCCCATAGCAAGTGTTTTGTCCCTCAACACTTGATTCCGACATGGTGCGCGTTTCGCCTTGGCCTAAGCATGGCCAACCGAACGGAGGAGTCACCCTCAATAGATCTATTTATAACATTCGCGTTTCCCAATGGGGAATTGACGGTTCATGAAAAAGGGCATTCTCTAGGGACATAAGGGCTTAGGCTAAATCACGTAATAGTAATCATATGATAGTTTTGGTCCATAAAATGTTTTGCATATTTCTCACCCAAAATGTATAAAACAATTTATCAAGTAAAAGTGGGGCTATGGAACTCACCTTAGCAAAATGCAAAAATCCAAATGTGGGATTAGTGATGGTTGTGAAGCGGCACCGACACGCGACCTAGATAAGGAGGGCAACGTTTTAGTTCACCGTTTTTAAATATTGCTTACTTAAAATGGTGAAATTAATATTATTCTTATATAATGGTTTTGAAATCAACCTTTAGTTTGTAAAAATAATTTAAGAGGTTTACTAGTAAGTATATGATTGTATATATACTATTTTCATATTGATATTAGTATGGTTTTAAAATCCAAGGTTCGATTCAAACAAATAATTAAAATGTTCCATTAGTAAGTATATAAATGTACATATATACTTATTTAAGTTGAGATAAAATGGTATTGTCAAACTTGTATATATAATTGGTTTATTTTCTAATTGTGCTTAGAAAGTACTCATGTTAAATTTGAATGCTCTCATATTCATTAAGTGATAAATGACATAGTAGACTTTATTTATTCAACAAAATTTGTTCTCAACATTTATCATTTTCGACTAATAATTTTTGTGACATAACTAGGTCTACTTGCACATATTGATGCTAAAAAGTTGGCGTAGGTTTTTATCATGTGAATTGCGACTTGAGCACTTATTCTTATATTTAAACTTTTACACTTGGTTACTTGCACTAAGTCTTATATACACTTGACGTTATGATCATATGCAACGAAATAAAAGGGAAAGGATTAGACGGGAACGAGCTTAGTTTATATTTGAACTCTCGAGCATACATGTTTGAGTCTTACTGTTAGAGTACAAAACCGACACGGTTGGGCCGCGTCTGGCAGAAATGGGTACAAGACTGGGCTTAGGCCCATAAGTCAAAATGAACTCAAGTTTAATAAAAGTGTGGGCTGTGGCCCATAAGCTAAACAGAGAGCAGACATGAAATATTTGTTTTAACACATCCCATAATCTTAATGCTAGTGTATCTATTTTGAACGCCAAAGGAGAAAAGAAAACTAAGCACTTCAAGTAACATGCCTTCAACTCGGAGTCTTGCTCGAACCAAGGGTTTCGGGACTGATGTGCTCGACACACATCTTAACCACTTGATTAGGCTAAGATAATCCGATTGATACTCGAGGCCAACATGTAAATCTTAACATGTTAGTGCAAAGAAAACGATAGAGCCATAATAGTTGCGTACTACTCAACATTGATTTCATCACGACATCAGCATGTACACTAATGAGTTATGACTTGATTTCATGATAATAACATTTACTCAAACACTTTTTATACATCTCCTAGTGTCGAGACATTTGCTTACAAGAATTAAGGAAGCAGTTTATTTAGTCTTACGAATTTGTCGACGGACAAATCTAACATGAATTTCAGTTAGTGTGAGTACTAAGGGGGGTTCACAGTCGAGTCTAACAAGGACTCGACATCGACTAAGGTAATACATATAATAACCGAAAATCATGGATTCTTTTATGGTACAGGGTACCAAGATTTATGTGCATGTTTGAGTACTAAACAAGATGACACGACCAACAATAATTTCCAGGTTTAACACCAAGATTACTAGTGAATTTTTATAAAACTTAACTCTTCCAATTTCTTGGTTTTGTGTATACGACAGAGACAAAAAAGAAAACCCATCCACATAAACAAAAGACATCTTTAAGTTCAACATAATAACAAAGGAAGAATGAGATTAACATGACAAAGTGCATAACGAATTTTTGATACAATCACCAAACTTGATTTATCTAGTTTTTCTTGTTTTCATGCTTCTCGATAGAAAACCAAACGGACCCTTGAGCATATGACAACTTAAGTTTTATGGTTACAAAACAAGATTAGCAAAACAAAGTAAAACCCAAATCTCAAATAGTCATACTCACAAATTCGACGTGGCATCAAAACATAAATCCAAATCGACATGACTAAAACACATGATAATTTCATTGATAAACTTTTCCACTCTTAATATCATAAAACAACATAAAAACATAACAACAAAAGAGATGATAACCTCAAATCCGAAAATGATAGGTGATGAACGAAGGTTGTTTCTTGGATTCGGACCAAACAAGACTCGATTAGCTCCAAAATACCTCCAATTGCAAAACCCCAAATCAATTTTGGAAAACCCTAACTTTCACAAACCCTAGCTTTTGAGAGAAAATGAAATTGAAACTGAATTTGGGGTTCTTGCATCTCCACTAGAGATATAGAGGTATTTTTGGGTAAAGCTTGAACTCTCTCTCTTCTTGGTGTTTGGATTGAAGCCGAAATTGGCTAGCTTCCAAGGATAGACGAATCTTGTGACTTGGCTCAAGGTAGATTGGAGTAGAGATATGTTTCTTGTGAATGATCTTATTTTGATTCCTCTTGGATTCGTTTAAACAATAGCCGGCGCACCAAGGTTTGATTTGAGAAGAAATCTTTCATGATTTTGGTGAGGATAGATGAGGAATAATAGAAAGGGGTATGTTGGTTTACCATATTGGGAGATTCGACCTACAAGGGTGCGCAGGTCTAGAGGTTGAAGAAGATATTGATATCTTCTCTCTTCCCTGGTTTTGTGTTATTTTTGTCGTGAGTGGGAAGTGATAGACAAAGGTGTATTATCTCAATATTTTACAAAGGTTTACTTTTAAGATGAAAGTATAAATGGGTGTCTATATGTATTTTACTCATAGTACAACTTGTGAAAATGTATGTATATACCTTACACTTAGGTATCAATGGTACTTGAGTTTTATAAAAATTATTGTTTAAGTGATAGTGTGTTATATATTTTGTGTCCCGCGATATTAAATTGTGACCAAGGTATCATTGTTCGATAACTTTTATAACGTAGTGTCTTATTGTTACGTGTCTGAAATATTTTCATCTTTGTAATATTCCATGTCACGGACATTTGTCGTTTGTTTTATCAAACCCTTATCATAGTGTCGGTACGCGTGTAGTGTCGGTCACTGGGGAAAACGAGATAACCTCTCGTCTTACAATTTAAATCATAAGACCAAATGATTTATTCATAAAATGATATGAATGCAAAAGTGATGCGATTACTCTCATCAGATGCGAGTTAACTACTCAAATGATCAGGCAAAGCTTGTGTATGCTTCATGACTCATGCTTAGTAATAACAAATTACTAATTATCAGTTAAATTTTGGTGAAAATTTACCGTGTGTCACAGCTGCCCACCAAAATTTACCGTGTGTCACAACTGCCAATATCATGAATCAACTAAAGCTTCCGCTACTCTGATGAGAAGATTTCATGATTCAGAATGTGAGCATGTCGGTCTGAATGTCACAACTTCACATAATACCAACTCCACAATGGATGTCTCAGAGATTTTTGTTAGCTGATGATCTCAAAAGCTGGCTCAAAATTATTATCACGTGGATCAGTAAAAGACCTCCACATGGACTAACCAAACTTGCAATGAGAAGAATCAATGACTACGAGCTTCGGAGCCAAGTACTACATCAAGAATGCAAGAACAATCTTTAATGCAATATCTGTTTGTATTCAATGTAATTTTAGTACATGATTGAGGTGACCTCCTTAGGGGAGATTGTTAGGAATTAGAAATTCCGGTATTAAAGAGTCGGTCACCTCAAGTATATGTAATCCTTAGAAAGCTCGTAGTCGTAGTTATTTTAAGTTAAGTAGTATTTAGTTAAGTAACACCGTGGAGGACAGACGGGTCTTTACCCATTGTATGCCCGATCCATGACCCGTTGTGTGGCGTTTTATTGTAAGACTATAAATACTCTCTACCTTCCAAGGTAGAGAGTTGGAGCTCATAATAAGATTTTTCTTTCTCTCACTAAAGTTCCCAAACCTCTAACTTTCTCTCTCTAAAAACCCCTTGTACGCCTACTTTGTGTTATGGTTTGATGTGTATGTGAAATCCAATATCTTACAGTTTGGAATGTAGTAAACATCCGAAATCCTCTTCTGTTGTAAGTTTCTACATCCTAATAGTATTGAACCTTTACCCTTTATCTCTACATACGATCCATCTCCAAAACGAACGTGTCCAGTGATGTTTTCGTCAATATCTTTAAAATGGCCTTTGGTGCCTGACATATGGTTACTTGCACCATTATCTAGATACCATATGCTATCATCTGTCGTAGCATATTTCCGGGGTTGTACTTGTTCTTCATTTAACAAGATTTCTTCAGTTTCGTGTGTAGCCATTAGTAATGATGGTTCATCATCTTCTAAGATAAGGTTTGATTGTTCCTGAGTTGTTGGTGGACTTCTACAATTCTTCTTGTAATGTCCGAGTTTTCCACAATTATAGCATGTAATTTTACTCTTATCACATCCTTGTTTTCCATTATTTGATTTATCTGTGTGGGATGAGTTTCCTCCATTCGAGTTGTTTTTATTTCCCTTATTCTGCCAGTTTCCTCTTGAATAGTTTGATCTACCTCTATATTTGGTGAAACGTTTCTTATTCCTAGAGTGTTCGCCTTGTGCGAATAATAAGTTGTCCTGGCTTTCTACTTGTCCTCCCTTTCGGAGTTTTATTCTCTCCTCGAATGCCTTAAGCTTTCCAGCGATCTCATCTAACGTAATGTCATCAAGATCATTCGTCTGTTCTATGGATGCTACTATTTGAATCAACCTATCCGGTGTGGAGTCTAATAGTTTTCGTACTAAAAGTGATTCATCCAATGCTTATCCTAATTCTTTAGCCTTCGTGGCGTAGCCGCTCAATTTGGTCAGAATGCATCCACCTGTTTCATCCTCCTTCATCGAAGAGTCCGAAATCCAATCATCGATGATTGTAACCGTGCTTGTTGCACTTTTTCTTCTCCAACGTGTCTCTTTTTCAACGAATCCCGTAATTCTTTTGCTGTATTGCAACTTACTACTTGTAAGATCACATCTTCGATTAACGCTTGATATAAGAAGGCGGTTGTTGCCTTATCCTTCTTATCATCTACTTGAGTGTTTTCTTTAGGTTCTATAGCTTCCCATAATTCTTGTGCTTCTAGTATCACCTTAATTTGTATAGTCTAAACTGTGTAGTTTGTGGTTTTAAGTTTAGGGCATTGATATTGTGTCATAGGGGTTACGGGTTTTGGTGCGTTGTTACCGCCACTTGCATCGCCACCGGCATTTTGATAGTGCTTATGATCTTCACTCTAATTTGTATGGGGATTTCTAACTAGTGGTATCACTTAATACTACGGAACGAAGAATAGTTATCCCGGAATCCTAATATGGAACTATGGATTTCTAATAGTATAAACTAAGTATCTATACTATAAATATGAAAGGAAATCCAAAAGTTTAAGATTTTTTGTGTGACCTGTGTTTGTCACGCGCGTATTCCCTTCTTGTCGGTACTTGAATATACCAACTATATTTTTCCCTCGTTCTTAATTCCAAAGCAATCGGTACACCTTTTATTTGATGTTGTCAACTTGCTTTCTTCAAAATATACCACTCCTCGTACCACGTGGTCCTTTCTTTTGTGTCGACTTGCTTCCTTTATCTCCAAGTCTCGGATAAAACACAAAACAATTCAAAAATTACTCTCGGTAATTCTTTCCAAAATACCAAGCGAATTGCTTGTCTTTGTTCTACTACTCGACGGTAGTATGTCAACAAGTGATGTCCTTGTTGCCCTCGTTGCTTGTCCGCATTCCACAATACCACTTCTTCTTTATTCCACACCTTATCTACAACAACCTACAGAAATACCGACGGTATCCTTGCGAGCAATTGATCAGAATGCTCCTGTTGTTGTCCCTCTTTGTATTGCGAGCGTTATTCCAAAACAATTTCGATTGTTTTCTTGTTCGGTATACCCTTCTCTTCAATCCAAGTAACGTCTTTCTTCTTATTCTTTCACGTACGTCTTCTTTCTTTTCCACCTTTGTCTCGACAAAGTGGTTGTTTCGTTGTGTGATTGAAAGCCAACAAGTGTAACAAAGTTTCCTTCGTCTTGTTCTTGTTGCGTTCAGAATCAAACCAACGCAAAATATCAAGTCACCACTTCGTTTGGTGCCTTGTCGATGCAATTTCTACACAAGCACGGTCGTGCGCTACTTTCCTTGTGTCTCAAGTTATCCAGGCAGCGTATGTTTGTTTATACGTTGCGTCTTCTTCTTCTTCTTCTGAAACAAAAGTTTCAGCGTATATCTTTTCTTTTCTGGTTCCTTCTCTTTCGTTCAAGAATGGTTTCTGGTTTCTGTGATGGTACTCGTTAAAAGGATTCTGGTTCTGGTTTTTGGTTACAAGATTCTCGTGTTTGAGTGATGGTTGTAACGGTGTAACGAGTATATACAGGCAAGGCTCTTGATGCCAATTGTTGGTCCCAAATGTTGAGTAAAACAGATATATGAAATTGCAATATAAACTAGATAACTTTTCAATTGTTCAACCATATTTCTGTAACATGTTTACATGTATATATAGATATCGAATGGGCACAGCCAAACGACATAATGGTTCAGCAAATAACTGCCATAACTAACTTCCTAATGTAACCGCTATTCGGTTGGTAAGTTTACAACGAGCAACTTTGGTCCTTCATGTTTCTGCATTTCGAAATGGAGCAATGAACGAGATTATTATGCTCACAAAACCCTCTTTAAATTTCCAGAAAATAATTATTTTCTAATGCAACTTTCACTAAATACATAAATACATCTCTTCAAGTGCTTATTTATAAGCTTGAGAGAAATAAGCAAATCCCAGACACCCTCTTAAAAAGTAGTACATTAGTTGTTATTGATAAAAATCACACTATTACAGCAATTACAAACAACATCTCCTGAAGTGCTTGTTAATGAGGGCTTATTAATAAGCTGGAGAAAATTAAGCAAATGACTCCCTGTTAAAGTAA
This sequence comes from Chrysanthemum lavandulifolium, assembly GCA_022545495.1. Classification (NCBI taxonomy): domain Eukaryota; kingdom Viridiplantae; phylum Streptophyta; class Magnoliopsida; order Asterales; family Asteraceae; genus Chrysanthemum; species Chrysanthemum lavandulifolium. Next base: position 253,597,389 of record CM040238.1, read on the forward strand.
AATAGTCCTTATAATCTTATGTAGATAAAAAAAAATAGCGAATATTTGGTTGAGGCATTTTATCGATTCATAGAATAAATAAAATTGTGCATTGTACCTTGCTGTTGAGATCGTGTGGACTGTGATTACGTATGAATATGAATCAGTTTAACAATCACGTTTCCAATGCCTTATTAAAAAACTAGGATTTGGTATATTACAAAGAGAGTCCTTGTGCTTTCATGATATTTCCATTTTAATTACCATCTTGATGTTAACTCACTTTTGACATGCCTTGCACAAGATGGGTATTTTTGAATTTCTACTTCTCTTTTTAGTTTGATAGTTTTTATTTGGGTTATTTACATAAAAAAACATCATACTTGCCACTTTTTGTTATTGTATGTTACGTAATTTTTTTTAACTTGACACCAACCTTTTGAGTTCGTGCTATTGTGTGTATCGATGACCTGCTTAACCTGTTGGAGCCAGTCAAGTTAACCACCGTTAATTTTATTATTGCACCGATAGCCCTTTAAGTCTGTTTTTAATGATCGTTTATTATATTATAGCACCGTTAGTCCTTTTCGCCCGTTTTTACACGAACGTTTATTATATTATGGCACTGTTAGTCCTTTTCGCCCGTTTTTACAAGATCGTTTATTATATTATTGCACCGTTGGTCCTTTTCGTCCGCTTTTCCACGTTTTCGCCCGTTTTTGCACGTCTTCTTCCGTTTTTACCCGTTTTCGTTCGTCTTTTCATGTTTTCTTTTGTTTCTACACGTTTTCGTTCGTTTTTGCACGTTCTCGTATTTTTTACACATTTTCATTTGTTTTTGCATGCTTTCGTCCACTTTTACACATTTTAGATTCGTTTTCACGCCGTTTGTTTTACACGCCGTTTATTTTGCACGTTTCTTCCGTTTTACACTTTTCATTCGTTTGCACGCTTCGTCCACTTTACACGTTGCTTGTTTTACACGCCGTTCATTTTGCGTTTCGTTCCTTTTGCACTTTCGTCCGTTTTACGTCGCCATTCGCTTTTGCATGCGTTTGTTTTACATTTTCGTTCGTTTTTGCACGCTTTCGTCCATTTTACACGTTTCCGTTCGTCTTTACATGTCTTCATTCGTTTTTTACACGTTTTCGTTCGTTTTTGCACGTTTTCATCCAATTTTTACATGTTTTTGTTCATTTTTATACGTTTTCATTGATTTTAATATGTGTAAATACGGCCAAAAGTGTGCTAAGGAAAGCTTGCGAAAATGAACGAAGACATGTACAAACGATGTTTATACGTTTTCATTGATTTTTATATGAAAAAATGAACGAAAACGTGTAAAAAAGGACGAAAACGTGCAAAAATGAACAATAACGTGTAAAAACAGATGAAAGCATGCGAAAACGAACAAAAACATGTACAAACAAATGTAAACGTGCAAAAACGAACGCAAACGTGTAAAAACGTATAAAAACGAACATAACATGCAAAAACGAACGAAAACGTGTAAAAATGGACGAAAGCGTGCAAAAACGAATGAATACGTGTAAAAATAGACGAAAAATGTGCAAAAATGAATGAAAACGTGTAAAAACTAACGAAAGCGTGCAAAAACGAACAAAAACGTGCAAAAACAAATGTAAACGTGTAAAAACATGCAAAAACGAATGATAACGTTTAAAAACATGCAAAAATGAACGAAAATGTGTAAAATTGACAAAAACGAACAAAAACATGTGAAATAGTGATTACGTGTAAAAACAGACGAAATGTGCAAAAACGATCGAAAACATACGAAAGCATGCAAAAACAAACGAAAATGTGCAAAAATCAACGAAAACGTGCAAAAACGTGTAAAAACATGCAGAAACGAATAAAAACGTGTAAAAACGAACGAAAGCGTTCAAAAACGAATAAAAACCTGTAAAAATGCACGAACACGTGTAAAAATGTATGAAAGCGTTCAAAAACGAATGGATACATGTAAAAACAGACGAAAACGTGTAAAAATAGACGAAAGCGTACAAAAACAAACGAAAACATGTAAAAACGAATGAAAACGTGCAAAAACGAACGAAAACGTGTAAAAACGAACAGAAACGTGCAAAAACGAACGGAAACATGTAAAGACGAACGAAAGCGTGCAAAAAAGAACGAAAGCGTGCAAAAACGAACAAAAACGTGTAAAAACAAATGAAAACGTGTAAAACTGACGAAAACGTGCCAAAATGAACGAAAACGTGCAAAAACGAACAAAACGTGTAAAAACTAACGAAAAATTGAGAAAATGGACGAAAACGTAAAAAAACGAACGAAAACGTGTAAAAATAGTGCAAAAACGAACGAAAACGTATAAAAACGGACGAATGCGTGCAAAAACGAACAAAACCATGTAAAGACGGACGAAAACGTTTAAAACGAACAAAAAGGACTATCGGTGCAATAATATAATAAACGATCGTTAAAACAGACGAAAAGGACTAACGGTGCAATAATAAAATCAACGGTCGTTAACTTGACCGGGTCCAAATAGGATAAGCAGGTCATCGGTACACACAATAGCTCGAATTTAAAAGGTTGGTGTTAAGTTGAGAAAAAAAAAGTACGCAACATATGAGAAAATGTGACAAGTATAATGCCTTTTTATGCAAATAACCTTTTTATTTTGTTGTTTGTATGACAACCGTGTTTGTGATTTTACTGTTATAAAGCATTTTATGTAATAGTGATTTACCCAAGATCAAAAAAATTAAAGTTAAACTATAATACGAGTTAAAGTAAGCCCTTTAGACCCTCACCAAAGGTTGCAACCCTTGTGACTAATCTAAATTGTCGTTAAATAAGGAGTTATTTTTAGTGGGTCATGACTTTTCATTAAATGACGCAACTCTTAATGCCAACCGCCATGTGTTTATCCTTTATAAACTGATTTTGGTCTTTTAATATTAATATATGATTCATATCAACAACACAAACTCAATAATTCTCTATGTTTTACTCAATTTTTGTACCTGGACACTGAATTTGTTCTTATCTTATCCCATATACGAATTTCGTAACCCAAGACACCAAATAGGGTCGAAATATTGTATTCGGAAAGTGGACTATACACGATTATTCAAGCAATCATTTGATTTTCAAGACCCTAATACCAACAAATAGGCTATCTAATAATATATATTTTTCATGGCGTAACAAATTCGTTCAAGCAACTTTGGTGTCTTTACTCAAGCCCAACTACTTTCGTTGCTTTGGATATCTAACAAACATATAGAAAGTTTCATCAGCTGGATCACTTGAAAGTCGGACTCGTTTTATGTCCTTCAGTTATTGATGTAGCTTTATAGTTCTTTATGCTTGTTTGTAGTTTTACTTGTAATCTTCTGGTTTTGGTGATTTTTTCCTCGTTTGGAGAGGAAATCAGCACAAACTTAGTAGTTTCTCATATCTATACAGAAGAGAAAAGATTAAAAACACTATTTCTGCCTGGAAACAAAATCTAAAACATGTTGAAGTGCATTGTAAATGGAATAATACATCTAACATGTGGATAATTAACATTTCATGAATGTAAATACATATAAATCTCACCTTGACAACACGACTTGCGTCGGTATAATAATTTAGTACTAAAGTTAGAGATCGAGGCCGAAAACACCACAACACAGCATCCATATTGCATAAGTTAAGACACTTTTTTCATATTACAAAAGAAAGCCCGATGATTCATCAAACAACCCTTGCTCCGGTTCAGCAAGTCAAGAGAATAAACGCCCTAGAGTGTCAATAGATGAGCCTAAACAACATCAAGAACAACCTCAAAATCAACAAGAACCACGTCCGTGTAACAGGTGTACAAAAACTTGTTTATCATCATGCTGTGTTTTCAAAGTTACCTAGTAGATGATGATACACAAAGTTAAGTGTGAATCATGCGGATAGTGGTCAGTTTTCCATTTTCGCTACATGGTCTAGAATGTTAGATCATATGATGAAAAGATTATCTCATACTCTCAGAATCCTGGTGTATGAGTGACTTGCCATTATAAAGCCCAAATATGATTCAGTAACCACTTTTTGTTTATAAAAGGTGTGAGCAGTCACCTAGTTGTATCTATCAAGCAAATGCACACCACCATGACACCACTAGAATTAGCACCTCGAGTAGGACTCAAGTCAACTAGGCCCACAAAAATGACTCGGACCCTACCAGAAATCCGATGACCCGTTCATTGACAACCTGGTCATTCATCATTTGGTGATCCTTAATAACGTTGTGAGATGAAATGTTGCATGACTACCTGAGTTCGAGTATATACATGCATATTTAGGAGCAACAAGTAAGTTTTTTTAATGGGCTTTACATGTAGGCTTACTAAGATTCAAACCCATCAGTACAAATTTAAAAAAAGCAGAGTAATCATAATCGGGTTACTTAAAAGCATTCACTAATCAGTGTATCGGATTTTCATTAAAATTTTGAACCTGACTCCACCATAACACTAAAACACAAAATCCAATTTTCTACTACTCCCGGATACGTTCCTCAATCCAACTGATGAAGAAATCTCACGATTTGCATACTCCATTATCCTGCTTCTTGGACAACTGTTTGGATATTAATAAGATGACGAAAGAATGTGGTATACACATACAAATTGTATTAGTTGACAAAAGAAATGGCTAAATAGTGTACCTTCTTCCTTTATAAAGGTGATTTTGCATCTGAAATGATGAAGAAGTAGCGCTTTCAACAATGAATTCAAGTCACTGAACTGTTGCTCGCGTTTGAAGAAGAAATCAGCACAAACTTAATATTAGTTTGGCCTCATCTTCTTGTTGAAGTAGTTTCGATGTATACTGAAGAGAAGAGATTAAAACATAATTTTGCCAAGAAACATAATCTAAACCATGTCAAGTGCAATGGATAAGACATAATATATCAACTAACGGATAATTAACATTTCACCAACGTAAATGCATGCAAATCTTACCACGAAAACATCAACTTTGTCAATAGAATTATCCAGTTCTATAGTTAGAGATCGAGGCCTAAAACACCACAACACAACATCCACAAGAGCTACGTAAACCGATGATTCTCTTATGTAGCATGTGACCAGATCAACATGCTCGAGTTCATAAGTTGGCGACTGCATCAGCTTTATCTCCTCAACATCTATGAGCTTCTGTAATTGTTAAAAACAACTTTGTGTCAGGGATTATTTTATATCATTGTTAAAAGGAGGAAGTAAATACACATAAATTGCTAACGAAATAAACGAATTTGAGAAAATACCCAATGTATAACCAACTTCAAAACTTTGAAGATGCTATTCTTGTCCAAGAATTTCCTCAACTTCTCAAACCAAAGAAAGTCAAAATACTCTGTTGTCTCACATTTCATACATCCTTTCGAAATGGATGAGTGCTTCTTGATAAAGGTGCGAAATTGTAAAATAAATTCGGTCACAATACTCGAACAAAAGTAAATTGGGTGCATTTAAATCAATCTCTTCTAAATCACAATAAGATTGTAGACGTATTTTCCTCAAGGAATGGTTTGACAACTTCATGTTGTTAACAGGAGATGGAAAGTCTAAAGCCAAATTCTCGAGGAACAGGAAATCAGATAAGAAGTCATTGAGTCTTTTAAATGGAGACCCGCTATAACAAAATGTTGTTAGCTTTTTGCATGAAGCCATAACCATAGAGGGGGCTTTGTCTTTGTTACTCACTAAAAGAAAACAACTTAGATTTGGATTTTGGAGCTTCAACATCTATTCTTTCAAGTAGAAGTCTTTCGTCACAGTAAATCTCAACTTTTTGAAGATTATGATGCCTTTTAACACAAAACGTTTTGAAGCCATAGCAATATCCGAGATAAATTTCTTCAAGAATAGGACAGCCTTTGGTCAGATACTCGATCACACCCTCGTCTATCTGGAGATACGAAAGCGACAACAGCCTCAACGACTTGAGTTCCACGCCACCAACCAACAGGGGCGAAGGCAACTCACAACGAATCAGAGTCAAAGATGTTAACGAAGAAGCAGATAAGAGTGCCTTAGGCAAACGGAACATTGGCACATTCTCAGAATAATTATAAACATAAATACGCATCACTTGCAAGCCTTTTTTAAGAACTAAATCAAGACAGCGTCCAAAAAGTTCCCTTTGTTCAAGATTTATGATGTTTGCAGAGATGTCGAGTGTGTGTGCACTGATGTTTTGCTTGCAGAATCTAGACACGGTATATTGAACATACTTACAAAACTTCTCCCTGTTAAGCTGCCCGTCTTGAAGGAAATACAAAATAGGAAAAGATGCCGTTAGAGCAAACCATTCCTTAGACAAGACACTCATTCGAACACACGATTTTGGATCACCCAGAAGATATGATAGTATGTGGTGAACAATAGAGTCAGGAAGCATTGAAATCCGGTCCGTTGTATATATCCTGTTCTCCTCCATCTTCTTTTTTACCCTAATGAAAGCAAATCCCATGAATCAAACTACTGAACATGTCATAAAAAAATTACATATCCGCTTTGTATCAAACAAGTATAATACATTAATCCCATACAATCAAGTAATCAACCTCAACTTTAAACAAGTTTTCATTACACATTAATTCTTCTTCAAAACTTACGGACAATATTTAACCTCAACATCTAGATCCACGTTAAGTTCGGAGCGTTTGGGCTTTGTTTTTGTGTCATCAAATTCAAAATCATTGTTTTACCAATATATTTAACCAAAAACCTTTTTAAATGGATTCAACTAAGAGCAAGGGGTATGGTGACTTACCCACTTCTCTTCATTTGGGCCCCACGTGTGCCACATCACTCCAACACACTAACAAAAAAATACCCCCCAATCACAACATACTCACTTCTCTTCACTTGGGCCCCACCAACCCTCACAAACACATAAATAACACAAACACAAACACATATATTTTTTTGTCCGTTTCTTCGTCGTTGTAACGGCGAAATGGGAAGTGGCATTGCATCATGGTATCATGGCTAAGGATGGCACAAAGTGGCTAAGTGCCACATAGGATTCGACGACAAGTGGCGAGAACCATACCCCTTGCTCTAAGAACTTCCAACAAATCATAATTTTCTTATTGCTTTTTCTACAAAATTAGTAAATACAAACACCATCTCCTGAAGTGCTTTTTTTACAGGTGCTTACTAATAAGCTAGAGAGAAATAAGCAAATTAAAAACACCCTCTTAAAGAAAATTACAGTAGTTCATATTGAATAAAATTACCCTATTATGAAAGCCAATATCTTAACCTCGCCACATATTAACATGCACTAACTGAAACAAGCCATTATATAATTTAGTACTGTACAGTACAGTACAAAAAAGATATATATTATTGAGACACTTAATCGAACGCAATTCATTAGAAAAGTTACCTTGTTGATATTGCTTAGAAGAATAATGAGAAGGAAGTGAACGAGTTCCAAGTGATTATCGAGATGAAGTATGCTTGACTCTGATCGTTACTCTTTTTTTTCTGATTATATATGTCGAGGGGATGTTATTTAACCTTATTGCTAATGGACTTATTTAACTTGAAATTTTAGTTAGCTCAAAATTTTTGAGTAGGGGTATTCATTTCGGTTATCAGGTTTTTCTTTTTATTCGGTTTGGTTAAATTTTGTTTGTGGGTTAAACAGAACCAAATTATTAAACTGAGCCGAAAACCAAACCAACTACAATAAAATCTCTATAAATTAATGATGTTGGGACTGAGATATTTTGTTAATTTAGCGATAAACCTCTTTAATTTATTAATTTAAAAAGGTTTTACGTATGACTTTTAAGTTTCAAAGTCTAATATATAAGTTACAATATATATTAGTTAGAACTAAAAAATAAATCAGAAAAACAAGTTCCAATTAACATTTTATAAATCAACATTCACATATTAATTGAATTTGTCAAGTTCAACAGAGAGATTTAAAGATAAACTCAATATATATTTGAAGTTCAACGAAAAACAAATGACAATAGATTCAATTTTTACTAAATAATCTTAGAACTTTTAAGTGTATCATATATATACATGGAATTTTTTAGTAATTATTAATTTATAGTTTCGTTAGAAACAATATACATACACTGGGGTTTCAAAAAAAAAAATATTATCTAATTATTTTATCGATTGGAGTTCAAATTTGTACTGGTCCCAAGTTGGGAGTGGACAAAGTATTAATTTTATTGAGATTATTAATTTATCGAGTATTAATTTATAGAGGTTTTACTGTAACATGAATAACCCAAATTACTTAATTTTTTTGTAAAAAGAAATTCAAGCTTAAAATATGTTATATTTATACTATGAAAGACTTTTAATGTCTTTTTTTAGAGGAGAGTTATTTTACATATATATTAAACTTTTTTCACATATCAAAGGACTCATCCTCACCTTTCATCTAAAAAGAAATCAATGGCCAAAATTATAAGCGGTTTAAAATTTCCCAACGGGTTATGGTACACATAAGTTACTAAAGTTTACAAAAAATTTGTCCTAAGGTAATATTCATTTTGTTCATCCAGTTCTTGAACTTTGTAACTTTGCTCACTCACGTAATCGAACTACTAAAAGTGAATGTTCGGGTTATTGAACTTTGAATTTTGTTCACTCGAGTTACTGAACTTATCAAAAATATACATCCAAGTTACTCGGACTAACACCGAATTTTCAAGTGTATGCTTACCCAAAGTTTAGTAACCTAGTGAACAAAATGAAACTATATTACCTTAGGACAAATTTTTTGTAAACTTTAATAACTTTTCTGTACCATAACCCTTTCCCAACTTTATAATTTAAATGTCTCTTAAACCGTTAATCGTTAAGCGAAAATAATTACACCATCGTAATGAGTATTTAATTATCTTTCAATAGACGGACACTTTGATAAACTTTCCACATTTTTTTTTCGTTTTTTCGTCTTGTTTTTTTTTTGTTGTTTAAACTTGCAAGAGAAATCATATGTGATTAAACACTAATTTGAATATTCTAATAATATCACATGTGATATTAGTGTTAAATCATATATGATATGTAATATCACATGCGATATTATTAGAATATTCAACTTAGTATTTAATTACATGTGTTTTTTTTCATGCAAATTTCAGTAATGAAAAAAAACGAAAAAAGTGAAAAACACGATTTTTTTTATCAAAAGTATATCAAAGTACCTATCTATAGAATGATAATTAAATGCTAGTCGTAATGGTATATTATTTTCGCTTAATGATTAAAGATTTAAAATATATTAATATCCATTAAATCAATAAAGATTGAGGGTGAAGATTGATTCATTGGTATGTAAGAATAGTTTGGTATGTAAATGATCTTTAATCTTTTTTTATAAATATATAAAAAATATACTCTGTATATATTTATGTGAATTCGATTTTGGTTCATTGTGCTAAAATCATATCCGAACCCGGAACCAAATATTTATTTTGGTTCGGTTCGGTTCGGTTTGGTTTTGGCAAATTGGGTTCAACTTTTTTTGGTTCGGATCCATTTCAGTTTTCGGTTTTTGTGCTTTTTGTGGGTGAAACCCGAATTCCGCAAGCCCTGGGTAATGCGCCCAAGAAACTGTGCATGTGTCACTGTTCCGGTCGTTAGGAACGGTTATGGTGTAGCCTGTGCCACAAGCAAGGGGAAGAATAGTAGGAAGCAGATAGAAGTCTACTTCTGAGCTTATCTGCTTACTAACTTGCTTGAGTTATGCTTTTGAATATCAATGAGCCGGTCAATTAGGGGTTCTTTGGATAGCTTATTTCAGCACCTAAATAACCTTGACCTGTCATTAGGGTTGTTTGTGCAATAAAATGCAATGTTTTAGATGAAACATTCATGAAAAATAACTGATTTACTTTATATAAGTTGGTCATTCTTCACTTCATGTAATTTGTTACTTAGGAATTCATTGACTATAAATACCAAATTGCATATGGTAGTATGGCACTGTACAAGTTTATTGTTTTCCATGTGGCATGAAAGATGTATTACATCAATTATATAAATTAATTAATACAAAGTATTTAAATTCTCTTCTTTTTGCTGACTGATATACATACTTGAATCCTATTTATTGACATCTCCACGACATGTGTATAGATTTTAGTCAAAATCGAAACTCGGGTGAATATAACCTTTTCATTTTGGAGATCCTGATCCCTATCGTATACAATTCTAAAATATAAGACATCAGCATTTAATTCCACATAACATGATATACTTTTCCCCAAATTTCATTGTGTAATTGAATTTGTTGTTTTGGCGCCAAAATTCAAAACCAACCAAGAATCAATTGAATTGCTATTTGTATAGTTAATTAAATGTCTGTATAGTCCAAGTATGTCGAATAAGAAGAAATCGCACAAAAGACAAGTTAGGGTTCCGCTAAAGTATAATGATCATGTGATGGGAAATTTAAGTAAAAAACGCAAGGAATCTAGTGTTGAGATAACAGAGGATGGAAATGGGAATATGAATCCGGGGGAAAAGGAATCCATTGAGGTGAAAACTGGGAATAAGGAAGGTGAGGTAATTGTGGATAGTATGATGAAGAAGAATAGTGTGGAGAGTATTGATGGTGTTTGTGTAAAGGATAAGGAGGATATTTTGGTGAATAAAGTACAATCAGGGGTGAAGAATATTGGTTCAGTTGGTCAGCTGTTCTGACTAATGATGTAAGTGATTCTACACATACTAATCAAATCGAAACTATTACTCCTGTTAGTGATACTGTGATGCATTGTAATGATACTGTTATTAGTGATAGGGATAATAGTGATGAATCAAGACTTGAGCAGAAATACTCTTATGCTAAGATGGTTAAAAAAGATGACCTCTTATCAATAAGGAATTGGTATACATTGCCCCTAGTGTGAATAAGGATGGTGAGGAGACTGTTGTATTTGATGAGGAAATTGTTCAAAAAGGAAGTATTAAATGGCAACATACCATTTTTGGTTATTTTGTGGGGCAAAATATGGGCATTCATGAATTAAGATATCATATTAGGAGGATGTGGAGTAGATTTGGCCTTAAGGAAGTAACTGATAATGGTAATGGCATGAACCTGTTCAAGTTTAGGGATGATAATGGCATGAATAAGGTGTTGAGTCAAGGACCTTGGATGGTCAGTAGTAGACCACTATTTGTTCAAAAATGGAATCTAGACATTGGTATGCACAAAATAGAACCAGTAAAACTACCAGTTTGGGTAAGACTTTTGAAAGTTCCAATGGAAGCATGGAGTGTGGAAGGGATAAGTGCAATTGCTAGTAGTCTAGGAGTACCAAAGGTTATGGTTCAAACTACTACAAGTATGTGCCGGTTGGGTGTGGGTAAAACATATTATGCAAGGGTTTTAGTTGAAGTGGATGCAGTGAAGGAATTGAAGTCCATTGTTAAAGTTGAGTACATTGACAGTTATAAAAATGTTAGAGGATCCGTTTTTCTTAAGTTGCTATACGTTTTATTTCGTTTTTATACGTTTTCGTCCGTTTTCCTTACATTTTTATTCGTTTTTATACGTTTCCATACATTTTTATACGTTTTCGTCCGTTTTTATACGTTTTCGTCCGTTTTTCTTACGTTTTTATCCGTTTTCATCCATTTTAATACTTTTTCATACATTTTAATCATTTTTATATGTTTTCGCCCGTTTTCTTACATTGTCATATGTTTTTGTACATTTTCTTACGTTTTAATATATTTTTATCCGTTTTAGTCCGTTTTCTTACATTTTTATTAGTTTTCGTTTGTTTTTATAATTTTTTGTCCGTTTACATACATTTTTATCCATTTTTATATATTTTTATTCGTTTTTATACGTATAAAAACGGACAAAAACATATATAAAAGGATAAAACATATGATAATGTAAGAAAACGGATAAAAACATATGAAAACGTAAGAAACATGTTTTATATAGCGTTATTTGTTAGTTTCTTAATAGATTTTATGGATTTTCGATACTTAATTGCATGAAAATACATTTCAGGTCCAATAGACAAAGAACCTTCAGAAGAAAGATAAATTATAAAGCATTTGAGTCAAGTTTGTGCTAGAGCAAAGAAAAGCCTAAAAAAAGCTAATTTACGCTCATCTTTCCTCCCAAGTACGCCAGTTAGGGAGACGTAATCGGTCCTATAAATCTGAGTCATCATCATAAAGTACGACAGTCTCAAGAATAAAGTATGCCGGTCTTCAGTTTAATTAATGACCCTTTGGCACCAAGAAATGTATTGAAGCTCGCTGGTGTTAGTAACTAAGTCTGCCGGTATCGTAAGTGATGCCCGCCAATCTTATTGCAAGTGTGGTGTACTTCAGAATATGATCAGCCACAGTTAGCCTATAAATAGAGCCTAAATCCGTCTCATTTGGAACAACTCCCATTTCAATTATTAAGAAAGCTTTGTTAACCTAATCTCATTCGAATTACAACAACTGGAGTGGGCAAGTGATGCAAAGTTTTATATACGTTGAAGTACAACTTTGGTATTGCTATATTGATCGCTAGTGATGGTAGTTCAGCCATTATAATCAATTCAGGGCGTATGTCTCTCTTTACAATCAAATCCATCACTGTAAGCATGATTGCGAAATCCATGTTAGGCTAAACTCCTTATGGTTGCTTGGATATATTAATATAATAAAGTATTTTGGTTATGATATGATCTCGTTTGATTTTTTGTTTATGTTGTGACCTTGCTTTGTTTAAAACTCTATTCCATTGTTTTATCACTTTTGATTATACTTGTCAGTTGGGATAGGTCGAAAGAACCATTAGTATTATATAATTTTCAAAGTATGTCTATGTATCTTGATCAATTGGTTGTAAAAAATCGCTCTTGTTAAGTTATAAAACAATCGAGTTTTTAGTATTGCAATTAGTCCTTGAGCTTGTTACCCACACGTTTAAGTACTAGTAGACATAAGTCTTGAATCAAAATTGTTAATCCGTGAAACTTTATTTTGACGAAAATGACTAATCGTTGGTCGAACCTACTTCATCATTGAGATCATTAAAGTCTTTCACTGAGTTATAGTAACTATCCAAGTAATCACATTTGACTCATATTTGAATATCATTTAGCTCTTGCATAATTGTCTAAACGTTTTCTAAATCATCCTAAGTAGTTAATTGATATATAGAGTAATCTCAGTCCTTATGGAACGACATGGTCTTACCAAAACTCTTTACTATAAACAAGCATTATACTTTTACCCGTGTGTTTTGACAGTAAGAGAATCGGTAGAACTAGTTATTATAAATTTTAAGCTTTCGAAACACATCAGGTTTCATCATATTCGGTGTGACTTGTCGCTATTTGTTTATCGACAGGGCTCAGATACTACTTACTTATTATTGTAAGTTGATGATATAGTTTTGACTGTTCTTCAGCAGGTTATTGCTTCTCTCCATGCCGAGTTTTTTATAACTGACTTTGGTCATCTTAATTATTTTTTGGGCATTTCTGTGACTGTACTACTTCGGGGATGTTTCTTTCTCGATCAAAGTATGCTACTCAGGTTCTTGAGCATGCTAATATGCTTACATGTAACCCTTGTCGGACTCTTGTTGATACTGGCACCAAACTTGCAGCTAATCGTGATCCTGTTTCTGATCCCACTTTGTATCATAATATTGCAAGAGCTTTACTGTATCTTACATTTACTAGACCAGATATATCTTATGTTGTTCATCAGGTTTGCCTTTTTATGCATGATCCTCGGGAGCCACATTTCTCTGCTCTTAAGAGGATCTTACGTTATGTTCGGGGGACCTTAGATTTTGGATTACAACTTTCTTCGTCATCGACATCATCCTTGGTTGCATACTCAGATGTTGATTTTGGGCTGGTTGTCCTACCACACGTCGGTCTACATCCGGTTATTGTGTTTTTCTTTTTCTTGGCAATAACCTTCTATCTTGGTCATCTAAGCGACAGTTTACGCTCTCACATTCTAGTGCTGAAGCTGAATATAGTGGTGTTGCCAATGCTGTTGCCGAGACTTGCTGGTTACGTAATCTTCTACGTGAGCTTCATACACCGCTTTCGAGTGTTACGATTGTTTATTGTGATAATGTGAGTGTTGTCTATCTCTCCTCTAATCCCGTACAACAACGCACGAAGCATATAGAGATCAACATTCACTTTGTTCGTGACTTGGTGGCTACGGGTCATGTAAGTGTTCTTCATGTTCTGTCTCGATATTAGTATGCATACATCTTCACCAAAGGCTTATCTACTGCATTATTTGATGAGTTTCGCTCAGCTTGAGTGTTCGTTCTTCTCACGCTCAAACTGCGGGGGGCTGTTAGCGGATAATGTTACTTGTATGGCCCCCCATTGATAATCCTTGGCACATTGTAGGGCACGACTATTTTGTATTTATTCAGCAAATGTACTCATAATTTATCAAGTGAAATAATATATGATTACAGAACTTAGTTATTCGCATCGAAATGTTAGTAATACATGTGTACAAGAACGTAGGACAAACACCACTTGTTTTTGTGTGATTTGCCCTAATCGACTAACTTATTAGTCGAATTATATAAACCCTAAACTTTTAGGGTTTTGGTTTCTTGATTTGATTGCTTGGAATTGCTAAAAGGTAAGCGTTTCTTTATGTTTCGGTTAACTAATTACAAGTATTTGATTCTAAGACTTCTGTTGCGTGCTCTTGTGTTTAATTGTTTATTTTATGCTTGCCATGATTATTAAATTCCAACATAGTCAACCTTCAAGTTGTTTCTCGACCTCAATTAAGTTTTTTTTTCACCTTTACATTTTGAGTTAAAAACTGAAAATTTAGACCAACAAATGTCACACCTTTATTTCACAAGTGTCACCATTTAGCTTTCTTAATGAGTTTTAAGGAATTATAATTGTTATTTGCCACAATCTTATTCCTTAACTGTGATTATTAAGTGTAAAGAGTAAAGTTCAGCGATACGTACATTTGAATCCACAAGCTTAGGTTACGTACAATACATTCATCACATAATATTTTGTCATGTGTAGTCAAGTTGAGTTTGTGTATGGGAGTATTTGATAAATCACGCGTTTGAGTTTGAGGTGAGCGAAAAGAAATATGTGGCCTTTCACGTGGTTGACTTTGGGGTCAATAGCGTAAGTTGAGGTTGCCAGAAATTAATATATGAAAACACACGTTATGATACATTGTTTCAATTATCATAGTGGCAAAATGTCCAGAAAGATTAACACCATTCAAAAAGTGAGAAATAACACAAAATAAGATCTGAGTAAAGTTACAAAAAGGTCATCTGGACAAGCTTGTTCTAAGATTCAAAACCAACAGTTCAATTGTAAAGTTAAAAAAGAGGAGTGATCATGATAGAGTTAGTGTTCACTAATCATTGTATCAGATTTTCACTAAATTTTGAACCTGGCTCCTCAGAAATGCATTTCTTAATCAAATCGATCATGAAATCTCACGACTTGCATACTCCATTATCCTGCTTCTTGGACAACTGTTTGGATATTAACAAGAGGATGAGGGAATATGTTATACACGTGTAAATGGAATTAGTTGATAAACTAAAATGGTTAATAGTGTACCTTCTTCCTTTGTAAAGGTGATTTTGATTCTTGATTGCATAAGAGACAGCGCTTTCAACAATGAATTCAAGTCACTGAAGTGTTGCTTGTGTTTGGAAGAGGAAATCATCACAAACTTAATATTAGTTTGGCCCTCATCTTCTTGTTGAAGTAGTTTCTTGTATATATGCTGAAGATAAAAGATTAAAAACACTACTTAACTTTGGCACAGAAACAGAATCTAAACCATTTTGACGTGCAATGGATATGACATAATAAACAACTAACGGATAATTAACATTTAACCAACTTAAACACATGTACAGATAAATCTTACCTCGACAACATCACCTTTGTCAGCAGAATAATATAGATCTAAAGTTAGAGATCGAGGCCGACAACACCAAAGCACAACATCCACAAGAGCTACGTAAAGCAATGTTTTCGAGCACTGCCAGTGTTTTAGCTTAACATGCTCAAGTTCATAAGGTGGCAACTGGATCAGCTTTAACTCCTCAGCATCTATCAGCCTCTGTAAACACAACTTTGTGTCAGGCATTAATTTATATCATTGTTTGGAAGCAAGTAAAAAACCAATAAATTACAGAAATTGAAAGAACTTGAGAAAATACCGAATTAAAAACCAACTTCAAAACTTTGAAAATGCTATTCTTTTCCAAGAATTTTCTCAACTTCTGGCACCAAAGAATGTCAATAGAATCGTATGTAACACATTTCATACATTCTTTTGGCGTGGATGAGTGCTTCCTTGATAAAGGTGCGACATAGGCACCATATGATTGGTCACAATACTCGAACGAAAGTAATCTGGGTGTACTTAAATCAATCTCTTCCAAATCACAGTGCGATTGTAGTCGTATTTTCCTCAAGGAATGGTTTGACAATTTAAGGTTGTTGACATGAGATGGAAAGCCTACACACAAATTCTCGATGAATGGGAAATTAGATAAGAAGTCATCGAGTCTTTTTATTGGAGACCCTCCATAATAAAATGTTGTTAGTTTTTTGCATGAATCCAAAGACACAGAGGGTGCTTTGTATGTATGGTTCTCTAAAAGAAAATAACTTAGATTTGGAGCATCAATATCTATTCTCTCAAGTATACTGTCACAGTAAATCTCAACTTTTTGAAGATTATGATGCCTTTTAACACAAAATGTGTTGGAGCCATAGCAATATCCGAGATAAATTGATTCAAGAAGATGACAGCCTTTGGTCAGATACTCGATCACACCCTCATCTATCGGGAGATGCGAAAGTGACAACAGCCTCAATGACTTGAACTTCACAACGCCAACCATCAAGGACAAAGGCAACTCACAATGATGCAAGCTCAAAGATGTTAACGAAGAGGCATATAAGAGTGTGTCAGGCAAACAAAACATTGGCAGATTCTCAGAATATCATCAAAAGAAATATCCATCACTTGCAAGCCTTTTTCAAGAACTAAATCAAGACAACGTCCAAAAAATTCTACTTGTTCAAGATTCATAAGATCTGCAGAGATCTCGAGTGTTCGGGCGCTGATGTTTTGCTTGCAGAATCTAGACAAGGTATATTCAACATACTTACGAAACTTCTCCATGATACGCTCATGATCATGATAATCAGAACACAAATGTATCTCCAGCATGCCTTGCCGGAAACTCAAAATAGGAAAAGATGCCGTTATAGCAAACCATCCCTTAGACAAGACACTCATTCGAACACACGATCTTGGATCATCCAGAAGATACGATAGTATGTGATGAACAATGGATTCAGGAAGCATCAAAATTCGGTCAGTTGTATCTATTATATTTTCCTCCATCTTCTTGCTTGACCCCATTAATCAAACTAGTGGAGAAGTAACAGAAAAACTACATAATCGCTTTAATGGTAAAATCAACCTCAACTTCAACCAAGTTTCCATTACTTAGAACCGGTTTGCGTCGTCCAAACTGCCTATTTGAGATAAAATTTTAAAATATTGTTTTAACTATAAACCCTCTTTGAATTTCCAACAAATCATTATTTTCTAGTGCAATTTTCACGAGATACGTAAATACAAACACGGCCGATCTCCTGAAGTGCTTATTTATAAGGTGGAGAGAAATAAGCAAATGCCAGACACACTGTTATAGTAAAATAGTTCTTATAATCTTATTTATAACTTGAAACTAGCCGAATGTATAACAAAAAATAGCAAATAATTCATCGAGGCATTTTATCGAATGTATAACAAAAAGTGGCTTGCATTTTATAAAATAAAATTTATGCGTACCTTGTTGTTGATATTGTGACATATTGAATAACGATTACAATGGAGTAAACTCGAGTGTCCTGCTTTCAAGAACTTGTTGTTGAGTATGTGTTTTCTTCTTCATTTTATATTGACTTTGAGACTTGAGAGAACTCGAGATTAGGAAAAAAAAATCAATGTGTGTTTCAACTTTCAAGACTTCATGTGTGAAAATGTGATAAGAGTTTAATATCATTTAATGTGTTTCTAAACCTTTAGTCCATCACCCACGCCTATTATACTATTAGTTTTCCCCAATTTCACTTTCATGATTCCAATATGTATATTAAATGTTACTCTGTTAGAACCTTTTAAATTTTATTTAATCTTGTAGGCCTTTAGCTAACTAACATGTAGAGTATGTTTAAAATTTGGTTTAGAAACTCAATATTTAATCTTGTAGGCCTTTAGCTAATTAACACGTATAGTATGTTTAAAATTTGGTTTAGAAACTCAATATGTCGACAATTAAAAAGAAAGTGCGAGTAGTGGGTTGGTTTACTCCTATTAAAAAGAACGCGAAGACACAAGATGGTTGCTTCTTAGTGATCAACTTGACAACTATATTTATGACATGTGAAAGGATGAAATTTGTGGAACCAAAGAAACATACAACATTTGATCTTGTTTATTTAGTTATCAAGTTTTGTGTTGATCTTTCCTGTAGCAACGGCTAGTGTGCAAAGTCAAATAGTTAACAACTTTCACTTAAGGTTAAAAAAAATAGCGGGTTTCAACTCTTTTGCTTCTGTTAATCGTATTTGAATTATGTTAATAGAAAATTATCTTTACATTGTAAGAAAACTTGCTAGTTGCATGTTTTATATTTTTATTGGTTGACGAAGCAAGTTGAAGCTATGGTGGTTCATAACTTTGGAGTTAACAAAGTGGATAAATGTTAGAAAAAAAATGAAACCGAACCGATTTAATGAAATAACCGAAACCAAAATGTTTGCATTTTGAAAACTGAAGTTTCTGGTTCGGGATTTGGTTTTACTCAAAAACCGTCTCGAATCGCCCCAAGCTCACCCCTAAAGGTTCACAGATTATAAGTAAAGTCAATGGTTAATGTTTTTTTTAAGGGCTAATAACCTATTAAAGCATCATACTTGTCACAAAAAGCAGTTCGACGTAGCGAACAAAAAAAATAGCCCTTTTGGCTACTTGACCAGACTATTTTGTCCTTTATATGCATTTGACCACTTACCAAACAAGTAGCAGGTAAATTATCCATTTTGAAAATATTTTATTTATGCCATGTCATTATATAAATCCACATCACATTTATAAATCTCACTTCCAAACACCCTCTTCTCTTCCATCCTTGTCTTCACCAATTTCAGCCACCACCAAGCACCACTTGCCACCATCTCTACCAGCACTAGTCGAACACAAACTCCATCAACCTCAGATATCGAGTTCAACCCAGATCTAACATCGTACCAAGATGCTTGTCGAACCGATCCCATGCTCCAGTCCTTTGATTCAACTCTCCAAGCTCGAACCAATCGCGTAATCAGCACTTTAGCTCGAACCAAGCGAACCAATCCAGTATGAAACTGACGTTTGGAACCATGATGAATTATTTTCGTTGGTTAAAGATTATCTTGAAACAAGCATACAAATGCCGCCATTTAAGTAAGTAATTTAAGGTAAAATCAAAAGGAATACAACTTTGAATTACTAATTTAAGGTCAATTGACATGGGCCATTTTTAGGGTTCTTATGGTTTGGGTTTGGGGAAGAATGTGTATTAAAGTGGGTTTTATGTTCTTCCTGAAGATTACGGAAGATTTCTAAAGTCTTGCTGAAGAATGTGTATTAAAGTGGGTTTGGGTTTGGGGAACATAAAACCCAAACCACTTTGTGACGAGGTTTTGGTTGAGATTTCTAAAGTCTTGGAATACATTGCAGCAGCAAGTTCTTCCGTAACATACTTTGAATAAAAAATGACTCTCCTAAGTCTTGGAAGAATGTGTATTAAAGTATGATGTGGAAATCATATGTGGCAAAGAAACCGGGTACGTGGCATAAACCGGTTGGGGAAGGTAAATAATGCATATAAAGGACAAAATAATCGGGTCAAATAGCCAAAAGGGTTATTTTTTTTGTTCGCTACGTCGAACTGATTTTTGTGACAAGTATGATGTTTTAATATGTTATTAACCTTTTTTTTAACGAGTATAGTGGTTGTATAGAGTCTTCCTCACTTCGTTGCAAGTCAATGTAACCTTATACTTTCATTCATCTAGCTAAAAAACTTACTTACAATCGAAATTTAATTATATTAAAAGGTTCTCATTTTATCTTTAGCCACATTTAATTAGGTTATGAAAACATTAATTTTGTCTTATGAATTAGAAAAGAGTAAAGTCCAAAATGCATCTATTTGGTTTGTCTCGTGTCTCGCTTTACATCCCTAAACTTTTTTTTTTTTGCACAAAACCATCAATCCATTAGTAAAGTTGGCACAAAACCATCCATCTGTTAGTAAAGTCAGTCAATAAAGACTAACGGTGCAAATTATTTCTCCATTATCTCCTAACGAAAGAGAGAATATTTGCATCGTCAGTCCTAAGGACTAACGGTACAATCTATTCTCGGAAATAAATTGCATCGTTAGTCCTAAGGACGAACGGTGCAAATTTTTTTGAAAAATAAATTAAAAAGGGGCCACCACCGTCATCACTGCCACCCACCACCACCGAACGCTACCACTACCCACCTCCACCGTCGCCACCCACCACAACCACCACCGCCACCACCTCCACCGTTACCACTGCCATCACCACCACCCACCACCACCCACCGCCTCCATCACTCACCTTCATCGCTGCCACCCAACACAACCACCACCACCACCACCATCACCGCCACCCACCACCACCCAATGAGACCACCGCCCACCTCCACCGTCGCCACCCACCACAACCACCACCGCCACCACTGCCATCACCACCACCCACCTCCATCGCCGCCACCTAGCACAACCACCACCATCACCGCCACCCACCACCACCATCACCGCCAACCTCCACCGCCGCCACCGCCCACAAACACCACCGCCACCCCCTCAAACACCATCGCCACCACCACCCACCGCCATCCACCGCCACTACTGCCACCACCACCCACCTCCATCGCCGCCACCCACCACAACCACCACGTTCATCACCCACCACAACCACCACACCTCCTTATTGGCCCCATTTTAATTTATTTTCCAAAAAAAATTTGCACCGTTAGTCCTTAGGACTAACGATGCAATTTATTTCCGAAAATAAATTGTACTGTTAGTCCTTAGGGCTAACGATTCAAATATTCTCTCTTCCGTTATTAGATAACGGAGAAATAATTTGTGCCGTTAGTCCTCACTGACTGACTTTACTAACAGATGAGTGATTTTGTGCCAACTTTACTAACAGAGGGATGATTTTGTGGCAAAAAAAAGTTTAGGGATGTAAAGCGAAATACGGGACAAACCACAAGGATGTATTTTGGACTTTACTCATTGGAAAACCAAAACAATGCAATTATTTCTTTCGTTACTTTTTACGTATGTATCGTGAAGCCACATATTACATGTTTTATTATAGTCTCAAAGCTAAAGCTATTGTGTTTTATCTTCCACAAATTGTTATTGTTATCTAAATACAATACTCAAAAGATAATTAATTGATATCTTACTATTTACCTCTTTTAGAATGATAAAAATTTCCGCTGAAATCCCATAAATCAAACTAGTAACAAGTAATAGAAAAACTACATAATGGCTTTAAGTTTTAAATGTGAAACCACTAGAATTAGCCCCTCCTTCAGGAAGGATAACACAAACTTTAGGTGTTGGAGTCAAGTCTATTGGGCCCACGTAAATAGCTCATCCCTTTTTGTTATTTTTTAGTTAGAGAAGTGACACATGTCACTCAATGATTGGAGCTCCTTATCTTAATTTTTTGTGAAGCCCACAACTTAAATGTTTTATATAGTAGTATAGATAACGTTTTAAAGCCATAGCAATTTGTGAGATACATTTCTTCAAGAAGAGGGCAACCTTTGGTCGACACTGATCACACCTCGCCTATCGGAGATCCGAAAGCGACAACCCCAATGACTTGAATTTCACAACGCCAACCATCAAGGACGAAGGCTCACACTTACACAACGTCAAAGATGTTAACGAAGGCGAGAGAAGTGTGTTCGCAAACAAAACACCTGCGACTTCTTACCCGATTTTCGCTTTTAACCACCAACACTTGCAAGCCTTTTTCAATAACTAATTCAAGACAACGTCCAAAAGTTCTATTTGTCCAAGATTTAAAAATTATGCATATACGTCGAGTGTGTGTGCACTGATGTTTTGGTCGCAGAATCTAGACACGGTATATTCAACATATCTATAAAACATCTCCCTGATACGCTCACCATAATACTTATACAGAAACAAGTCATACCACGCCCCTAGATGGAAATACAAAAACGGAAAAGAAGCCGTTAAAGCAAACCATTCCTTGGACAAAACACTCATTCGAACAAGCGATTTTGTATTTTTCTTCCGAAGATACGAAAGTATGTGGTGAACAATAAAGACAGGAAGGGTTGAAATCCGGCCGGTTGTATCTATCGTGTTTTCATCCATCTTCTTGCTCGACGCTACTGAAAGCAAATCCCATAAATGAAACTAGTGAACAAGTAATAGAAAACACTACATAATCGCTATAAGTTTAAAATGTGAGATCAGACATTACATCAATATTCAAAACTAAGAATCATCATATACCGAAGAATGCCATAAAAAAGTGATACTCCAGTACATAACCTAGGCGCTGTCTTTAGTGATTCTACTTGTTTTAAGTGGATTCGACTAAAAATTCCCAGCTAATGAAAATTTATTCTAGTATTTCACTAGACATTTATCAAACAGTTGGTGCACATTTCATAAAATAACATTATATCTTTCTAAACCACCACTGTACAAAAGACCCGGCTAGACCCGTGTAAAATTTTGGGGTATTAATCTGTGGCAAACATGTCATTCTATCAATTGCTAATGACTTTCAAGTTATGTTCAGTGCAGGGTTATTACAGGGGTTAATCATGGACAAAGAATAAAACGTTTAAAGTTCCAATATGCTCGTTTCTACTGAAGCTATTCTCATTTCTGCTGATGAGTCATTTATAGCCGTTAGAGGGGTCTTAGTGTAACTCAATCTCCTATTTAATAAGTCCCTTAATCTAGGGTTAAATATACTTAAGTGTGCAGTCATTTTTCTCACATTCTTCTCCTCTCTTTGATCATTTCACTGATCTTGTCTCTTCTTTGTATTTGTATGATTATTGTCTCATCGACATTAATCTAATCTTGTAACATTTTGGATACTATTGTTGATATAATGTAAGCCGACTATTGGGGCTTAGGTTTGAATAAAAGTTCTTCTGTTTACTTGTTGTTGTTGATACTTTCGTACATGGTATCGAGCTTGTGCTCATAATCATTATTGATTCTACATCCAGGGTATCTTTATGGAAACTTGGGGACATCTCTTCAAGAACAACTTGGTGGTCTGTGGTTATTGCTATTGGCATAATATCGGTTATTTAATCACGTGATTTATTCTTTCCACGTGCATATTGCTCGTAAGTCTAAGTCTAATCTCTTCTTCAAACAAACAAGACTTAAGTCTTTGTGGGTGCAAAAGGGTAAACTAACATCTTGATCTACCACCTCGAGTGGTATGAATACCGCTCTGGTTTACCCAGTTCACATGTGCTTAGTGCTTATTGTTTCTTAATTACAAAGTCTTATTTATTTCTTTATCATCTATATGCTCTTGTTTTTATTTACATGCGTCGTTGTCAATCTTATTGTATCATCTGTCTTATTGTTTGTATTATGGCTATTGGTGATGATAATATTGGTGGTGGTGGTTCTTTCACCGAGAAAAGCTTATCCTTTGGTGATGCTTTGTATTTACACCCCAATAACACAAATGGTACTCCCATTATTACTATCAAACTCATCTGAACCGAAAATTACAAAATATGGAATATGGCCATGACCTTTGCCTTAAGGAACCATAATAAGTTAGGGTTTATTGATGGTACTTGCATAAGAGATGATTCGAACCCTAGTCTTGCTTATCAATGGGATACCAGAACTCTGTTGTGGTTACTTGGATTCTTAACTCTCTCACCGAACTATTTCTTTGGTGCTATATATGCTAAAACCGCTTATGAAATGTGGAATGATCTTAAAGATACCTATGATAAGGTTGATGGTTCAACTATCTTTAATTTGCATAAAATATAAACTCTCTTAGTCAAAGTGGGTCCTCTCTTGCGATTATTATAACAACCTTAACTCTTTGTGGGAACAATTTGATTGTATGATTAGCTTGCTTCCTTGCACTTGTGAGGTGCAAAACATTTTGAAAAACACAATCGCCTAATCAAGTTAATGCAATTTCTTATGGGTCTTGATGACTCCTATGTTCCCATCGAAGCAATATTTTAACCGAGATCCTTTGCCTAATGTCAAAATGCTTTCTCCGGAGAAGAATCTCACGAAATGTTTCATCCGGGAATAGCTCGCTAAACCCAATGCTACGACTTTTTGCCGCAAAAACTTCGATGGTGGAAAATTTTTGATAACAAAAAGGATTTAACAACAACAATTTTAGAAGTTCGGTTTTAATGTCGGTAACAAACAAACAACAGAGGACCAAACATGAATCTCAAATGTACTAACCGCAAAAACCGGTCATACTGTTGATAGATGTTATGATCCGGTTGGTTATCCTACCGGATATGTCAAAAGGAATTTTAATTTAAATCCTTCAAGATAACAATGTTTCACGATACTAATCGTACCATCGATAATAGTGCTAGCAACTCTAGCAACTCTCCCTCTCTTTTGTCTAATGAACGACTCTCCGGACTTATGAGTCTTCTTAATGACAACAATGTGTCTTCCGCTAATGCCAACATGGCAGGTAAAATTTTTCGGGAACCTTCTTTAATGGCAGTGTTAAGTTTAACATAAACTTCAACAAATTTTTCAACAACAACACAAAAACTTTATCTGGAAACATCAGTCTTGGTTGGATTATTGACTCTGGTGCAAATCAGCACATGACTGTATCTGCCAAATTTTTAATTAATGTTGTTGACATTTCAAATCTTGGTCTAACTGTTGGACATCCCAATGGTACTCAGGCCCTAATCACTAAAATTGGTGACTTAAAAGTCAATAAAGACCTAACTCTTTTTGATGTTTTGGTTGTTCCTGAGTACAATGTTAGTCTGCTGTCTGTTCATAAGATTGCTAGAGACAATAAGATGTTTGTTGGGTTTAATGAATCTAATTGCTATATACAGGATTTACATCAAAAAAGGATTGTGGGGATTGGTAAACAATGCAATGGGTTATATATGTTTGATATTGATTCTACATGTAAGATTACTTCTAATAACTGCATTTATGCTTGTCATGTTTCTAGAAATCTATGGCATCAAAGACTTGGTCATCCTCCGACCAAGTCCTTCATATCCTTAAATCCACCCTTAAACTTGATAGCTCATCTAAATCGACCATCTTTGTGATACTTGCAACAAAGCTAAACAAACCAGGAACCATTCCTCTAAGTGAACATAAATCAACTAAAATTGGTCAACTTGTTCATCTAGATGTATGGGGACCATATAAAGTCACTAGTAGAGATGGTTACAAATATTTTTAACTATTGTTGATGACTATTCTAGGCGTTGTGGATTTATATGCTTAAGGAAAGGATGATGTTTATGTTTCTATTGTTAATTTTACTCATATGCTATCAAATCAATTTAAACACAATGTTAAGACTTTCGAATGATAATGGGACGTAATTTGTTAATAATAAACTTCAACACTTCTTTCATGAAAAGGAATTCTACATCAAACCTCTTGTGTTTATACACCACAACAAAATGGTATTAGAAAGGAAACATAGGCATCTCCTTAATGTAGCTAGATCCCTTATGTTTGTGGGGAATTACCTTTATATATGTGGCCCGAATGTGTTCTAAGCCGCCTATGTCATAAACAGGTTACCCTCTTGGGTCTGTCTGCAAGTCCCCTTCTCCCTGTGTATGGGCATGACCCTTCACTCTCTCTCCTTAGAGTCTTTGGTCGCTTATGCTATGCCACCATTCTCAACATCTCGATAAATTTGGTAGTAGGTCCGAGAAAAGTGTCTTTATTGGTTATTCAAAACCTTTTGTTGAAACGTATGTGCCTAAAGATTTAAATCATAAAAATTTCTTTGACTCACAAACAAGTCCCAATGATGAAGGGAGAGACATCCTATGATGATGACACGTTGTTGAGTCATCCTTCTAGGATGATGAACTGTTGCAACGCCTATAAATGACAATACACACCACGAGGGCACCATATCACATGAATCACATCCTGGCGATGCATCTTCCGATTCTGGCGATACATCATCGATTCACATCGAACTCGAACAAGAAAGAGGCTTGCCGACCACCATCGCTAGAAGGTCAACCGAGTTTCTAAGTTGCCCAAGTAATCTTAATGACTTTATTGTAGAAGGAAAGTCAAATATGGTGTTGAAAAGGTTGTTAATTATTCTAATTTAAACAAAGATAATTATCGCTTTGCTTTTAGTCTTAATAAAAGTATTGAACCTACACCGCTATGAAGAAGCTATCCTTGATAGTAATTGGGTTAATGCTATGAACTCGAAATTGAGGCCTTAAATGAAAATCATGCTTGGGATATAAGCGATCTCCCACCTAATAGAACTCCCGTTGGTTACAAATGGATCTTTAAAATCAAATATAAAGCCAATGGTGAAGTTGACAGATACAAGGCTAGATTAGTTGTTAAAGGTTATAATCAAAGGGAAGGAATAGACTATGATGAAACCTTTTCTCCTGTTGTGAAAATGTCTACTGTTAGATGTCTTATTGCTTTAGCTGTGAAAAACAAATGGCCTCTTTTCCAACTTGATGTTAACAATGCTTTCTTGTATGGAGATCTTGATGAAGATATCTATATCACCATCCCTAAGGGGTTCTGTAATGAGAACAATAAAAATAAAGTTTGCAAACTTGTCAAGTCCCTATATGGCCTAAAACAAGCTCCCAGGAAATGGAATGAAAAACTTGTCAGTGTTTTAAAGGAAAATAATTTTGTTCAATCATCAATGATCATTCTTTATTCACTAAAGCAGAGAATAACAAGTTTATTTCTCGCTTGTTTATGTGGATGATATAGTCCTCACCGGAAACCTGTATTGATGAGATAAACCTATTCAAAGAGTTTCTAAAATCAAAATTTCATATCAAAGACTTGGGAAACTTAAAATACTTTCTTGGTATTGAGGTTTTAAAAGCGGAAATGACATTTGTCTCTCCCAAAGAAAATAATGCCTTGAACTCCTCAAAGAATTTGGTCTTCTTGGGTGCAAACTGTGTCTACTCCTATGGAACCCAACTCGTCCTTCCATACATTCCCACCATCGATGATCCCTACTTGTCAACATCACTTGGTATCGAAGTTACTTGGGAAACTTATCTATCTCACCCATACAAGACACGACATCTCATACTCGGTTCATTGTCGGCACAATATATGCATTCTCCATTAAAATCTCATCTAGAATGTGCCCTCAATGTTCGAGATATCTAAAAGGAGCTCCGTGAAAAGGTCTAAGGTATAATTTCAACAACTCGAAAATCATCTTGAAGGATATAGTGATGCAGATTGGGCCAAATGCAAGAAAACCGGAAAATCATCACGAGTTATTGTGTTTTCTTTAATGATTGTTTGATCTCATGGAAAAGTAAAAACAAAACACTCTTTCAAAATCTTCCACGTAAGCGAGTATAGATCTATGTCTATCGCTGCTGTGAAATCATTTGGATTCAAAAATCTTAAAGGATCTAAAAGTTGATATCAATCTTCCGTTAATCATTTTTGTGATAACAAATCGCTTTACAACTTGTCATCAATCCTGCTTTCCATGAAAGATCAAAACACTTTGAAATTGATGTCCACTTCATCGGGAAAAATTGCAAGAGGTGTTATAAGTGCCAAAAGATTGGCTCTTTAAACCAAACTGCAGATATACTTACAAAAACCTCCTGTTTATCAACATAAATTCTTGTGTGAAAAATTGATATTGTTTGATATGTTTGACCATCGATTAAGGGGAATGTTAAATTTTGGGGTATTAATCTGTGGCAAACATGTCATTCTATCAATTGCTAATGGCTTTCAAGTTATGTTCAGTGCATGGTTATTACAGGGGTTAATCATGGACAAAGAATAAAAGGCTTAAAGTTCCAAGATGCTCGTTTCTGCTGAAGCTATTCTCATTTCCGGTGATGAGTCATTTATAGCCGTTAGAGGGGTCTTAGTGTAACTCAATCTCCTATTTAATAAGTCCCTTAATCTAGGGTTAAATACACTTAAGTGTGCAGTCATTTTTCTCACACTCTTCTCCTCTCTTTGATCATTTCAATGATCTTGTCTCTTCTTTGTATTTGTATGATTATTGTCTCATCGACATTAATCTAATCTTGTAACATTTTGGATACTATTGTTGATATAATCTAAGCCGACTATTGGGGCTTAGGTTTGAATAAAAGTTCTTCTGTTTACTTGTTGTTGTTGATACTTTCGTACAACCTGGATAAATCCGGTTCGACCCGGGTAAAAGTGTAATATTAAAGTAAAATACAGTAGGACTAAAAATGACAAGCATGAGTTGTTGACTGAGGAATTTGATGGAACAGTTGGTTGGATAAAATTGTGAACTGTACCTTATTGTTGTTGTGGAAAGTGAATGACAAGCGTGAGTTTTTGTAGATTTAATTTTGTGGTTCTATCATTGCTCTTTTAAAAAAAGAGTTAATTTCATGGTGGACTGTGGTACGTCAGGTTTAATGGATTTAGTTATTTTTTAATGGGTTCGGTCTCTGTTGTTGTAACCCGTAACGAGTTTGGTTTTTTGACAAATTTTTTCTGTTTGTTTGACTGTCAAATTTACATATATGACATAAATACATTTAAGAATAAGATCCTTGTGGGGTATAACAAATTTAGTTAATATATTTTTTTAATTACGTTTCGTTCGTTCTTTTACGTTTTTGTCCGTTTTCCTTACGTTTTTATATGTTTTCGCACACTTTTATATGTTTTCGCACGTTTTTATCCGTTTTTATATATTTTTATGTTTTCGCAAGTTTTTTTACATGTGACGAATAAAATTTCTAAAAGAAATATTTCAGAAAAAAAAAGTTTTTGACATAAAAATTTCGAAAAAAAAATTGAAAAAGAATTTTCAAAAAAAAAAATTGGAATAAAAAATTAGGAAAAAAATCCGAAAAATAAAAATCTTTCGAAAAAAAATTTGGAAAAAAAAATTCCGTTCAAAATTATTTTTTTTTCAAATTTTTGTTTTCGAAATTCTTTTTCAATTTTTTCTTGTTATCCTTTATTCGATTTTTTTATAAAAACATTTTTTTTTTCAAACGTTTTTTCTAAAATATTTCTTTGGTTTCACATCTTTCTTTGGTAAAATACACTTTCTTCCATTGATCTGATTTCAAACTTTCCTCCATTCTCTTTCGTTTCGCATCTTTCTTTGGTAAAATGAACTCTACCAATGATTAGAGCCTTTTATGCAACTGAATCTGGCAACATGCATACAACAGTTTCATCTGGTTTTAAAATGTCTACCAATTAGCTAAGAGGCTAAGCATTGTAACATACAAAAAACGTCAAGTTGTTTAATTTTTAAAAGTAACAGTGAGTCTTAACAAATCAGATCAATGATAAATTATATAGATAAACCTCGATAACAGTGTGAATGCCTAGCTGAATTATTATCTGTTCAAATACCTTGAAAACTGCCAAACCTGCACATAAAAAGCCATCATTAAAGTTTTTTTTTGGACCTGAAAAAAACTACAGAAATTGGGTTTAAAAAACGTCTGATCATGAAATTTCACCATACATGGGGAAAAAAGAGACACCGTGACATATACATACACACACTGACATCCGCATCCAAACTGGTTGGTCATCACGTACTGGCTCAGAAAGGCGAACATCAGCCATGGCTGCAACCACCGCAAGGTTAAGGCTGCCTTGCCAAGATGCCAGCTTTTCAAAATGAGCCATGTTGAAAGAGCAATGGCATGCAGGCATAGCAACAAATACACATGCCACCCACAGCTAATCATCAAATTTATAAACACCGGGCGTTAAGGTGTGAAAACACCAACAACACTGTCCCGGTAATAAAATGGCATTGAACAATTCTTCTGTGGCATAATTAACCTGGGCCAAAGTTGCCATCGTAACCACTGAAGAACAGACAAAAAAAAGTATTGCAAAAGCAGCATATGAATCCGGTAAAGTGTTTACACACCATGGCTGCAAACATAACAGTTCACCTAGCCAAGCTAGACACGGGGGCAATCAACTTTGAGGTTCCATATCTGGTGTGTACGTTTGCTTACACATATATTTCAAACACCAGTTGGAGTCAACTCCACAGAAAAGTATGCAATAAGTTCTACAGGGAAACGACACAAGAATCCACACTCGAATCTACGTGATTTTGTAATGTAGACTTTATTATAAACCGTTTGCCTCATACATACCCGCTCAAACGAAATTGTAATAAATGGTTGTATACTTCGCACATTCCTCTCTCAGATCCCTTTTGCTTTGATTGCTCAAATTGCTTGCAAGTTGAGAAACATGTAGGAAGAAATTCATCAGAAAAGAGGCTTCTTTCCAGTGCAAAATACATTAGTAAAGAACCCTTTACATTTGAAGTTGTAGCATACCTAGAATTTCAAAAACACCAATGACACATACATACGTACTGGCTCAAAAAGGCGAACATCGGCCATGGCTGCAACCACCAAACAGGTAAGGCTGCCCCGCCAAGATACCGACCTCTGAAAATGATTCATGTTCAAATAATCATTGCATGCGCCTATAGCAGCAAAAGCAAATGACACCCACGGCCAAGGGCGGATCTACAACCATGAAAGGGTATGCAAGTGCATACCCTGTGATTTCTCGGTGTAGCGTAAATTTTTTAAGTTTTGAACTTTTGCTAATTGATTTACAAAGAGT
Organism: Chrysanthemum lavandulifolium; assembly: GCA_022545495.1. NCBI lineage: Eukaryota > Viridiplantae > Streptophyta > Magnoliopsida > Asterales > Asteraceae > Chrysanthemum > Chrysanthemum lavandulifolium. The sequence continues at coordinate 253,628,454 of CM040238.1, forward strand.
GCATACCCCATGAAAGTGAGATGCATACCCTAATCCAGCTTACCATTGTTGAACTCTTTAAATGATAAAGTAGAGAAAGTAAAACGTAAGAAACTGAAGGATGAATAGCCGGAGATGTCGAACAGGTCCGCTGTCAATATTGACGAGTAAGAAGGTGAATGGCATGGATATAAACTAGGCCCACTTTAGATGCAAATTTACCCACTTATAATTTTAAGACCCAACCCACTACATATTACAATTGTTTTTTAACCTTTTCCTTTGTTATGTATTTTTAGCATTTTATATATGCATTAAAACATTAAGATTTATTTATTTAGGAATAAACTTCTGTTAGAGTTAACTTTAAAAGCTGTTTTTATTTCCTATTTTAAATGTTTTGATTGATTGTTATAATGAGATTTTGAAATGGCAAGATGTAAGAGCATTCACTGTGGTGTTTCAAAAATAGGTCAATTTTTTTTAAAGAGGTTTAAGAATTTGTGTATTATAGTGAGAAACTATTTCATGTCTATGTGGCATGAATAAGCCTAGGATTTTGAAGAGGTCTAAAATTTATGTATTTTGAGTGTGTTGAGAGTGTTTTATGATATGAAAAGGTTTATGAATATGTTTATCTATAGTGAAAATAAGTTTATGATTTGAAAAGGTTTATAAATTAATGGAGCTTTAAATGCATAAACCTTTTTATAGATTTATCATAATAGATGCCCTAAGTGAGTTGTTTTTTAGTTTTTGATACTTTCACTTGTTAATATTTAATATAAGTTTTTGTTGATTATAGTGAGTAAAAGTTAAGAATTTAGAGAACAATAAAGACTAGATTAACATCAAACCCAAACCATTCTAGCTAAACAACTCGAATAGCCTGATCTCATAAGTCAAATCAATTTTTTATAGCTTGAATCTCTAAAATAAATCTACATAAACCGAAATAAAAAACCCGACCTGAAATTTGAACTATTAATTTTTCTATCGAATGAGTGCATACCCTACTTTGAATTTCTAGATCTGCCACTGCCCACGGCTAATCAAAAAATTTCTAAACACCGATAATCATCATCATTGCATGTATGTGTGTGTTGGGCGTAAAGGTGTGAAAACATCGAAACCACTATTTCCGTAACCTAATACTACACGTCTCCTTTTTTGTGGCCTAATTAATCTGGGCGAAATCTGTTGTCATAACTACCCAAGACCACAACAAAATAATATTGTAACAACACCATGACCATATCATATGAATCGCAAAAAGTGGTCACCTGCCATAGTTGCAAACATAACAGTTTACCTAGCCAACAGGCGCGCTAGCTCAACTTTTAGGCTCCATATCAGTTGTGCACATTTGCTGGCACACAACATAGCAACGCACCATTATAGTTATAAGGACACAACAAAAAAACGATTGCTGGCTAACATCTATCGACCCGCCATGGCTGCACACACCACATCTGTGTTGCTACCCCGTCAATACACGGGTACATTTAAAATGCTCTAAAAACCCGCATCAGTAACCTGTCGAAAAAAGGAAAGGCAAACATAATAAGATGCCATGGATATCCTAAACCATAACATCAAGGAAACTAACAACATAAGCATACATATTACCCAAAAATAATAAATTTATGGCAACAATCATAACATCATTCTTTCCGGTAATCATTAACTCTCAAATTACAAGCACCAAATATGCAAATTTAGCATCAATAAACTTCAAAACAATATAGTAAATATGACAAACCTAATAAGCCTGCCAAATTTTATACACGCAGCAAATCGGATCTAAGAGAGGAAGGTGTAAGGTAGGCATCAGTTCGAGTAACGGACGGTAAAACTAACATCGGGTATGGGCTGTTACAACAACAAACGGGCCTCAAAGTGTTGGTGCAATAGTACACGATAAAAAGTATTGCAGCACGAGCACGACAATACCATACGAATCGCAAAAAGTGGTCACCTGCCATGGCTTCAAACATAACAGTTTACCTAGCCAACAGGCGCACAAACTCAACTTTTAGGTCCCATATCAGGTGTGCACATTTGTTTACACACAACATAAGAGCGCACCATTATAATTATGAACGCACAACCAAACTAATATTTGACACATAACATCTTATCGATCCGCTAGGCAAGAAACACCACGGTAGTGAAATGCTCACCAATATACAAGGACATTTCAAATGCTTTAAAAAACCACATCAATAACCTTGGAAAAAAAGGAAGGGGAACATAATAAGGTGCAAGGGATATCCTTAACCATAACATCAAGAAAGTTATCAACATCACCATACATAATACCCAAAAAAAAAATTACTTTTGCCAACAATCATGGTATCATTTATTCTGCTAACCATGAACTCTAAAATTTAAGATACCATATATGCAAATCTAACATCAATCAACTTGAAAACAACATAATAAATATCATAAACTTAATAACCTCATCAGAAATATTACAGATTTGACACGAAATAACCTAACAACCTCATCAGGAATAGTACAAACCTAGCAATGTTGCGGTTTTTTTAAGCCTATAGTAGATCAACCAAACCCTAATCTCAAGAGTATAAAACATAAGGTAACAAAATAACAATTTTATGGTTAAAAAAGAGCACCACATTGTAAAAGATTACACATGGCAAGGATCCACCAAAACCCAAATTAAATAATATGCCCTTATACCCCAAAAACACCAACCCTCGGTGACGGTAGATTCTACTGTATTTCTCCTCACACAAACACTATAGACGCATTAATTGCAGCTTAGTTTGGATCGGATATGCATGAGGCGGACGGGTTTAATTCTTCCGATTTAGAGTCGGAGCAAAGAGGATCTAAGAGAGAGAGAGAGAGAGAGATGTAATATACACATCGGTTCGGGTAGGTCAAAGCAAAAGAAACATCGGGTATGGGTTGGTCCAACAACAAACGGGTCACAAAATGTAGTGGGAATAATACACGATAAATGTAATATCTTTATAATTGTGGTTGTGTTGAACAAGAGGAAAAATGTGTGAATTTATTCTAGAAACCAACCAAATTCAAATTAATATAAGATAGTGCAAGATTCCTATGCTCAAGTGGAAACTATTGTTTTGTATCAAATGGAAACTATTGCTTTCATCAAAGTTAGGACTTGAGAATATGAACTTCACCAAATGCTAATGCTTTGTATCAATACATGTAATTATATTTCTTATTAGAACGTGAACACGAAAAATAATCAAAAAAATATCAAACCTATTTTAGGCAATAAGCATGACTTTTAGGTAGACGATACTTTCGTATGGATCGTTGTTCCACCAGTTTAAGACCCATCGTGGTTGTGTCCAATATTAATTTCTCACACACGGATTCTACATCAGTACATCACATGTTATCTCACATTAGTCTTGTCACTGCAACTATCACTATTAACTTGGCGTGTTACGTTTATGTCTTTCATACTGTGATTGTTTTTGCGGTTTGTCTTAAATGTCAACAGTAAGTATTACTAACTTGGCGTGTTACGTTTATGTCTTTCACACTGTGATTGTTTTTACGGTTTGTCTTAAATGTCTTAAATATTGTAATATGATATGTTGCGTGACTACCACTCTACCAAACACAAATTTAGGTCATGAGTTTGAATATGTCTGTGTTAGGAGCAATAAGTATTTTTCATCAATGGTCTTTGATAAATATACTGAGGCTCCAGGATTTTGGGCTTCATTTGGCCCATTAACATAGCCACCCTTAAATCAGCACACATAATGATATGAAAATCAGTAAGTAGAGAACAAATTTAGCACCGATAAAAAGAACACTCAACATATTTTTGGCAAGAAATAAAGATTAGTAACATATAACAGCTGAAATTAAAACTTCAAGAAAAAAAAGCGCCTTATATGTTATCCAGTTGACATGATTTCGTCAATTGGCAAAAGAAACAACTTCTTACTTGAATGTACTTTGTTTACAATTCACGAGTCAAAGTCTGCCTATAACCTTTATAGTAATTACACAACAATGGCTAACCAAAATGCCACCCAATATGAAGCTGCATACACCTAAAAATGGATCGCAACCAAAAAGTACAGAAGATGATTAAAATAACTTTCTACGACCTAACACATTGAGGCACGTTACGTACTCTAACCAAACACAATGAGGATCATATACTTATACTTTCTAAGATAAGACAACATTGTCACTAAGAAGATAATCATAATAGATCTACTTAAACGTGTCCACTAATCAGTATATCAGATTTTTACTAAATGTTGCACCTGACTCCTCCAAAACGCCAAACACAAAATCCAATTCTCTAGTAGTACAGGTCACTTTGTCTACTTCTGTCATCATGGATAGATTCCTTAATCCAACTGATCATGAAATCCCATTAAGCGCAATAAGTTCAGCAGACTAGCTGCAGCCTCTGTCAAGCAATTGCATATCACCATGACACAACTAGAATTAGCTCCACGTTCAGAGAGGATAACACAAATTTAGGAGTTTGACTCAAGCCTACTGGGCCCACACAAATGACTCAACGCTACCAGAATTTGGTGATCGTTCATAACGTTGTGAGATGAAATATTGCATGACTACCAGAAACAAATTCACGACATGAGTTCGAGTATATACATGCATATTTAGGAGCAACAAGCAATTTTTATGAATGGGCTTTTAGCATGTAGGCTTACTAAGATTCAAAGCCATCAGTACAAACATAAACATAAAAAGCAGAGTAATCATGATCGGGTTACTTAAAAGCGTTCACTAAAACACAAAATCCAATTTTCTACTAGTACTGGTCGCACTTTTTGAACTTCTGTCATCACGGATACGTTCCTCAATCCAACTGATGAAGAAATCTCACGATTTGCATACTCCGTTATCGTGCTTCTTGGCTACTGTTTGGATATTAACAAGATGACAAAAGAATGAATTCAAGGTGTTATTAGTTGACAAAAGAAAAGGATAAATAGTGTACCTTCTTCCTTTATAAAGGTGATTTTGCAGCTTGTTCGATCAAGATATAGCGCTTTCAACAATGAATTCAAGTCACCGAAATGTTGTTCGTCGTCTTTGGAATAAGAAATCAGCTCAAACTTAATATTAGTTTGGCCCTCACCTTCTTGTTGAAGTAGTTTCTCATATGTATACTGAAGAGAAAAGATTAATTAACAACATTATTTTTGCCTAGAAACAGAATCTAAACCATGTTGAAGTGCAACGAATAAGACATAATATATCAACTAACAGATAAGTAACATTTCACCAGTGTAAATACATAAAAATCATACCTCGACAACATCACCTTTGTAAATAAAATGATTTAGTACTAAAGTTAGAGATCGAGGCCGACAACACCAGAGCACAGCATCCACAAGAGCTACATAAAGCTGTGTTTCCCAGATGTTCAGGGGTTTTAGCTTAACATGCTCAAGTTCATAAGGTGGCGACTGGATCAGCTTTAACTCCTTAACATCTATGAGCCTCTGTAAGACCATTGATAAACACAACATTGCGTCAGGAATTATTTTATACCATTGTTTGGGAGCAAGTAAAAACCAATAAATGACAGAAAATAAATGAACTTGAGGAAATACCGAATAAATAACCAACTTCAAAACTTTGAAAATGTTATTCTTTTCCAAGAATTGTCTAGACTTCTGGCACCAAAGAATGTCAAGAGAATCGTGTGTAACACATTTCATACATCCTTTCGACATGGATGAGTGCTTCCTTGATAAAGGCCCGATATAGGCATCATAGCGATAGCATTGGTCATAATACTCGAACAACAGTAAACTGGGTGTATTTAACTCAAGTTTTCCAAATCACAGTGTGATTGTAGTCGATTTTCTTCAAGGAATGGTTTGACAACTTCAGGTTGTTGACATGAGGTGGAAGGTCTAAACACAAATTCTCGATGAACGGGAAATTAGATAAGAAGTCACTGAGTCTTTCGAATGGAGACCCGCTATAACAAAATGTTGTTAGCTTTTTGCATGAAGCCATAAACATAGAGGGGGCCTTGTTTTTGTTACCCACTAAAAGGAAATAACTTAGATTTGGAGCTTCAACATCTATTATTTCAAGTAGAAATCTTCTGTCACAGTAAATCTGAACTTTTAGCAGATTTTGATGCCTTTTAACACATAACGTTTTAAAGCCATAGCAATTTGTGAGATACATTTCTTCAAGAAGAGGGCAACCTTTGGTCAGATACTCGATCACACCCTCGTCTACCGGGAGATATGAAAGCGACAACAGCCTCAATGACTTGAATTTCACAACGCCAACCATCAAGGACGAAGGCAGCTCACACTTACACAACGTCAAAGATGTTAACGAAGAGGCAGATAGAAGTGTGTTAGGCAAACAAAACATTGGCAGATTCTTACCCCAATTTTCAGTTTTAATCACCAACACTTGTAAGCCTTTTTGAAGAACTAAATCAAGACAACGTCCAAAAAGTTCTATTTGTTGAAGATTAAAAAATCGTGCATAGATGTCGAGTGTGTGTGCACGGATGTTTTGGTCGCATAATCTAGAAACGGTATATTCAACATATCTATAAAACATCTCCCTGATATACTCACTATGATACTTATACAGAAACAAGTCATACCACGCCCCTAGATGGAAATACAAAAACGGAAAAGAAGCCGTTAAAGCAAACCATTCCTTGGACAGAACACTCATTCGAACACGCGATTTTGGATCATCCAGAAGAAAAGACAGTATGTGGTGAATAATAAAGTCAGGAAGCGTTGAAATCCGGTCCATTGTATCTTTTGTGTTCTCCTTCATCTTCTTGCTTGACTCTACTGAAAGCAAATCCCATAAATTAAACTACTGAAGAAGTAATAGCAAAACCACATAATTGCTTGGAGTTTTAAATGTAACCTTCAGTCAAGCTTCCATTACACACGTTCTACTTCGAAACTTGACTTAGGGATGGGTTATACGAGATAAAATTAAAAGTATTGTTTTCTAATGCATTTTTCAAAAGATAAGTAAATACAAACAGTATCGATCTCCTGAAGTGCTTATTAATAAGCTAGAGAGAAATAAGCAAATCCCAGACACCCTTTTAATGTAAATGAGTTCTTACTGATATAAATTACACTATTACAGCAATTACAAGTATAAAAAGTTGATTGAGCAATTTCATCGAACAGTTGGGGTGCATAAACAAAAACATGTATAATTTTAAAAAAAAATATAATAATAATAAAAAAAAATCCATTAACACATTCTATCAAACAGGTGGTGTGAAATAAAATTGTACCTTGCTTTAGATTACTCTTTTTCGTTTTTCTTTTGTTTTTTTTCTTCATCGTTTCTTTCTTTTTTTAGAAGGAAATGTGATTGGATAAAGAAACTGGTAAGATTTAACTTAAAGTAAATTACATAGTCGGTCCCTGTGGTATGTCAAAAGTAACAACTTTCGTCCCTAGATATCTGGAGTTGCATTGGTGGTCCCTAATTCGAAACAAATAACACACCCGATCCTTTAGTTTAAGCGATGTTAAGTTAGTTCCGTTATCATTTACACGTCAGCCCTTTTGGTTAAAGATTGTTGCATCGTCTATTTTTAATAACAACAGCTGTTTAAAATTTAAAGTTTTTATCTATTTTCGTTTGTTTTTATAAGTTTTCATCCGTTTTTATACGTTTTTATCCGTTATCGTTAGTTTTTATACGTTTTCGTCCTTTTTTCTTACGTTTTCAACCGTTTTTATACGTTTACATACGTTTTCGTTCGTTATATCTGTTTTCACCCGTTTTTCTTACATTTTATCAATTTTCTTACGTTTTTATATGTTTTCGTCCATTTTCATACGTTTTTATCAGTGTACTTCCATTTTTATTTGTTTTTCTCCGTTTTTATACGTGTAAATCCGTTTTTCTTAAGTCGCCATACGTTTTATTCCGTTTTTATACGTTTTCGTCTGTTTTCCTTACATTTTCATCTGTTTTTTACGTTTTCATCCATTTTTTTACGTTTCATCCGTTTTTATACGTTTTCGTCCGTTTTTATTAAGTTGTCTTACGTTTTTATACATTTTCGTCCGTTTTTATACGTTTTCGTCTGTTTTTCTTATGATTTTATTCGTTTTCATACGTTTTTATACTTTTTAATCCGTTTTCTTACATTGTCATACCTTTTTCTGCGTTTTCATACATTTTTATTCATTTTCCGTTTTTATTAGTTTTCGTCCGTGTTTATATGTTTTTGTCCGTTTTCATACATTTTTATCCGTTTTCATACATTTTATTCGTTTTAATACGTATCAAAATGAACAAAAACGTATATAAAAGGATAAAACATATGAAAATGTAAGAAAATGGATAAAAACATTTGAAATGTAAGAAACGTGTAACCGGACAAAAACGTATGAGTATATATGAAAACGTACAAAAACGTATGAAATGTAAGAAAACATACGAAAACATATAAAAACAGACGAAAGCTAATAAAAATGTAAGGAAGATGGACGAAAACAGATAAAAACGTACAAGAACATATTAAAATGTAAGAAAACAGGCAAAAACGGATTAAAACGTATGAAAACTGGAAAAAAATGTATGAAAACGGATAAAAACGTAAGAAAAACAGACGACAACGTATAAATATGGATGAAAACATATAAAAACGGATAAAAACGTATGACAACTTAAGAATAACGGGCAAAAACGTATAAAAACGTATGGAAACTTATAAGAACAGACAAAAACGGATAAATTATTTAAAAACGTATGAAAACGAATAAAAACATATGAAAATAGAAGAAAACGGATAAAAGGCATGAAAAACGGACGACAATGTATAGAAACGTATAAAACGGATGAAAACGTATAAAAACGAATAAAAACGCAAGAAAATGCAGACGTATAAAACTAAAAACAAAAAACTACGGACGGAAACTTAAAAAACAGATTAAAAAGTATGAAAATTTTAAATTATAAGCACCCTTTATTATTAAGGATAAACGATGCAACGGTCTTTAACCAAATGGGCTAACGTGTAAATGATAACGAAACTAACTTAACACCAGTTAAACTAAAGGATCGGGTATGTTATTTGTTTCCAAATTAGGTACTAACAATGCAACTCCAAATGTCATGGGACGAAAGTTGTTACTTTTGACTTACCACAGGGACCATCCATGTAATTTACTCTTTAATAAATATCAAAAGAGTCCTTGTGCTTTGCAAGCATTTCATTTTCAATTCCTGTTAACAATTCTGTTTATCCATTTTTTTGTCAAACAAAAAGACTCACGTTAATCGTTACACGAAAAGAATCATACATTCGCGACGAGAATTAAATCATCTTTCTATAGAGAGCAACTTCTATATAAACTTTCGACGAATTTTTTTTTCAACATTAGTTTTGTGAGTGTTAAAATTTGCGTATGTGAAAATCACATGTGATTTGTATTCACACGCAATTTGTAATTTTAAAATCACTTGTGAAATCACACGTGATTCTTAACATACAAATCACATGTGATTTTCACAGACGCAAATTTTAACACTAAAACAAAACTTAAAAAAAAAGTCCATCGAAAGTATATTGAAGTGTCCATCTAATAAAATGGTAAATGTTTTTCCGTCAATTGAGTTTACAGAGAATTTGATATATAACTCACCTCATGTGGACTTTTCGTTATTTTTAGTTTTGGTTTTTGTCTATATTGTGGAATGATCAAATTATTTATGCATTAACTCTACACAAATCTCATAAATGTTTCAGAACAAACTTGAACAAACATACCGTTTTTTTGGTTTGATAAAGAAGGGGAGTAATCACGTTAAGTGCTGCAAAACTTGGTAAATATATTAACCAAAAAGCGTTTAAGTACAATGGATATGAGTCATAATTATAATCCTATCTCGACCGGAACTTACATAGGCATAAAGCTTACATAACAAGATACTACATATTTTCTAAACAAGAAAACCAACCACTACTCAAATGATATCTCCCATTTCAGAACAAACTTGAACCCCAAACTTTTAGGTTGATGAACCACTCAAGTTCATACCGTTACGACTAGAGAGGCTTTTGGTTTGATAAAGATTGGTAAACACAACTTTGAGTTAGGATTTTTCACGTTATTGTTTGCAAGTAAAACCAACAAATTTCTTGTTTGAGAAAAAGAGCATAACCAACTTTACTAACACTTCTTTATTGGTCCAAGAATTTTCTCAACTTCTAGTACGAAAGAATATCATGAGAATCTCGTGTAACACATTTCATACATCCTTTCGACATGGATGAGTGCTTCCTTGATAAAGGTGCGATATTGGCAACATGGAATTGGTCATAATACTCGAACAAAAGTAAACTGGGTGTATTTAAATCAATTTCTTCCAAATCACAGTGCGATTGTAGTTCTAATCTCCTCAAGAAATGATGTAACAACTTCACTTCATCAACAGGAGATGAAAGATCTAAAGACACATTCTCGAGGAATGGGAAGTTAGATAAGAAGTCATTGAATCTTTTGAATGGAAACCCGCAGTAAAAAAACGTTGTTAGCTTTTTGCATGAAGCCATAAACATAGAGGAGGCTTTGTGTTTGTTACTCGGTAAAAGAAAATAACTTAGATTTGGAGCTTCGACGTCTATTCTTTCAAGTAGAAAACTTCTATCACAGTAAATCTCAACTTTTAGAAGATTCTGATGCCTTTTAACACAAAATGTTTTGTAGCCATAGCAATATCCGAGATAAATTTCTTCCAGCAGAGGGCAACCTTTGGTCAGATACTCGATCACACCCTCGTCTATTGGGAGATATGAAAGTGACAACAACGTCAATGACTTGAATTTCACAACGCCAACTATCAAGAACGAAGGCAACTCACACTTATGCAACGTCAAAGATGTCAACGAAGAGGTAGATACGAGTGTGTTAGGCATTGAAACGTTGGTAAGCCTTTTTCAAGAACTAAATCAAGACATCTGCTAAATAATTCTCTTTGTTCAAGATTTATGATTTCTGCAGAGATCTTGAGTGTGTGTGCACTGATGTTTTGCTCGTAGAATCTAGACACGGTATGTTCAACATATTTATAAAACTTCTCCTTGATATACTCATTATCATACTTTCTAGAAAACGAACAAAACCATGCCCCGTATAAATGGAAATAAAACATAGGAAAAGAAGCCGTTAGAGTAAACCTTCGCTTAGACAAGACACTCATTCAAAGACGCAATTTTGCGTCATCCAAAAGATATGACAATGTGGTGAACAATAAAGTCAGGAAGCATCGAAATCCGGTCCGTTGTATCTTTTGTGTTCTCCTTCATCCTCTTGCTTGACCCTACTGAAAGTAAATCCCATAAATCAAACTAGTGAACTAAGGGTCCATTTGGTTTGTATATGGGTTTAGGATTCGGATTTGCATTTGAATTTGGATTTAGATTTAAATTTAGATTTAGATTTGAATTTGATGTAGAGAGGGAAAATATATTATGTATTATTATTTGATAAATAATAAAAACAAAATAAATGTTTAAAAAAGAAAAAACAATGGCCCACTAAAATCCACAACTTAATAACCACATGATGCAATTTGTGGCCCCACTTAGTCAAAAAAATTGAAAGAAAATAGGATACCCATCATTTGCCCCTGGATTGATTTTTCATTCCTCGAGTCCTATATGTCATTTCCAAAATAAAAAACAAACAACAATTAATAGGATTCTATCATTCAATTCCCCCCAATACCCCTCAACCAAACTGCACCTAAGAATCATCATACACATTCATATACCAAAGAATGCCATAAAAAGTGATAATCCATTACAAGTTCTACAATGAAACATAACTTAGGCGGTGTTTCTATTGTTACTGCATATTTTTTAAGCATTAGCAGTTTCGCGTCATCCAACAAATCATTAGTTCTTATTGTGTGCCTAATTATAAGTCGTATATAACTGCTTATTTACAAGCTAAGTGAAATAAGCAAGTCGTACACCCTGTTAAAATAACAAAAACATGCATAATTTATTAAGAAAAGACGTAATATTTCATTAAATTAATAGTACTTTGCATTGAATGAATTTCTTTTGTTTTTCTTTTGTTTTTTTTCTTCATCGTTTCTTTTGAATATGTGAACTTTAAAGGGAAAATAGTGTGGTGTTTGTATAAATAAACTGGTAAAGCTTTATATTGTTGTATTTGGTTAAATGACAAAAGAGTCCTTGTGCTTTGAAAATATTTCATTTTTAATTCGCGTCAAGAAGTATGTTTCATTGAGCCATTTTATAAAACACTTGACGTGAAAAAAAAAATAGAAAAAATCTTAATCTCACCAGACCACGTGTTATGATATTAACATGGCATCATAGAATACACAACTAAAAGAAGCCAAATTTATGGTCTAATACAATATAACGAAAAAACATGAGATATAAATTAGAGCTTATATATTTCATTGAGGCATTTTATCGAATGTACCTTGTTGATATTAAGTAGAATAATCAGTACGATGTTAATTTTGGGTTTTGGTTTTTTGAATGGTGATTTTTGCACTGAAATGAGTTTGGATAAAACTAGCTAGATTTAAGTTGTAGCTTTTAAGTACTAGGATTTGGGTATACTACAAAGAGAGTCCTTGTACTTTCGAGAATTATATACTTTTCTTGGCGTAATAGATTCATTCAAGGAAATGTGGTGTCTTGAAACTCGGTCTCTAATGAAGACATATTTACTCAAGCCCAACTGCTTTCGTTGCTTTGGAATTCTAATAGAGGAATAAAATTTTCCATCGACTGGATCACCCGGAAGTCGGACCCGTTTTCTATCCTTCCGTTATTGATTTTGTTTTTTTGGTAAATATGGTTACCCTGATAAAATTTATTAAAACTAAAAAGTTAAGTATTATGGAATATGACTGAAAATACCACATTAACCTCAAGCAACGGTTGATAAACAACAAACCAAACTAAGTCTTCGACTTGCCAAAGGCAAACCTACTCTAGCTATCTATACTACTTTATAATGCATTTAGGCCTTCTAAAATTAGAAGGCTTAAAAATTAAGCCTTCTAATTTTAGAAAGCTTAAAATTAAGATAAGGAGCTCCAATCATGAGATGACATGTGTCACTTCTTAACAAACTCCAAGCCTAACTTCTAACAAACTCCAAGCCTAACTCCTAACCACCAAAAATTAAGATAAGAAGCTCCAATTATAAAATGACATGTGTCACTTCTCAACTAAAAATTCATCTTTATTTTCAAATTAAAATATCTTTTTATCTACTTATTTATATTATAATTTAATTTCACCATATTTTCTAAAATTTTATGCTCTTTAATTCAACATCCATTTTAATATATTTTTATGAGTTTTTAGTTTTTATATTTTATTTTAATTCAAATTTTTACAACTTTAACCTTTATTTCATTTATTCTAATCATATTATAGTCATCGGGTACCCGCCGCCGCATTGCGCGGGTACCCTTCTAGTACAATACAAATAGAACCATAAAGAAACACGTATAACTAGAGGAAACCCACAAATTACGTGTTTCCATCGTAGAGTTACCCAACGACTTAGAAGAAGTAGTCGTTTTATCATAAACATTCTCCACATCAGCATCATCATCTCTCCTGTAGATCATGCAGAATACTCTTCCCATCTTCCTTCGTGAGGGGATCAAAATCCGTACTCCTACCCGACCAAATACCGGTCTTCCTGGGAGGCCCCCCCAACTTCTTCATTGTATCATCAACCAAGTGATCCATAGAATTTCCATTATCATCCTCAAGAGTAGAAAATGGATTAGAAACCGGAGTACTGGACTTCGGCTTCACAACCGGTCTATAGGAGCCATTAGTAGATTTATTAAACCCACTACCTTGACGCTTACCTTGGTTTTCCTAATTACCAAATTTGCTTGTCTTCCGTTGCACACTCTGAAAACCATCAACCTGCACCTCCTTTTGTTTCCCGTCCTTTGACAGAGCCTTGCTAGTCGAAGGCTGTTTAGTGAAATTATCACACGGGTGGCCAAAGATCTTACATTCGTGATTCGTCACATCTAGAAGGTTTCCATTCATATTCAATACATATAGTCGCCATTGTGTAACGTGAACCTTCCAACTTAGGAATATCAACAACTAACCTGTCCTTTAACCCACATATAGCATCTAATTCAATCCGACTCTTATGAACACTAAAGTTAATGGTCATTTATTAAATCTTTACTGCATATAAAGCAAGAATAATTTTGCTTAAAACTTAAAAGTCTTAGAAATGAGTAATGTTTATTAGGATACCCATTCTTTGTCTCAAAATGATTGTTCTATTGTTGAATACTTTAATAAAGGGCTAATAACCTATTAAAGCATCATACTTGTCACAAATATCAGTTCGACGTAGCGAACAAAAAAAATAGCTCTTCTAGACATTAAACTTGACATTCTTGTCTTCAATTGAGTGTTATGACCATTTTACCCTTCTAAATTACATAAATGGTCCTTGTGGGTTTGCAAAAATTGCATCTATCATCCCTAGGCTAAATTACATAAATGGTCCCTGTCATTTGAAAAAATTGCGTCCATCGTCCCTTTTTTTTTAAAGTTTAACCAGACTAGTTAAGCACGTTTACACCTCAGTATTACAGTAGTGTACTCCGCGACATAAATTTCAAGGACAAAGAAACCTTGGCAAATAAATTTTAACCAAAAAATTGTTCTAACAAAATAAACGAGACGACCAATGTCACCCCATATCAGTTACCTTTCTTTTAGACCACCAAAATCTATAATTCATGATTATACAAATAGAACTAATAAAACGAGTACCCTGTCCTGCATAGAAACACACCATAAAAAAAAAAAAAAAAAAAAGCAAAAATAATATAGCTCTGGTCTAGGCGGTAGACTCAAGGTTCTCTGTTTCCATGGCCGATGGACCATCGGAGTTCTCGTTATCGGCATTTGGGCTTGGGCTTGGACTTGTGGCATTCTCTGACCCTTGAGAGGGCTGTTCACCTGACTGAGCTGGTGTAGGCGATGCTGGTGCCTCAGGGGTAGTTGGCTTTGGTGGGGCTGGCTTTGGTTTCGTCATTATTGGCCTGTAGAGCCTGTACAGCTCAACATACACCACTTCAGTTAGTATTCTCAGCTCCAAATAAAAATTAGTAAATCCCATAATCAAGAAAATCAACCATCGTATTTCTATTTGCTAAAAAATGCCTAATAACATGATTTGCTTTCATTTTATGGTCTGTAAAGTATGTAATCACAAGAGACAAGATACGTTCAGGCTATATAAAAGATTGTACAGTTGTACCTGGGATTTATACTTGTAGAGGAGCATACAAGATCACTTGTCTTCTTCCTTTTTGTCCTTGTCTTTCTTTTGCTCAGACTGATAAACATATTAACTCATTAGTAATTCACTTCCTCCCCATTTTTTTGTTTATAATAAATAGAGATCACTGCGATGTTGATTGGTCGAGTATGCTCACTGCCATATATGAGCATGTGCAACATTTTCAACGTAAGTGAAATCATACATGTTTGTACCATCCCCAATGATAAAATGTAATCCATAAATCAATATCAGAGAGTAAAAATGAGTTATACAGATTACAAACTTGCAATCAAATTTCACACTGAGATAGTCCAAATAAACATTTATTACATTTGACTTCCCTGCCCTTGCTGCAGCAACTAAAGATGGAACAAGCAACTTATCACCAGGACCAAAGATACTGCTAGGACGGATGCAGCAGGTTAAAAGACCATTGACGCCATTGGCCTTGATAACTAGTGCCTCTCCCCCAGCCTTTGTTTCAGAATATGAATCGTTGTGCTGAAACATTAAATAAGGTTACTCACCGACATATGTAGGACATAAATGATAATCAAATAAGCTCATAAATTTACGGATGACCCATCACCCACATTACCAAATGTAAGACATAAGGTTACTCACTGAATGTTTTGTGTAAGGGTCATTAAGGATTAGCATCTAAGGAGAGACCCAATAACAAGGTATAGTTACACAACAACGAAGTGCTACTAATTTCAATTGAAACATAATAATTGAATGTTGTGGTTTTCGCGCGATATCCCACATAATAAGCTTAGACAAACATCCCCTAAGTTTTCAAGTATGCATGTCACCACTGTGCAATACTCCAATTCATATGTATATAATATCTAATAAGACCTGTGGTAAGACACATGAGCACGACTTTAATATCTAATACTCCAATGACCACCTATTGCCAGTTTAATTGTACTCTACAACTAAAAACAAATATTTGTTCCTCAAGATCATCTTTAAAAGGGTGTTAATCAGTGCAAGAAACCATCTTTTTCATAACATATACTACCAAGTACCAACAATTGTATAAAGATAGAGTAACAAAACTAAAAAGAGATAAGATTAAGCAACTCACATGCCAAGAATCATAATCAATAGTAAGCAACTTAGTAATCCCAAAAGTACCAGCAGCAAGAACAATACTAGCATTAATAACTCTATTCATCAATATCCTCACCCTCACCCACCACCACCAAATCCACCTTCAAAAGACAACCTCCTTTCATTACCACCAAAACCATTAATCAGATGAACCTCATTCTCACCACCCACATCATTTTCAGTCACCAAGTTTCCTACTTGATTATCTGTATAATCATTAGTTTCTACTGGAATCAAATCTTGCTCATTTTCGGTGGTTGTTCCGGCAGCTTTCACGGCGCCGGATAATTGTTTTCTTGTTTTCTTCATACAATTCACTTTACACATCGATTCATGGAATAATAGATCACAAAATATGAACAATATTACTTGAAACACATAGATTATACTAGTTAGGGTTTATTTGGGTTGTTGATTGTTTTTAGGGGCTATTTGATTGTGATTTTGTTGTTTAATTTGAATCTGATTATAAGCTGTTTGAGTGTACGCGTTTTTAGGATTTAATTGATTATGAATTTGTTGCTTGAATCGGATTATTATAGAATAGGTTAGGCTGGACATGAGTATTAGATGTGGAAATGAGTCCCCAAATCTGAACAATGGTTAGGTTAGGTTGAATTTATATACTTGGGACAAATGATGCAATTTTTATAAATTTAAGGGTAAAATAGTCATCACAAATTTATTTTACTCAATTGAAGACAAGAATGTCAAGTTTAATGTCTAGAAGAGCTATTTTTTTTGTTCGCTACGTCGAACTGACATTTGTTACAAGTATGATGCTTTAATAGGTTATTAGCCCTTTAATAAACTGAGCACTTTGTGAAAACAATTTGATGCTTTAATACAGTTGCCTAGGTGCACTTGTCATGCTGCTGATGATTTTAAAAAGCATAACCAGTTAATGAAACTTATGCAATTTTAATGGGTTTGGATGATTCTTATATGCAAATAAGGAGTAATGTGTTATCTAGAGATCCTCACACGATGTGAAAGGGCATTTGCCAATATTTCTAGTGAGGAATCTCACAGATCGTGGTTCTTGGTTCGGTTGGTGGGACTTCTAACAGGTTTCAGTCAACTGTATTCCACTCCAGTGTGCCCAATAGAGGTAATTTTTAGAGGCCCCAATCCTCTGGTAATTACTCAAGGCCCAATAATAACACTAGGTCTAATGATAATAGAAGGGCTACCGGTGGTCCTGTCTTTGTTTGTGAACACTGTGGCTTTACTGGACATACTGCTGATAGATGCTTTAAACTCATTGGGTATCCTGCTGATTTTGGAAAGAATAAGAGGAATAATAATAGTAATAATAATCAGGGTGCTCAAAACTTCAATAAAAGGTTTATAAATAATAACAACTCTGTTGGCTCTAGTTTCACTTCTACTTTTTCAGATGACCAGATTTCTAAACTGATTTCTTTGATTAAAGAAAATTCTAATAATGTTGATGGAAATGGGAAAGGAGTACATGCCAATATGGCAGGTATTGTTTTAAACAACAGCAAGTTCTTTAATCAAAATTTTAAAATGTTTTTCTGTAATATTAGTAAGTTTAGATCTGCACTTGTTGCAGCTGGACTTATTGTTGATTCTGGTGCTAACCAGCATCTTACATGTACTGATAAATATTTAGTTAATGTGATTGATATTTCCAAACTTGGAATTAAAGTTTCACATCCTAATGGGACTGAAGCTTTAATCACCAAGGTTGGCAATATGGTTCTAACTAAACATTTAACATTATATGATGTGTTAGTTGTACCGAATATTATGTTAGTCTAATGTACATTCATAAAGTAGCTAAAGACGACAAGTTTGTTATTGCATTTGATGAGTCACGGTGTTATGTTTTACCCGAGATTTGAGGGAGTGAATGTGCTAGGGATTGGTAAACAAAAGGATGGTTTATATTACTTTGATGGGAATCAAGGTCTTGACCTAGGATTTGAGAATTTTAGTCCTACACGTAATTTGACCAAAGACTTATGGCACTGCAGCTTGGTCATCCTCCGATCAAGTCTTGTCGGTTTTAAAGGTGAAATCTTTTATGAAAATAAGAATGACATTGAACCTTGTGAAGTTTGTCAAAAAGCTAAACAAACCAGAGAATCTTTTCCTTTAAGTGACCATAAAACCAAAGATCTAGGTGATATTGTTCATCTTGATCTTTGGGGTCCTTATAGAATTAAAAGTAAAGAAGGTCACAGAATCTTTCTAATTGTTGTGGATGATTTTACCAGGGCTGTTTGGGTTTATTTGCTTAAAAATAAGCATGAGATGTTTGATTGTATTCAATTTTTTTTTATAATCTGATTAAAACACAGTTTGAGAAATGTGTTAAGATTTTTAGAAGTGATAATGGAACTGAGTTTGTTAATAATCAGTTAATAAATTTTGTGAAGATAAAGGCATTGTGCATCAAACATCTTATGCTTATAATCCTCAATAGAATGGGGTTGTAGAGAGGAAACATAAGCATCTTTTAAATGTGGCTAGATCCCTTATGTTTCAGGGGGAATTACCTCTATTTTTGTGGTCTGAATGTGTTCTAACTGCCACCTATTTGATTAACAGATTGCCTTCCTCAGTGCTGAATGGAGAGTCTCCCTTTAATCTTTTTTTTAAAAGAAAACCTGACCTAAGCCACTTAAGAATGTTTGGTTGTTTATGTTTTGCTACTATTCTTACCAATCATGATAAGTTTAGCAGTAGAGCAGAGAAATGTGTTTTGGTTGGGTATTCTAATTTTCAAAAGGGCTATAAACTTTATAGTCTTGAAAGGAAACAGTTTATCTTTTCTAGAGATGTGAGATTTTTTGAAAAAGTTTTTCCTTTCAAGATTAAAAATTCTTCTGCTGCTCCTGACCCTCTCAGTTAGAGTCTAAACCATGTTAATTTCTTTGATGAAGTTTTTGGTGAAGACTCTGACACACCCAATGATGTCAAATAAGCTAAATGGTACCCCTTTGGGTAATATTAATCAAAATGACCATCATTTGGGTGATGGCAGCAACTCCTAGCATTTGGATGGTCCAACTATTAACCAATTGGAGGATGAATTGGGGTATTCTCTTGGTTCCAATGAGGCTACCAATGCTGGTGAGAAGGCTGCAACACCAAGTGGTGTGAGTGCTTCTGAGGGTGATTTTAGTCCCTATCTTGAACAAACAGCAGAAGTTGGTTTGCATAATAATGGTCAACCTTCTTTAAGAAGAGCTGATAGAACATCAAACTTTCCTAATAAATATAATGATTACATTGTTGATTCTAAAGTAAAATTTGGTCTTTAAAAGTTTGTGACTTATGCAAAACTCAAAAATGATCCTGTTCATTTTGTATTGAACTAAATAAAAGGTTTAAGCCTAAAAATTATTGGGAGGCTTGCATGTATCAAAGACCTTGGGTTGATGCAATGAATAATGAGATGGAAGCTTTGTATAGGCGATACTTTTGAGCTTGTTGTTTTACAAGGCGAAAGGCTATAGGTTGTAAATGGGTGTTTAAAATAAAATACGAGTCTAATGGTGAGGTAGATAGATATAAAGCTAGACTTGTAGTTGAGGGCTTTAACCAAAAAGAAGAGGTTGATTTTGATGAAACCTTTTCACCTATTGTGAAAATTGTAACTGTTAGGTGTCTCATTAATCTAGTTGTTCAACAAAACTGGCCTATATTTCAGCTTGATATCAATAATGCCTTTCTATATGGTGATTTAAATGAGACTTTCTATATGTCTTTACCTCATGGTTTCTTTAATGCTAATGATAAGAGAGTTTGTAGATTGAAAAAGTCTTTATATGGTTTGAAACAAGCACCCAGAAAGTGGAATGCTAAGTTAACTAGTGCATTGCTTAAGAATGGATTCATACAAAGTAAAAGTGATTATTCCTTGTTTATCAAGAATGATTCGTAATATTGTTGCTTTGCTTGTGTATGTTGATGATATAATTGTCACTCGTAATAACTTAGTGAGATTGAAAGTTTTAAAGTGTTTCTTACGTCTAAATTCCGGATTAAGGATCCGGGTAAACTTAAGTATTTCTTGGGAATTAAAGTGATTGAAAGCGATAAGGGTTTATGTTTAACTCGGAGAAAGTATTGTTTAGATTTACTTTTCGAATTTGGTTTACTAGCTTGTAAGCCATCTACTTTTCCTTTAGAACAAAGTGTGTCTATTTCTAATGAGCCTCTCTGTTTTCGATCCTGTTCTAGACAATATAACTGAATATCAAAAACTGATTGGAAAACTGATATACTTAACATACACTAGGCCTGATATATCATATGTTGTACATTGTTTGAGTCAGTTCATGCATAAACCACTTAAGTCTCATCTTAAGATTGCACTTAAAGTTTTAAGATATTTGAAGGGTTCTCCTGGTAGGGGAATTCATATTGTTAAAAGTTCTTTTGAAAACCTTGAGACTTATGTGGATGCAGACTGGGCCAAGTGTGTTGTTACTAGAAGGTCTGTTATAGGATTTTTCATTTTTCTAAATGGTTAACTGGTTTCTTGGAAAAGTAAAAAGCAAAACACCCTTTCTAAGTCTAGTGCAGAGGCTGAGTATAGAGCAATGGCCTTTGCTACTTCATAAATTGTTTGGGTCTTGAAAATTTTAAAAGACTTAAGCTAGGAACATATTTTGCCAGTCAAACTGTTTTGTGATAGCCAGGCTGCAATTAAATTTTTTGCAAACCCTATTTTTCATGAGAGGACTAAACATTTGGAAATTGATCTACATTTTGTGTGAGAAAAATTTTGGTGGTGTTATTAAAGCGAAAAAGTTCGATATGTGAATCAAACAAAGTGATATTTTTACTAAAGGCTGGATAAGTCGCAACATGAGAAGCGGTTTCTAGACTTGGTCTTTTTATGTGTTTCGGGTTTGAGTTAAGGGGATGTTGAAATATAACTCAAAATGAAACACTTAAATCACAGGGACTAACTTTGTATGTTTTATATTCTCAGTTATAGTTCTAAGTGAGAAAAGATGGATAGAAGCAAGTTGGTGAAAGATCAAGGGGTATTTCTGCCACATTGGAGAAGTTGAAGTCAAAGCTTGTCAAAGGGCTATATAAGGATCTTAACCCGTTTAGGGTTTCATTATCTCATATCTTTCTCTCTCAAAGATAAGACTGCATCTAGTCTCTCAACCAAAACTTGTGTTTCCTGTTGTTGATTAAGTAATTGCTTAAGAGTGATTGTGAGGAGTTGATATTGTGAGAACTATTGATAATTAGTCAATAGCCTTCCACCCTTCCACCTGAGTAGCAGTAGGAAGGATTGTGGGTTGTTGTTACAGTTTTTTGATTCTTGTGGTTGTACTGATTGAGATCAGTTTCTGATTGATCTGGGAAGTTTTGGTTGTTAATAGAAGTTATTATTGAATTAAGATTCAAGAGTTGTTACTGGTTAATATTGTGTTTTCCTACATTTTCAATAACTAATTCAAGCCAATGTCCAACAAGTTCTATTTGTTCAAGATTTAAAAATTCTGCAAAGAATCCGTTAAATCATATACCTATATGTTGTACCTTGCACACAATATAGATTTCTCCCACTTATGCATGGAACAACATCATGTAGCAGATAAACAACACGGCATATGTTTGTTTATGTGACCAATATGATTGTGTCATTGATATTAGCATAACTATTTGTGGAAAACTAGAAGGGGGGGTTGAATAGTTTTACCAATTAAAACTTCGTTTTAAAATATTTAGATCGACTTATGTCAGTCTATTTGGATGTGTATGTTGGACATTGAGAGATAGATATATAAATATGTAATGAATGATAAAGAGTAAGAAGCACATAACCACGACACGAGTATTTATAGTGGTTCGACTACAAGGACACCTTCCTTGCGCTACTCCACTCCCCGAGTCACCTACTCGAGAGTTCGTAATCACTACACGACACCAACTCCTTATGGCGGAGAAGCCTTCACAACATCGTCTACTCTTTTTCCGGTACTAGGCTAACCACCGGGTTCTTCCACAAGGTAGAACCACACCTAACACAACATCGCCTACCCTTTATCCGGTACTAGGCTAAGTACCGAGTTCCATTACAATGGAGGAACTATTTTCCAACACTACACAACACCTAACCCCAAAGGAGACCAACTCCTTATTACAACACCATCAAGGATATTAATATCATTGGATACAACCTATCTCTATTTGTATATCGATGCACCTCATCGAGTATACAACCTTGGCATCTTTCACTAATGCCACTTAACTTGACTTCTAGGCATCTTTCACTAATGCCTTGACTCAGACGTTTGGCACCTTTCACTAATGCCTTCGTCTTGACTCCTTTAGCATTCCTCACTAATGCTTTAAACACGGACGTTAAGCACCTTTCACTAATGCTTTCGTCTTGACTCTTTCTGCATCCTTCACTAATACCTTGGACACAACACTTCTATGGAGGAAGAAAGAAGTATCAACAAGAGAACCTCATTAGTCTTGATGATGACGAAGTATGGCAACTCATGGACTTGAGCTTGCTCGACTTCAAGAGGTGGTGATCTCGCCTTTAAGAGGAACCTAGAGAATCACACAAAAAATAAAAGACAAACTACATAGAGAGAACCTTAGGATCTGAGGTTAGAAGGTTACAATACTTGAGGAAAGTATGTGTGGGAGTGGATACCCAAAATGAAGAAATGGCTCACTATTTATAGAAGAAATTTAGCTACTGTTCCACGGATCCCTTACTTGAGGATCCGTCTAGTGTATTACTGGGGATCCGTGGGACGCTCCCTTTTGCCCATGGGTTTTGGGTTATGGGTCATGGGTTATGGATCATGGGTATCCAAGTAGATACAATGTATAATATCCATGGGTCATGGGTTAAGACCATGGGTCATGGATAATATCCATATATGACTTAAGCATGATGTCATGCAATGGGTTATGGGTCATGCTTCATGGGTAAACACTAGTTGTTGTACATATGTATTACTAAATCATAAAATCACTTATACTTATTTTAGTGTTTTATGTGAAAACGTAAGTATGTTAGTAAACTATTGGCACAAACCATTTACGCATTTTATTTGTTTCGATAAAATGATTTTACATTTGTAATAGAAAAAACATTAGAAGATCGTAAAATATAAATAAACGTTTTTACGGCTTATTTGTATTAACACTAGTAGATGTAGAACCACTTCATTGTCTAATAAGGAAACGTACATGACTATCCTTGAAAACATAAGTGTCTACAAGTGGAAAGTAATTATCTTAAGACATTCTAGAGATAATCTGGGTTACTACCAAGATGACAAAGCTTGTAACTCCCACTGAATTAGAGATCATTACATTAATTCCTTATTTAGTAATAAGAACACAATACTCCCACTGGATTTGACAACATTGTAATTGTTTTATTAACCAGTGAAAGAAAATAGTGTTCTATTTACTTCCCTACACTTTTGAGAAAGTCCATACATAACAATTACTTATGTACTAAAAAAGTGTATTCTACTATGTAGACGATAAATTATCCATCAATGCTATTAACTTGAAAAATTGAGCATGCAATTTCTTTCTTAATAGTTCTACTATTCCAACAATTGTAAGTAGTACTTAAACTAGATAAAATATGCTAGTTTGTCTTTTTACCAATTTTGCAGTAAATTAGTCTAGCTTCTAATTTAATAACTCAAAAATATGCAATTTTCTTAACAATTAAAATTTGCTTCTGAGTTATGTATTTAGAATTTAGACAATTCTAATTTGTCCAATCATACCTTTCTCATTCATGATAAGGAATATGATTGTATCTCACTCTTTCTTATGAAAAGAGGACTAAGTTTATTCTTTTAGCAAAGTTGACTCGCCAAAATCCTTACGGTGTAGATCAATTTACCAATACAGAATAACTGCGTTTATGGTTTAATGTTGCATTAATACATTTAAAGAATTTGCAAAATTCAATTTTAGTATTTTCGATAATTAAACTTTTCAAGAAAATAAGATACCCAAGGTAATATTCATATAACCATAGAATTTTCTCGAAAACTAGGATCCAAATTATCATAGTTCCATTACATCAGTTGATCTGCTGGTAACGAAAGCACATAATAAGGTAATCTGTCGAACAATAATTGGCAAACATTTTCCAATTCCTAGATCATTATGGGATTTACATTTTCAACGCTATTGCAAATGTAAACATGTTTTATCCCATCTTGCGCCTTGAGTCCAGGTCTCACTTACTACTCAATTTAAGTCGTCTAACTTAAAGAGCGCAAATATGTCCATGCAAGGTCGACTTCACATGAAGATTTACCTTTCCATCACAATCTCGCCAAGTTCCACATGACGTAAATTGCAACTTTGAGTGTTCCTTTAACTAGATGGCACTTAACTTAATTTTAAAAGGGTACTAGTTTTGATTTAAGGTGTCAAATCAAACATGTACGAAGAAGAATGCATACAACTTCGTATCAATAGTTTAAAAAAAACTTTTATTAACCAATTCACAATTATTAAATTATCAAAGTTTTGATTGAGGTATTGGTTTCGCCAATCAAGGAATTTACCTTTAATTATCATCCATTATATCGTACTTTTGCATAAGTCTAAAGAGTTAATGTTTCGGATAATTACCACAAAAGTGGCGCATGGAATTAAAGCTAATTCGCCATTAAGATGATTTTGTACATTAATAGCCTACTTGGTAACTCCAATTTGACGCACAAAGAAGCGGAGAATTTGGTCAGCGTTGAAGCAATAACCTCCTTCTTTCGGGTCACAATTTAATGCGCTCCCTCCTTGTACCCCTCTTATAGTTTATCAAAATTGGATGAGCCGTTCTCACTATTTGTACCAAAACCATCAATCAATTAAACTTATTGAAAATTTAACTCTTAAAAAACAAGTCAAATTTCACCATTGTTTAGTCTAATTTATTTTTCTATTCAAAATTACTTTTTGCTTAAAACTTGTCGCACATAATAAACAAACAAGTAACAATAAAAAATAAACAACTAAAACAATGCTCACATAACTAACAATTAATACATGTAAACAAGTAGCCACATGCAATTTATTTGATAAAGCCTATTAATAATCAATATTTAGGTTAATTAACGTATATATTAACTAGGGCTTTCACTCGCACAATTGAAAGTGAGCCACATACATCGACGAATCGATTGCGTAAGCCATAATTAAAATATACCAAATTGCACATAATTGATTCATTAATATTATTGAGGTATTTCCTAATTCAAGATTTATCAAAATAATAAACATGCGTATAAAACTTAACAATTAATTTGCATAACCAATCTTAACAATTAAAAATGTATATATATCGACAATAATCCATGCCAAACATGCACGTTTTCATGGATTTAACATAACAATTTATTCACGTTGTCACAAGATCGCATACAATTCCATGTCACATAACAATTTATTCATGAATATATCATGTAATAAATATATTAATTCTAGGTTTCGATATTGATAACATAACAATTAATATAAACCCTAAAATTTTTTTAAAGAAATCGACAAAATTTTTTTTAGGGTTTCGACCATAAAAAGAATTTCGATCCATAAAATTCTTTTAAACCAATTTAGGGCAAAAGCCTAACCCTAAAATTAGGGTTTACATAAACATAACCAAAACCCTAAAATAATCATATCAAACAACATACAATATTCGTTTTTTAATGTGTTTAGTAATTAATTACTCATTAAACCAAGCTCGTGATGCCACTGTTGGAATTATATAACATGACAATCATATATAAAACTCATAAAACATCAAAGAAACATGCGGAAGCGTAAAGGAACGTATAATGAATAATTAACTAACATAAACATAAAGTATGCGCACCTTTTGATTCTAGCCGAACAAGAATCAATTCCACAAAACTAGCAAGTGATGAACCCTAATTAGGGTTTATAGGATTATAAGAATTACCCTTATAGATTTTGTAATTCAATCCAAGATACCAACAAAAGTATGTTAGTACCATGTTATTATACACACGTACTAAATCAAATTAAAGTAATACTAGATTTAATCACACGAAACAATTTAGTTAGGAAAAACAAGTAGATCGACACCTAGAAGAGGTGTACGATCGGTTTGAGACAAAAACACACAAAACACTTTTTAGGTTTTAGATTATGAGTACAAGAGATGGAATACAAAGACCCTAGGCCTTGTATTTATACCCAAGATAACTTTGTTTCCAAGTTAAGTGTGGGTTGGGCTTTTTGGATCCCTTGGCCGATCGGTTTACATATCCCAAGAGGATTACGGAACCTTCCCAATATCTATTTTAGTATTTAGTCCTTCCATTTAACATTTAACGATCGTTAGTCCATTACACTTAATTATATATTTTGTGTAATTAATAAATAAATATAACATTTTACATTTAATTATTAACTTTAATTCTCATACGTAAAGCGTGCAATCCTGTGGTCTCGAGTTCGATCCTAACTCACGACTACTAATTTATATCAATAAAACTAACAGTACAACTTCTGCTTGGTTCGATACATGGGATGCAATCTGTCCATTGATGAATCATGTTACACATAGGGCTATTAGCAATGCTGGGTTTGATCGGAATAAAACAGTGGCGGATATTGTGGACAATGGTGTATGGGTGTGGCCTGTAACTTGGCTTAACTCCTTTCCTACATTGGGACTTGTTAATGTTCCCATTCTTCATAATGACCAGGTTGATAAGATTTTGTGGAAGTCAAATGATGGGTTGTTTTATGAGTTCGCTGTTAAGCATGCATGGAATGATTTTCGTGAGCATGGTAATGAAGCTAGTTGGGCTCATCTTGTTTGGTCGACCTATTATATTCCTAGACACGCTATTCATGTGTGGCTCGTGATGAGGAAATGGCTTCTTACCCAAGACCGTATGAGGTAGTGGCATGTAGGTAATAATGTAGATGTATCTTCACTTCGTTGCCCTCTTTTCAAAGGTTGTCCTGACTCTCACGAACATTTGTTCTTCGAGTGCATTTTTTCGTCGAAAGTATGGAACTTGGTGGTGAGTAGGCTGGTATTAGTTTCGTGTCTTCAAAATGGAGTGACATTGTGAATTGGTTGCTTCCTATAGCGAACCAAAATAAAGTAGAAACCATTGTTGGTCGTCTTATTGTGGCTGTGTCCGCCTACTATGTGTGGCAAGAGCGTAATTATAGAGTTCATGGTAAAAGTGAAGCGCAACCTGATCAAGTCGCAAAAACTGTTGTCGACATAGTCCGGTTAAAGCTGGCATTAATTCGGTTCAAAAGGAGTACTCGTGTGGAGCACCTGAGAAGAAATTGGAAGATCTCTTGCGTCCAATTTGATGGAGGCTGAATTGGGTCCATTGGTTAGAGGCTAGGGTTTTCTAGGTTCGTTTTCTTGTGTTGTTAGCCTCTACTTTTCGTTTGTTGTTTGGCTGTTATGCTTGAGCTTGTTCAAAGTATATAGTTGTTAGGTATTAAGGGAGGCTCATTCTCGTTGTACCTAAATTTCTTTTTTTAATATTTTCACCGGGTATATAATCCTTTTACCCAAAAAAATGATAAACTATTAATGGGATATATGTATTCAGGGGCGAAGTTAGTAGGATGACTAGTGGGTGTTGCGTCACCCCTAATAGCCCACTTTATTCATTAGTTATATAGCCCATAAGTTAATTTCTTAAAAATATTGGAAATTAGCCTCTCTTATTCTCAGTGAAATTTCGAATAACTTAACAATCCAAAACAATATCAAAATAAATTTATTTGTCAAATTATTCTTTTCTAATTTAGCTTAGTTCCTAATTATTAGTGGTTTTAAGTTAAATCACGAGTTAAGAAATATAGAACCTTTTTTGGAGAGATATCTATTGTTATAATTTTAACGTTAAGTTCGGTCCTCCTTAACATCAAATCCTGGATCCGCCACACTATCTATTGAGATAACTTTATGTTATTTAACATTAAGAATGGAACAACCACCGTTCATAGATAATAAAAACATGTTATGAATAGTAAAGTAAAGTAATGGTTAACTTTTTTTAGAGTTAATTACATAAATCGTATATTTGATTTACACGCATTTCATCTTAAAACATCAAAAGTTACATTGCCCGTCCTTATACTTGACAGTTACTTTTAATTTGACCATTAGTTCGTTATACTTATATTTTCACATTATAAATTTTTTAATCCGTGTTTCATGGTGTAGCGGAAACCCGAGCGACCGATAATTGTGAGTGGAAGCTACAGTTCTTAATTTTTTTCGTTTCAACGTTACATTCGTTTTAAACAAAACCGGATAACAACATATCAAACTTGCCCTCTTATTATTTTAAACCTAAAAATCATCAGAAACTTCACGAAAAACCACCAATCTTGCGGTTGCCCGAAACTTCACGAAGAATCAGTCGGGTTGGAAACAGGTCCACAACTGTAGCAAGCAGCGTAGTCAAGTTTCTGGCCGTGGCAAACAAGTTGTGTTTGGTGAAGTTGTTGAAGGTTATGATCTCCTTCCTCTTTATATTGACTAATTTCAGTTTCGTGAAGGTTATGATGTCCTTCCTCTTTATGGTTTGTGTTTGGTGAAGTTGTTGAAGGTTATGAAGGTTATAATCTGTCATTGCAATAGACGAGGCGTCATATAAGAGTGTCATATTTGTAGCTGTTTTGACCCGTTTTTATATGATGATTTAGCATAGTACTTCTTTATTGTAACCCTTATGACCGTCTCCTTTTTAGTTAACTTGAATGCACCACTTAGTTGGTAGCAAGACACTAAAATCTCATATCCCCTCACAAACTGGTGTGCTACCAACAAAACCCATTTTTGCAACGAGAGGTATGGTCAAGAAAAGAATTAGCCATGAATCTTTACATATCGAGATTTTACTGTCTTTTTAGACTATACATACTAAGGCAATGATGATAGTTTTACGCATTTGAAAGTGTCGTTTATGTAACATGCTTATACCGGTATCTTGGCAAGGCAATATGGCTTTAATTAAAATTGCAGCCATGGCCGGTATTTGTTACCGTACGGCTATTTTTCTGAGACAAACGAAGTGGGTCGTCGAAGATTGGATCCGTAACTTGGCGTGGCATGGACCGGATGGCATGATTATGCAACCGTGTTTCTTTGCAGCCATGGCGGACTTTAGATCTTTTTGACCCTATTTGGTTTAAAAATCTGAGCCTAATAGATGAAAGGTTTGGCAGCCATGGAAGTTCCAGCTGTTTTTTTATGATCCTTTAACCCACTATCAGGAATGAAGCTTTGGTTGTCTCGCTTTTAGGATACCGTGTATGGGTTCAATAAACCTGAAGTCGTACGGCTGTTGGCGAGGCAAGTTAATAGGCTTGCAGCCATGGCTTATGTTATGGAATCACTAAATGCATAATCTGATAGTAGGCCAAGGTAAGTGACGAAGAAGATTTTAACTTAATCTTTTTTACGATATTTTGCCGTTGATGCTAATATTTTCATTATGTTAGCTGCAGTTTCTTATGGAAGTTCTTACTTACGATTTTCAGCGATAGAATATGTAACCTTTCTTTGTAAGTCATTATCCGTCTAAGAGTATAATGCTACTTATACATGAATCGTTTATATTTTTAATTTGTACAGGGGCAGATTGAGCAGTGGAATGCCTACTCTTTATTTGTGGTTGATACTGATTTGACGGGTTTGAATGTTGCCAAGACTCAGGTATGGCAATTCCGTCAAATATGTTAGTTAATTCTTACTTTATGCTAATACTTCATTTATAAGATTATTTTGCCTTATTTATAGATGAGCATTGGGAAACAATGGAAGGAATTACTTGATTACAAAGACAATGTAGAATTCGTATTCCATGTAAGTGTGTCCGATCTATTTGGATTATTTGGCTGATTTTTGGATTGAGAGAGGAAAAAGATTGCACCTGTAGAGGTTCGATCTATTTGGATTATTTGATAGGCTTTGATAAACCATGGGATTGTGTCCATGTTGGCACAAGAATTTAGCAACCCAAACGCACCATTTGGTGCAGAATTTCAGCCAACCAAACACACCAGTTGGTGCAGAAAATCAGCAATGCATGCGCCTTTTTAGGTGCTGAAAACGTAGCCATTTAGGGGCTGAAAACCGATTCAAAGCACACCCCTTTAGGGGCTGAAAATCAGCAGCAAACGCAATCACTTTTAAGCTGAAAATTAGCAGCAAACGCACCCATTTGGGAGCTGGAAATCAGCAGTAAATACACCCATTTAGTAGCTCAAAATCAGCAGCAAACAACCCCTTTGGGATGTGCTGTGATAGCAGAAAACAAACACCGCTTGGTGTTTTGCGCTAAGCTGAAACCAGCCTTCACCCGACACCCTTCGTGGGTGGTTGTGGTCGAATCGAGGGCAAGGCTAAACTAACACAGTCAAACACAACACGCTCTTGGGTTGTGGTTGCTTAAAACTCACAACACACCCTTTGTGGGTTTGGCTTCCCTGAACATAATAACAACCCAACCACAGCCTAAACACAAAAACTAACACAGCTTAAATTTTTTAAAACCTTTAACCACTTTAGACTATTTAAAAGAAAATGAAAACAGGGTAATCACTTCCAAGTTTAAGCCAATATCTAAAGTGAACTGTGATTTTTATTCTTGCTTCACCATACAATACGTATAAAAAATGTTCATGGCTCATTTTTCTTGCATATGCATTCTTAATTTGATTTCTTTCTCATGAGGCTATAGAGATTGTTTGTTGATTATGGATATGTTTTAAATGTGCAGCTGCTCAAACGGATTTAAAGTTTGTGAGGCTCTTTCGAATACTCTTCTACCATACTCAACTCCTACCCATTGATCGTAAAATTCCACTTATTACAATTGATCCTACCACTGAACTAATACGTAATTGAAAGCGGTAAGTGTAATACTTCTTTAAACAAATGTCTTTTTTTCGAATAGCTTTGATAACTTAGTTTAGAGAATTAGTTAAACATTTGAGTCATTAAAAAGTCTTTTAGTTTTGTACTGTAGTATTTGTTATATATATCCTTTAAGGACTGATAATGCATGATTTAGCTAAGTTACAAATTGTGTTGGAATCACTGGTGTTGATTGTAAAGGCAAATGGTTGGAAACAGTTTAGATGATGTGTGAAAATTTAAAAAGCCGTCACAAATGTATCGACGGGCTGTGGCGTTGTATAAGCTATCACAAACCATTTTAGGGAATAATAATAGTTGTTAGTTGATGGGTGTTTAGTTGTTAACAGATTGGAATGGGAATTAGGCAGTAGGAATGTGTCATTTAACTAATTTGTAAATGAGTTCATTTATGGAGAACATTTTGTGCTGATAGCCTTATTTAATCAATTACTACTCTGTCTATGCTACAACTCCTATTTTCAATAGCCGTCAAGAACATGAAAAGACCATTTGGATGAATGCTTTAGGACAAAAATATTTCAATTTGTTTGGCTTTGCTACATTGATTGAATCATTTATTTTTTATGGTGTTTCAGGTACTAAAGATAAGCCAACGGGTGAGAAATGGCTGGAAATACAAATGCTCAGCTTTCTAGGTCGGCCACGATGCCTGAAGACACACAAATAGACGATAATGTGTTAATCTTTTGTACCAAAGTTACACTCTAACTGTGGAACCATCTAAAGTGTGGATCATAGCTGTAAATGCATATGAAACTTATGTATGGTGATACCAACTCTGCAACTTTTTTTGTTTAGCACATTCTTGCATCAATTACACGTGCCCTTTATACATACACATACCACACATATAACAAAACTCATATAGCATAAAAAATTAAATGCCAAAAACCCGCCGCAACGCGCGGGTACCAAATCTCGTTAAAAACTAAATAAGCAAGAATACTTTATGTTTTGAATAAATAAATCATATCCACATTATTTATCAAATTCAACAAACTCATAAAACGTCAATTGAAATCAAACCCATATCATCCAATAAAAAAAATATATCACCACCATAACTACACACACGAGCCCACAACAACCTCCGATTTCAGCAGATAAGCTTTTTTCGGGTGTTGATTTGGATTTCTACTTTTATATGTTTTAGGGTTGTTATATTAGTGTATCTATCCTCACCTCCTCTAGAAGCAACCTCTTTACTTTCGAGAGGGGGTAAGGTTGTCTACATCTTACCTACTCCATGGCTTGTAGAAGGCGGGATTGGGTAACGCTGATTTTATATTAGTGTATCGATGGTTGTTTTGTGTGATTTTAGGGGTTACATGTTTGTATATCCATATAGGTATTTGTAGATTTATCAAAGATTTTAGGTGAATTTAAGGAATTTTATTTTATTTATTTATTTATTTATTTAATAAGAATTTGAGGTAAATGTGTTTTTTAGTGGGTTTTGTTTTTAGATCTTAATCTAACATGAATTTGTTCATTTTTTGGAGATATTATATAATTGAGTAGAGCTATTTAGACATAATACACATGCCTAATCTATAAATCACTTGTACAAGTATATTATGTATTTTCTCTACCAAAATTCTCATCAATCGTTTTTTAAATCAACCAAGCAAACATTAGGTATATAAATAGGCATTATTACTAGGCACAACAATCATTTTTCTTTATAATTATATACTAAGAATGTGACAAGTGGGTTTTGTATTTTGTTCAAAGCAAATATGGATCAATTAGTATATAATTTTGAAGATACACATATATGTTTTTAAAATTTATAGGAAAACTTGAAATAATTACAGGAATTAGAGGTTGTAGAAGAATAGGTATAAAATGACCAATTTGGCCTTATACACATATATTTAACGGAGAAAAACAAGTGAACTAACGAGCAAAGTACCAGTCTATTACAAAATGACAAGTACAAGGATGAGTGGTTTAATTATTGAAGTTATAGCACGAAAGGTAAAAAAAGTGTGTAAACCACAAAGACGAGTTATGTAATTAACTTTTTTTTTCTTTTTTAAGATGTAAGGAGAATATGCATATGTAGATGTTCATAAAAGTTTAGTCTATAGGTTTTCCCTTTCATTCATATTCATCTTCTCGCAAAGGTGTGCTAAAAGTTGTGAGATTTGAAAATTCATTACATGGTGTTTCGAAGTTACTTATATCTTGTGGATGGTGATCACATTTCACTACATGATTTAAGATGTTTGATCGAACGATAAAAAGATTAGCTCGGACTCTTGTACATTTGGCCTCAAATACTATTTTTGTTGCACAACACATATATTTAAAACAAATTGTTGAATAATACGACTAACAAGGACGAGATTAAATAAAAAGACAAAATATTCGTGAAAGTGTAAAAATCTTTAAAAAGTGATTAAATAAAAAGTCAAATATTCATGAAAATTGTAAAAAAAAAAAAAAAAAAAAAAAAAAAAAAACCTTGAAACAATAAAACTTCTCAAAATATTTTGAATTTTTCTTGAAGTTAGAGAATGTTGTTGCATAAAAGGGTTGTGAATGAAGTTCTTCTAATTCTCATGTTCTAATGCACAAAAATAAAACTTAATGAACACTTTTATATGCAAACAAATTTTAATTTTTTATATGTTAAAGAGAATGAAATTTTGATGCTGATACTAAAAAAGTTGGATGTAAAAACGAGTTTTTGATGCACAAAATGTTGATTTACAAATTTTTAATGCACAATGTATTTTTTGTAATCTTTTTCATCAAAACTATACAGTTTTAGAAGAAACTTTTCTCACAACTCTTTTATCAATCAACATTCTCTATTTTGTGGAATTTTTTGAAATTTTTTAAAGCACTTTATACTTTTTTTTAAAATCTCTTTTAGGATTCTTACAATTTTTTTTCTTTTTTTTTTATTATTATTATTATTTTTTTTTTGAATCTTAACCTTACCCACGACTAATAAAATAAAAATATTTATATGTAATCCATTAAAAGCATGAAAATGAACACAAATTTAAAGGCAGCACCATGGCAAGCTAATGCATGCCGCCATTGCACCACTAAAATTAGCCTCTCCTTCTGGGAAGATAACACAATCTTGAGCCTTGAGAAGCTTGAGCCTTTGAGGTGTTGGAGTCAAGTCTATTGGGCCCACCTAAATGGCTCGACCGTAGCCGAAATCTGATGACTCATACATTGAAAATCGGGTCCATTGGGTGATCGTTAACTTACCTCCAAATTCTAGTTTTTTGGGCCCATCGAAAGCAACATAATCTATTGTCGATCCCAAATACTCTTTCGAAATCCTTAAACGGGCATCACGAACCAAACAGGTCGTGTCTTGAAGTGACCGTTTACAAGACCGGATATGTTTGCCTATCACACATGCTACACACCACATTTCCATAAAATACTTCTTTTAAAGGTGGGTTTTGAGCTCGATCAGTGTTGTTGAAAAGGTCAAACGTGGTTCAAAGTCCAATGGTTTCCGTCTAATGCCATTGAGGTATAGAAAGCTACACGCAGCAGATACAATACAGGAAAAGAGAAGAACAATAATTGCCAAACACGCAAAGACTTTATATTGAAGAAACTTAACTCAAAACTCCAATACGATACAATGAGAATCCCTACCCTTCACGGTATATATAGACTAACCTATACGCGTTGTACTATAACTAGGATTACATATTAAAACATAACCCGATAGATAACTAATAGTTGGACGAGTTGGACTAGGACTCCAACTATGAACCTGAAACCTGAAACACGAAACACGAAACACGATCCATGCTACGAGCACCGCCACGGTAGCTATAATCGAACTTCATCGAGAATTCACCAACAATCACCCCGAATTTCGATTCAAGAGGCAACTCTTGCACACCAAGTAACGATCTCATCTCCTTGAACCTTATGCGCGCCAAGGCCTTCGTCAATGGGTCTGCTCTTTGTTCGTCACCGGATACATGCTCAATAATTACCTGCTCCTTCCTAGTCACTTCCGCCAATAACTCCCTTAGCCAAATTTCTTGACATGCAGCTCTAGTAGCCGCCATGAACTCAGCTTCACACGAAGATAACGCCACGGTAGTTTGCTTTTGTGAGCACCATGTAATAGGTGATGTGCCGAGATAAAAAACATGTCCAATAGTACTCCGTCCATCATCAATATCAATATTATGACTGCTAAATCCCACAAGTCTTATGTCATTACAACGATTGTATTTAATTCCAAACAAAGTCGTACCTTTAAGATAGTGTAGGATTTTCTTGATAGCATGGGCATGTGATTCTCTTGGACTTTGCATATATCGACTAACCACTCCAACCGAGTAAGTCAAATCTGGACGAGTGTGCAAGAGGTAACGTAAGCAACCTACTACCTTTCGATATTGAGTAGCTTCTACTTCTGGCTTTTCCATTGGATATAAAGTTGCATTGCAATCTTCCATACCAGCTTCTTTCAAGATCTTCCTTGCATATCTCTCTTGCTTGATCTCCACGCAATCCTTTTCTTGTGAGACTTCGATACCTAAGTAATAAGTTAACTCACCAAGATCTGACATTTCAAATTGAGACACCATTCTCCTTTTGAAAATATTTATGAGGTCTAAGCTTGTCCCAGTCACGAATAAATCATCTACATTAACCGCAACAATGATAAATTCTCCATTGGGCACCTTTCTATAGATCGCATTTTCGTGCACGCATTGTAGAAATCCCATCTCTTTTAACGTACTATCGAGCTCCTTTCGATAACCATTTAGAAGAGCCGTTCTCATATCTAAGTGATGAATCTTCCATCCTTTCCCGGCTACGAGAGCAATCAAGAGTCGTATGGTCTCGAGTCCAGCTACCGGCGCAAATACTTCATCAACTTCAATAACAGGTTGTTGTTCAACTGATTCTCGTTCCTCTTCGTTTGTATCTTCTTTACCAACTTTTAGTTGAGCTTTATAAAGGCGATTTGCACTACGTGGGACCTTTATAAGTAAATTTCCACAACTATCTCGCATGGTTAAGAAATCACCTCGGAT
This sequence comes from Chrysanthemum lavandulifolium, assembly GCA_022545495.1. Lineage (NCBI taxonomy): Eukaryota > Viridiplantae > Streptophyta > Magnoliopsida > Asterales > Asteraceae > Chrysanthemum > Chrysanthemum lavandulifolium. The sequence goes on from CM040238.1 coordinate 253,664,906, forward strand.
ACTAACATCATAACCAAATATTGTAGCTTGTCCAAGACTTATCACATTACTACGAAGAGCGGGAATATAATAGACATCTTTCAACAATTTTTGTTCTCCATTTTTAGACAATTGAGGTATAGAAAGCTACACGCAGATACAATCTGGAAAAGAGAAGAACAATAATTGCCAAACACGCAAAGACTTTATATTGAAGAAACTTAACTCAAAACTCAATACGATACAATGAGAATCCCTACCCTTCACGGTATATATAGACTAACCTATACGCGTTGTACTATAACTAGGATTACATATTAAAACATAACGATAGATAACTAATAGTTGGACGAGTTGGACTAGGACTCAACTATGAACCTGAAACACGATCCATGCTACATGATGCGCTTCGGTAGCCATAATCGACTTCATCGAATTCACCAACAGCCATGACCCATGACCTATATACATGACCTGCTATCTCGTCAAACGTATTGCAACCAGAACGATCTGCGGAACGGGCCACATTCTTTAGATGGGTTTGAAATTCTCGGCTTAACCCGTAACACTTTTGAAGGACATCAAAAAGTAAAATGTAAACATTGCATCATTTAGTAAAACATATTTTGACCTTTTTTTTTTACCCTCTTTGCAATAACATTGTTACTAAGATTCAAAACCATCATTTCGAATGTAAACAACAAAAAGCAGAGTAATCATATCAGAGTTACTTAAACATGTTCACTCTATCGGATTTTCACTTATTTTTAACCCTGGCTCCTCCAAAGCACTAAAACACAAAATATTGGTCACCTTTTGTACTTCTGCCATGACGAATACGTTCCTCAATCAAACTGATAAAGAAATTTCACGATTTGCATACTCAATTATCCTGCTTCTTGGACAACTATTGGGATATTAACAAGATAAAGAAAGAATGTGTTATGCACATATAAATAGAATGAGTTGATGAATTGAGAGGTAAATAGTGTACTTTCTTCCTTTATAAAGGTGATTTTGCATCTTGATTGACGAAGAGATAGCGCTTTCAACAATGAATTCAAGTCACTGAACTGTTGCTCGCGTTTGGAAGAGTAAACCAGGATGAACTTAATACTAGTTTGGCCCTTATCTTCTTGTTGAAGTAGTTTCTCATATGTATACTGGAGAGAAAAGATTAGATACAATAATTAATTTTAGCGTAGAAACACAATCTAAACCATGTTGCATGCTATGGAAATGAAATAATACATCAGCTAGCGGATAATTAACATTTCACCAATGTAAATGCATATAAATCTTACCTTTGCAATATGACTTGTGTCTGTACAGAAATCCAGTTCTAAAGTTAGAGATCGAGGCCGACAACACCAAAGCACAGCATCCACAAGAGCTACGTAAACCCCTGATTTCCATATTAAACTCAGGTGTTTCAGCTCAACATGCTCAAGTTTATAAGGTGGCGACTGGATCAACTTTAACTCCTCAACATCTACGAGCTTCTGTAAGAGAATTGGTAAACACAACTATGTGTCAGGGATTATTTTATTTCATTGTTTGCAGGAACAAGTAAATACACATAAATAAATAGAAGATACCCAACAAATAACCAACTCTAAAACTCTGAAAATGCTATTCCTTTCCAGAAATCGTCTCAGCTTCCGGAACGAAAGAATGTCAAAATCCTTGTCTGTGTGACACTTCATATATCCTTTCTCTAGGGATGAATCTTTCCTTGACATAGCTGCTACATTAAGTCTGTATGACATTGTATAATACTTGAACAGAAGTAAGTTGGGTGAATTTAAATCAATTTCTTCCAAATCACGGTCCGATTGTAGTTCTAATCTCCTCAAGAAATGATGTGACAACTTCAGGTCGTCAACAGGAGATGAAAGATTTAAAGACACATTCTCGAGGAACGGGAAGTTAGATAAGTCATTGAATTTTTTTAATGGAAACCCGCGGTAACAAAATGTTGTTAGCTTTTTGCATGAACCCAGAAACATGGAGGGGGCTTTGTCTTTGTTACTCATATCTAAAAGAAAATAACTTAGATTTGGCGCTTCAACATCTATTTTTTCAAGTAGAAGTCTTTCGTCACAGTAAATCACAACTTTTAGCAGATTCTGATGCCTTTTAACACAAAACGTTTTGAAGCCATAGCAACCTACGAGATAAATTTCTTCAAGAAGAGGGCAACCTTTGGTCAGATACTCGATCACGCCCTCGTCTATCGGGAGATGGGAAAGCGACAACAGCCTCAATGACTGAAGTTTTATAACGCCAACCATCAAGGACAAAGGCAACTCACACTTATGCAACGTCAAAGATGTTAACGAAGATGCAGATAAGAGTTTGTTCGGCAAACGTAACATTGACAGCAGTGGCGGCCCTGAGGATTTGAGTACCCAGTGCGAGCCAAGAAAAAAATGCCCCTAACTCATAGCAAATTTTCTTTTTTTTATAAATGATAACTAATGTTATAACAATTAATTATATCATAACAAATCATAGTATTAAAAATACATACCATCGTAGTTAACCAATGATTCCGTGAAGCTCTCCTAGCATTCTTCATAGCAAATTGGTTGATTAGCTTTTCAGAGTGTATATCCTCTAAGATTCCGTTCTCGATAGCTATCATGGCCAATCCACTAAGTCTTTCTTGGGACATTGTTGATCGTAAATAAGATTTCAATAACTTCAACTTAGAAAAACTCCTTTCTGCAGATGCAACTGTGACTGGAATAGTCAACAATATTCTATATGCAATGGTTGCATTAACATGCTCCTCATTTATATTTGCCTCAACATTCCCTACAGGCTCTTCTGATTCTTCATGTTCTGCTTGTAAGTCATCTTGCTCTTCAACATGTTGTTGCTCTTCCATCTCTTCGGGTTCTACTTGTACATGCTCTTGCTCGTCAACATGTTGTGGCTCTTCCATCTCTTCTGGTTCTTCAACCGGCGCTTTTTTCATAAACTTATACATAGCACCTGCTTGTGACTTTCTCATATCTTCATCTCTTTTCTTCTTTTTACGTTTTTCACAGCCGGATGGTTGTTTAGGAGGCATAATTCCTGGAAATGACTCGATGAAGTAAGAATGGTGTCCCTTTATACATCTAACCAATTTTAATAAGTTATAAAAACATTGTGACGTTCATCTTTAATATAATTATAACCTATTAATTGAAAATCTCATACAATTTACCCAAACGGTCATTTAAGATAAATTAATACATACCATATTAACCTAATTCACTCACTAGTCAAAATTAACCAATATATCAACCATCATTTAAACATTGTCATCAGTCATCACTTAATGGGATTCATCCTAATACCTAAATAAACACACTAAACAAACTACTCATAAATCATGATAACTAAATCAAATAAAACACAAAATCTCATGCATAGAAACATTGTCATCAAATGTTTTACAAAATGAGATAAAATGGTTTGTGGGTTTTGTATAGATGGTGATGAAAATGATGATGATACAAGGGATTTGATGATGGTGGAATGATGGTAATGAATTTAATGATTTAGTGGATGAAGAAAAAATAGGGTTTTTCCCCCTTTTGGGGTCGGTGTGTATGTGTTTTTTAGGAAGTTGTCTAAAAAATCAAAATGAAAAATGTGTCTCTCCTTGGCTGTGTGCGACACCAAGAAAAGAAACAAAAAATAAAAAAGGTGTGTCTTTGCTTCCTGGGCTTGGTCCACACCACATGTCAAGAAAATAATTTCACAAATTGAAAATGTGAGGTGTGGTTGTGTTGGTATGCGTCCCCACCCAGTCAAGAAAATCAAGAAATCCCACCTAACCTTGCAAGAAAGATATAAATAGAAGTAAACAATTTGGTGGGTTCTGTTATGTATTTTGTATTGTGAAGTACAATTGTTTCAACCAGATGCACTATGTAAAAATTATATATAATAATAATAATATATATTAAAAATTTCTAAAAATTGTGCCCCATTCAAAAACGTGCCTGTGCGAGAATCGGTTTGCACACCTCCGGCCTCCCCGATTGATGATTCTCGAATAATAAGCAAAATGAATATCCATCACTTGCAAGCCTTTTTCAAGAACTAAATCAAGACAACGTCCAACAAGTTCTCTTTGTTCAAGATTTATGATGTTTGCAGAGATGTCGAGTGTGTGTGCACTGATGTTTTGCTTGCAGAATCTAGACACGGTATGTTCAACATACTTTTAAACTTCTCCACATTATAGTGAATTTCATACATTCTAGAATTCGAACGAAACCACGCCCGGGTGAAATGGAAATACAAAATAGAAAAAGAAGCCCTTAGAGTAAACCATTCTCTGGACAAAACACTCATTCGAACAAGTGATTTTGGATCATCCAAAAGATACGACAGTATGTGGTGAACAATGAAGTCAGGAAGCACTGAAATCCGGTCAGTTGTATCTATTGTGTTCTTCTTCATCTTCCTGCGCTTTGAAATTTGGTCCTTTGTATCTATTATAATTTGCCTCCATCTGCTTGCTTGACCCTACTGAAAGTAAATCCCATAAATAAAAAATATTGGAGAAGTAACAGAAAAACTACATAATCGCTTTACGAAACTATATACATTAAAAAGTGCTATAAAATACAAGTATAGAGTTGAGATCCATATAGAACTCAAATTTGTCATAGAACCAATTAACCAATCACATCCATTTTTTTTTTTTTATCTAAATTAATAAAAAATCATTTCTCACCGTTTTTTAAAAACAACATATCTTGCAAACGGTAAATCTTCAAGCTACAAAAAATACACCATCGTGACGAGAATTAAATTATCTTTCTATAGATATGCATTGTTATATACTTTCGACGAACTTTTTTTTAAAAGTTCATCCAGAAAAATCACATGTGATTCGTAAAAATCAAATCACATATGATTTTAAGAAATCACATGTGATTTTTCTGGACGAAATTTTAAAAAAAAAAGTTCGTCGAAAGTATATAACAATGCATATCTATAGAAAGATAATTTAATTCTCGTCGAGATGGTATAATTTTTTGGCGTAATGATTAACGGTTTGTGAGATATTTAATTTTTTTAAAAAGAGGTGAAAGTTTATTCTTTATAGTTTAATAAAAAAAAAATGAGTGACTATGATTGATTCATTGGTTCTATGACAAATATGAGTTTTATATATTAAACTTTTCTCTACAAGTATAATACGATACAATCAACATCAACTTCAATGAAGTTTCCATTACAAGTTCTACTTCAAAACTTGACTTAAAGGTGTTTGGGATTGCTTTGATGTCATCCAATTTGCTTCTACTTATTTCAAAGTGCTTGTTAATAAGTAAATTGAAACAGCATCTCCTGAAGTGCTTATTAATAAGCTAGAGAGAAATAAGCAAATCCCAGACAGCCTCTTAAAGTAAATTAGTTTCTATTAAAAAGTATCAAATTGAGGAATTTCATCGAACAGTGCGTAAACAAAAAACATAAAACTTAAACATATATAAACATGCACATTTACAACATAAAAAAAAGATGAAATACATCTACTATTTCACTGAGAGGCATGTTATGAAACACTTGCTACGCATTTGATAAAATAAACAAATCCTAGACACCCTGTTAAAGTAATATTTCATAGAGACATTTTATCAAACAATTGGTATACATAAACAAAAACATGTATAATTTATATAAAAAGACATTTTATCAAACAGTTGGTGTGCATTTCATGAAATAAAATTGTACCTTGCGTTGGATGCCTTTTTTTCGTTTTTCTTCATCGTTTCTTTCTTTTGAAGGGAAATGAGTTTTAGCTGAATCACTTTTTCAATTTTATAAATAAACTCGTAAGCTTTAAAGACTAAAGTGTTGTATTTGGGTAAATGATGAAAAGAGTCCTTGTGCTTTGCAGATATTTCATTTTTAATTTCCGTCAAGCAGTATGTTTCCTTATGTTAACTCACTACACGTGTCTTGTGTACGAGGGTATTTTTCTTTTTATATTGATGATAGATTTAGTTTTGTGTTTATAATCATGCAACTATGTACCATATTCAACTCCAAAGTGTCTATCTAGATTTTTAACGATATATTATGATAAGTGTCGTGATTATTCCTTATTTTTAGTTTTGGTTTTTGTTTATATACATTTTAAAATGTATTAATTATTTATGCAGTTAAACCACTTACTATCTCACATAAACCTCATAAATGCCTCATACCATATTTAAACCCACAACTTACGATGCATAGCAAGATATTTAAAGAAAATAGCAACATATTTATAAAAAAAAAATTTGCTAAAGAGGCACGTGCCATCCTGGCCCCTCCTGTTGTCTCTGCTTCTGAGTAAGATGCATAACATTAAGAATGCCACAACCACGGTTAATAGATTAGAAAAAAAAATGAAAATGAGAAAAAAAATGAAAATGAAAATGATGGAGAAATATAGTAACTGATTGTTCAGGAAGAATTAGAATTATTTTAATCCTATTTTATTTAATTTTTATGCAAATAAGAAAAAAAAAATGAAAATGCTGGAGAAATAGAGTATCTGACTGTTCAGGAAGAATTATAATTATTTTAATCTTATTTTATTTAAATTTTTAGATGACAGAAAAATTAAAGAACTCTTCAAGGAAAAAAGATCGAAAAACAGACACGAACGTTTGCAACTCCCCGGGACAAATGAAGGTACCACATTCATTAAAAAGTGGGACAATAGATTGTTACAAGGTATATGTTATGTTCATTAGTTACTTGTTCATCAGTTATTAATAGTGGTAGTTTGCGAAGATTATTAGGTTGTTTGTTTTTGTTAGATGATAGTAGTCTTACAAAGTATATGTTATGTTCATCAGTTACTTGTTCATCAGTTATTAATAGTGGTAGTTTGCGAAGATTATTAGGTTGTTTGTTTTTGTTAGATGATAATAGTCTTACAAAGTATGTGTTATGTTCATCAATTAGATGATAATAGTCTTGTTCACCAGTTATTTATTTTGTTCATCAGTTATTGATAGTGGTAGTTTGCGAAGATTATTAGGTTGTTTGTTTTTGTTAGATGATAATAGTCTTACAAAGTATATGTTATGTTCATCAGTTAGATGATAATAGTCTTGTTCATCAGTTATTTATTTTATTGATCAGTTATTGATAGTGGTAGTTTGCGAAGATTATTAGGTTGTTTGTTTTTGTAGGATGATAATAGTCTTACAAAGTATATGTTATGTTCATCAGTTAGATGATAATAGTCTTGTTCATCAGTTATTGATAGTTGTAGTTTGCGAAGATTATTATGTTGTTTGTTTTTGTCATTTTGACCATCCTTGTCCCTGAACATGATAATCATAACTCGCCCTATTAGAAATCTTATTGGGGTGTCACATTGGAGCTCAATGCTTCTCCAAACCTTCCATAAACCAGATATGTTCTAGCTGGTCACTTGCAATATTTTAAGTATATAGTAACTCTTCGGGCCTAGTCCCAAGCACATTAAAAAATTCTAGTAAGTTGATACGACTTAGGTTCGATGGAAACCAGATGACAACAACAAATAGGCTCGATGGTAACCGATGCTTTTGGTGTTTATAACGATTGTAAAATATAGATTTTAGTTGTAATAACTTTTATGGTGAGTTATCAAATGACTGGGAGTAGGGTGAAAGTTTAAGGACTCTTAAGATGTAAAATCACTTAGTATGGAAAATCAACAATTGTTATGTTCATCAGTTAGCTATTTAACCTTCACATGTTATTAGGGGTTGTTTGGATAGCTTATTTCAGTTTAGATGAACCAATCATGAAAAATATCTGATTCACGTTATATAGACACAAATTCTCCTCATAACGACATATAAGCAGTAAGTACTTTTCAAAAATGGACTTTGGCATATAAGTTTCACGGGTTGCTGTTTTTAGCCTTGTTATGGCCCACTGACATAACCACCCTCACATATATTACCAAATCCATTCACTTCACAAACCTTGCAATGGATATACTCCAACCAAACACAAAGAGAAACACAATGAAGATCATATATTACTCAAATTTAACATAAGGAAACACATTATTACTAAGATTCAAGCCATCGTTACAAATGTAAACATCAAAAAGAAGAGTCATAATAACAGATTTATGTAAACGTGTTCACTTCATCGGACTTTCACTAATTTTTGCACCTGACTCCTCCAAGACACTATAACACAAAATCCAATTCTCTAGTAGTACTGGTCATTCTTCGTACTCGTCTCTTCACAAATGCGTTCCTTAATCCAACTAATCACGAAATCTCATGATTTGCATGCTCCATTTTCTTGGACAGCTGTTTGGATATGAACAAGAGGACGAAAGAATGTGTTATACACATTCAAATGGTATTAGTTGACAAAAGAAAAGGATAAATAGTGTACCTTCTTCCTTTATAAAGGTGATTTTCCAGATTGATTGATCAAGAGATAGAGCTTTTAACAGTGAATTCAAGTCGCTGAAGTGTTGTTCATCGTCTTTGGAAAAGGAAATCAGCACAAATTTAATATTAGTTTTGCCCCCATCTTCTTGTTGAAGTAGTTTCTCATATGTATACTGGAGAGAAAAGATTAGACATGCACATTAATTGATTTTTACATAGAAACAGAATCTAAACCATGTTCAAGTGCAATGGAAATGAAGCAATACATCAACTAACAGATGATTAACATTTCACGAATGTAAACACATTTAAATCACCTCGACAACATCACCTTTGTCAGTAAAATGATTAAAACACTAAACTTTTGAACAGAAACATAATCTAAACCATTTTGAAGTGCAATGGATATGACATACAGTAATATACAACTAACAGATAATTAACATTTAACCAACTTGAACACACATAAATGTTACCTCGACAACATCACCTTTGTCAGCATAATAACATAGTACTAAAGTTAGAGATCGAGGCCGACAACACCAAAGCACAGCATCCACAAGAGCTACATAAAGCGGTGTTTCCCATATGTTCGGGGTCTTTAGCTTAACATGCTCAAGTTCATAAGGTGGCGACTGGATCAGCTTTAACTCCACAACATCTATGAGCCTCTGTAAGACAATTGATAAACACAACTTTGCGTCAGGCATTATTTTATATCATTGTTTGGGAGGAAGTAAAAACCAATAAATTACAGAAAATAAATGAACTTGAGGAAATACCGAAGGAATAACCAACTTCAAAACTTTGAAAATGTTATTTTTTTCCAAGAATTGTCTAAACTTCTGGCACCAAAGAATGTCAAGAGAATCGTGTGTAACACATTTCATACATCCTTTCGGCATGGATGAGTGCTTCCTTGAAAAATGTCCGATATTGGCACCATAGAATTGGTCATAATACTCGAACAAAAGTAAATTGGGTGCATTTAAATCAATCTCACCCAAGTTACATTCCGATTGTAGTCCAATTTTCCTCAAGGAATGGTTTGACAACTTCAGATTGTCAACAGGAGATGAAAGATCTAAAGACACATTCTCCAGAAACGGGAAATCAGATAAGAAGTCATTGAGTCTTTTAAATGGAGACCCGCTATAACAAAATGTTGTTAGCTTTTTGCATGTACCCAGAAACATAGAGGGGGCTTTGTCTTTGTTACTTATATCTAAAAGAAAATAACCTAGATTTGGAGCTTCAACATCTATTCTTTCAAGTAGAACTCTTCTGTCACAGTAAATCTCAACTTTTTGAAGATTATGATGCCTTTTAACACAAAACGTTTTGAAGCCATAGCAATATCCGAGATAAATTTCTTCAAGAAGAGGGCAAGTTTTGGTCAGATACTCGATCACACCCTCGTCTATCGGGAGATATGAAAGCGACAACAGCCTCAATGACTTGAATTTCACAACGCCAACCATCAGGGACGAAGGCAACTCACACTTATGCAACCTCAAAGATGTTAACGAAGAGGCAGATAAGAGTGTGTTAGACAAACGAAACATTGGCACATTCACAGTATAATAACCGAAATGAATCTCCATCATTTGCAAGCCTTTTTCAAGAACTAAATCAAGACAACGTCCAAAAAGTTCTCTTTGTTCAAGATTTATGATGTTTGCAGAGATGTCGAGTGTGTGCGCACTGATGTTTTGCTTGTAGAATCTAGACACGGTATATTGAACATACTTACAAAACTTCTCCATGATACCCTCATCAACAGAACACATGTCTTGACAGAAATACAAAATAGGAAAGGATGCCGTTAGAGCAGACCATTCCTTAGACAAGACACTCATTCGAACATACGATTTTGGATCATCCAGAAGATACGATAGTATGTGGTGAACAATAGAGTCAGGAAGCATTGAAATCCGGTCCGTTGTATATGTCGTGTTCTCCTCCATCTTCTTTTTTACCCTAATGAAAGCAAATCCAATGAATCAAACTACTGAACATGTCATAAAAAAATTACATATCCGCTTAAAGTTTGAAATGTAAAGCCACACACGTTAATTCTTCTTCAAAACTTAATTACGGAGCGTTTGGGCTTGCTTTTGTGTCATCAAATTCAAAATCCTTGTTTTAACAATATATTTAACCGAAAACCTATTTAAATGGATTCAACTAAGAACTTCCAACAAATCATTGTTTTCTTATTGCTTTTTCCACAAAATAAGTAATTACAAACACCATCTCCTGAAGTGCTTTATTTACAAGTGCTTATTAATAAGTTAGCGAGAAATAAGCAAATCCAAAACACCCTCTTAAAGAAAATTACAGTAGTTCTTATTGAAAAAAATTACCCTATTATGAAAGCCAATATCTTAACCTCGCCACATATTAACATGCACTAGCTGAAACAAACCAAATATATAATGGGGATAGCTTGGCTACAATCCTTCAAAAAAACAGAAAAGAATCAGGACTCACAAAAATAATCAAGGACCCACAAAAGATATAAATTATTGAGACATTTAATCGAACGCAATTCATTAGAAAAGTTACCTTGTTGATATTGCTTAGAGGAATAATCAGAACGAAGTGAACGAGTTCCAAGTGATTATCGAGATGAAGTATGCTTGACTCTGATCGTTACTCTTTTTTTAATTATTATATATGTCGAGGGGATGTAATTTAACCTTATTGGGCCGGCTAATGGACTTATTTAACTTTTGAAATTTTAATTAGCTCAAAATTTTTGAGTACGGATATTCATCGGTTCAGTTATCGGGTTTTTTGATTTATTCGGTTCGGTTAAATTTTGTTTTTGGGTTATCAGAACCAAATTCAAATTTGATTAAACCAAACCGAAAACCAAACCAATTAACTTGAATAACCCGAATTACTTAATGTTTTTTTTTTTTTTTTTCCTTTTTTTTAATTACATAAATTTTTAGTAAAAAAATGTTATATTAAACTATGAAAGAGTTTCATTTTTTTTCTTTAATATATAAACAATATACTCCGTGTATAATTATGTGAATTCGGTTTTCGGTTCGGTTTTTGGTTCCTTGTGCCAAAATCATATCCCAACCAAGAACCGAATATTTATTTTGGTTCGGTTCGGTTTTGGTAAATTTCGGTTCAGTTTTTGGTTTTCGTAGGTGAAACCCGAATTCTGCACGCCCCTACTTTTGACCTTATCGGCTTACTAACTTGCTTGAGCTATGCTTTTGAATATCAATGAGCCGGTCAATTAGGGGTTGTTTGAATAGCTTATTTCAGCAGCTAAATAACCCTGACCTCTCATTAGGGTTGTTTGTGCAATAAAATGTCTATGTTTTAGATGAACCAATCATGAAAAATAACTGATTTACTTTATATAATTTGGTCATTCTTCACTTTATATAATTTGTCACTAAGGAATTCACTGATTATAAATACCAAATTGCATATGGCAGTATGGCACTCTACAAGTTTATTGTTTTCCATGTGGCATGAAAGATGTATTACATCAAGAGTCAAGAGTTGAGATCAATGTAGAACCAAAATTATCCAAAAATCAAATAATTCAATCTTAGCTACTTACTTTTCAATAAAAAAAAAAAAAAAAAAAAAAAAAATCCACCTCTTTTCTATTTTTGGGTGAAATGGATTATGGCACGTGTCACTTCTACCTCTTTTTCCCTAAGTATTAATGGAGATATACATGGTTTCTTTAAGGGCGAGCGTGGTCTTCGAGAGGGTGACCCGCTTTCTCCTTATCTATTCATGCTGGTCATGGAGATCTTGACCCTTATTCTTCAAAGGAGGGTGCGTATGTCAGATGTGTTTCACTACCATAATCATTGTGAGGATCTTTAGATTATTAATGTATGTTTTGCAGATGATATTTTTATCTTTGCTCGAGGTGATGTGGATTCGGTCAAAGTCATTATGGATTCGCTTGATGAATTCAAAATGACTTCTGGTTTAGTTCTAAGTATTCCAAAGAGTACGGCTTATTTCTGTAACGTTTTGAATCATGTCAAGCTTGCTATTTTGAATATTATACCTTTCTTGGAAGGTACTCTTCCTGTTAAATATCTGGGCGTCCCGCTTATCTCTACTCGGCTCTTGACGAAGGATTGCAAAATTCTTGTTGAAAGAGCTAAGAATCGGATCGGTGATTGGAAGAATAAGTCGTTGTCTTTTGCGGGGAGATTACAACTTTGTAAGTATGTTATTACATCTACGCACATTTATTGGGCATCGGTTTTTATCATTCCAAAAGGTATTATTCATGATATTCAACAGCTTATTCGCGGTTTCCTTTGGTGCAATGGGGATTATTAGCGTGGGAAAGCCAAGGTTGCATGGGATGATATTTGTCTTCCTAAATGCAAAGGTGGTCTTGGTATTCGTAATCTGGAGTTATTTAATATTGCTCTTATGTAGACACATATATGGAATATTGTTTCTAACAAGGAGTCGCTTTGGGTTCGTTGGATTCACACATATAAACTAAAGGGATGCACCTTCTGGGATGTTGCTCCTAAGGCGGATATGAGTTGGGGATGGCGTAAGCTCCTTCATATTCGAGAATTGATTCAACCACATGTTTGGGTCGAATTAGGTAATGGTTGTAATACTTCTGTTTGGTATGACTTGTGGTGTTCTCATTGCCCTCTTATCAAATTTCTATCTCCTAGAGACATCACGAATGAAGGATATAATATTCGTAATAAGGTTGTTGACCCGATCCGTAACGAATCTTGGAATTGGCCTCAAGCTTGGCTACTTAAAGCTCAGTTAGGGCTTTTACCTGTGCCCTCCCTTGTGGAATCTAAATTGGACACTACTCGTTGGCGTGATCGCAATGGAATGATATTGGACTTCTCGGTTAAGAACGCCTAGGAGTCTATTAGGTCTCGGGCTGTTGAGGTGTTCTGGTCTCGTATTGTTTGGTTCCCGCATTGTATTCCCCGCCATGCGTTTCACCTTTGGCTTGTTATGAGACAAAGTCTTAAAACGCAGGATAAACTGAGGCAATGGGATGTTGGTGCTTCTACCGAATTAAACCCGCTTCGGTGTCCTTTATGTGATTCACAACCGGACTTTCATGATCACCTTTTCTTTGAATGCTCCTTTGCTTCTCAGGTTTGGGCTTATGTTCGTAGGTTAGTTGGTATGGACCTGGTTCCCCTAGCTTGCAAGACATTGTTGCATGGCTTCATCCTATGGATCACAAGCGTACGGCAATTAGTGTTATTGGTCGACTTCTCCTTGCAGCAACATCATACCACATTTGGATTGAGAGGAACAATCGGCTTTTTAATAATTCTAAAAGGTCTCCGGAGGACCTTCATGATATTATTATGGTTACTATCCGCTTAAAGCTCCAAACGTTCAGATTCAAGAACACTACCATAGTGAATCATTTGCTTACTCTTTGGAAGATGCCTAAGACGTTTAGGCTTTATGGTTGCTGATCTTTTTGTGCTACAATGTTACACGTTTCTACATCAGCTTTTCGTGGTTTTATTGGAAGATCTCGTGAGAGTTATGGTCCAAGATTGGATTTCCACTTGAGAGATGTACTCTTTTGTCCTTCTTCAAGGTTTTTCTCTTGGGAATGTTTTCAAGGAGGCAGTCTCATGTGGTATCATTATACTCCTTTTTTTGTGGTATCATTATACTCCTTTTTTTATGGTTGGCAAAGCGGGGAGATGGTCTATGTTTTGTACGTTGATTCATAATTGTTTTTTGATTTCTATCTGTGATTAGTCGTTTATCGTTTTCGTGGCATGTCGTGGTACCTTTGACACATTCCATTGTACTTAAACTTTTTGTGATTAATATACTTTCCACCTTTTTTCTATAAAATAAATTATCTGGCAAACGGTAAATCGTCAAGTGAAAAAAAATACACCATCGCGAAGAGTATTTTTTTTATCTTCCAGTAGACGGGCACTTCGATACTTTCAACAGACTTTTTTATTTTTATTTTTCCTTTTCATTTACGTCTGAAAAAATCACATCACAAATGACATGTGTGATTTCTTAAATCACAAATGACATGTGTGATTTCATAAATCACACGTGATTAAAATCGGAAAAAAAAAATTGGTCGAAACTATATAAAAGGGCCCCTCTATAAAAAAACGATTTAATTCTACATACTTGATACATATACACGACATGTTTATAGATTATACTATATACTAACCACCATTTTTTGACGGGGCCAAGAGCAAATTTTTAAGGAGCCTGTTTTCACTTAATTTGGCTCCTCATTGGTCCCTTTTGTTACTTGCATAGAAACACTAAAGTATACAGTGCCTTAGTGGCCCATGAGGCAAAAGCTTATTGGCTAATGTGTGGTGCCTCTTCGATTGCTCATGTCCCGTTCCCGTAATTACCCGTAATACCATGAATGAGTGGTTAAACCTCCCGAAAATTCCACATCCACCGCCTCTTCTCCTCCATATCATCAAACCTAACAAAGTAAAATACCTTCACCAAAACACACACTAATTTCATCATCAAAATCCAAAGTTGTACCGACGACACTACAAATCGAAAAACCATGAATCAAGTGAAATCTTAACGCGGTGGATCATCAACAACATCCGGCGGTCTATAAATCTTCAAAAATGAAATAGTTGATTACCAACGAAAAGAAAAAAAAAAAAAAAAAAACATGTATTCAGTTAGTTGCGGTATGTAGTTTGGGTGGATCATCAACAACATCCAAAGGTCTATAAACCTTCAAAAATGAAATAGTTGATTACAAAGAAACGAAAAAAAAATGTATTCGATTAGTTGCGGTATGTAGTTTAATTTTGTGAGTTTGTGTTTAACTTTGGAAGGAATTTTTTATTTTAATTGTACTTAAAATTTTGGTTTAGGTGTTTGTGTTTGTGTGGCTTTCTATCCAAAATTCTTGATTTTGATTATACTTAAATTTTTTTTTACCAGGAGTAGGTGTTTACATGGGCTTTTAATTTTGATGATTTTTTTGTGAATGATAATCAGTTGGTGCGGTGTTGTAAGAATATTGTTGGTTTATCTGATGTGCTTATTCAAGTAACCATTTGGTTGTGCGTCCTTGCAAGAATGCCGTTGGTTCGTCATACATGTATGAATTTTGTTTATTTATTTTTTGGGTGTTGAAATTGCAGGGTTTTAGGAGGATTGTTTTTAAGGGTTTTGGTCACTGTATTTATTGCCGGTATTGAACAAAGTGCGGAATTTTTGCTATTAAGGGGGTTTATATTCGTTACAGTGAATGTGGTAGGGAGAGCGAAATAAGAACTATTGACATTATTTTTTAGATTGAATTGCGAGTGGTAATAGATAGCTAATTAGAGTAAAATTAGTTTGTTAGTGGTAGATGACCTCTTTAGCTAATGCTGCCAATTGTTGACATGACATGAACTTAACACAGATGACACAAAAACAAGGATTCCACTACTTTAAAGTTGACTTCACATCATCTTCAAAAAGCAAGGTAAAACTAAAGATTACTACAGTAGTTTACTATACTAAAATGTACGTAGTAACTTATTTTCAAATTTTCACCATTCTGTCATTGTATCTTACAAAAAAAGTATTTGTTTTGTCTGCTGTTGTATCTAGCATAAGTTAAATGTTCTACCATTGTATGTAATAAACCCTCACCACAGGTAAAATGGCGACGTTAACATGTCACCATTTTTACTCTGTCATAGAATGTTACTCATATGTACAAATGGTAAAAAAAAAAAAAAAAAAAAAAAAAAAAAAAGGGTATGTTAAGTATCAAAAGACATTTCTGTCATACAACGAAAAAAGGTGAAATAATTTACATTATGCTTTAGTTAGCTTAAACGGCTTAGAGAAAAAGCTGCAAGATTGTTGCAAGCTTTAAACAATGGATGGGAAGAAAACTTTAAGAAAGGGTACACTCATCATAACCGGTGCTTCATCGGTTTTTAGGCATGCAGAAACTTTTTAAAGGCAGAAAGAGCTGCTATATCATCAGGAATGACGAAAGAGAATTATTCAGTGATGCATTTAGATCTTTCATCACTTGATAGTGTTAGGCAGTTTGTTGCAAACTTTAAACAATCGGGTCAATCACTTGATGTGTTAGTTTGCAATGCAGCGATTTATTTACCCACTGCTAAAGAGCCTACTTACACAGCTGATGGGTTTGAACTTAGTGTTGTGACTAATCATCTTGGTCATTTCTTGCTCGCAAGATTGTTGCTTGATGACTCAACTTATCCGTCAAAAAGACTCATCATTGTTGGCTCAATCACAGGTACAATAGTCTACCCATTTACCTATTAATGGGTTGATTCAGGTTTTCTTTTATCTCTAACAGGCTACACGGGTAAAAAAAACAAATAATGGCTTGAAGATAATGGGGCAGAGTACGAAGGTCACAAAAAAACGTACTTTTCAGAGCATAAAATATAAAACCTTCGAAATCATTTTATACAAAAAGTTAAATCATTTTTAGTATATTTATATTGTTTAAATCATATTTGACACCCTAATTGTTCATATAAAATACACAAAATGAGAGGTCTAGCAGGTGGATTAAACGGGCTCAATAGCTCTGCTATGATCGACGGTGGAGATTTTGATGGGGCAAAAGCTTATAAAGACAGCAAGGTCTGCAACATGCTTATGATGCAAGAATTCCACCATCATTACCACGAAGAAACTGGCGTCTTAGAGTAGCAGGTCGTCTTACAGTGTTGGTTACAACATAATGATGTGCCAATTGGAAAAACGCTAAGACGACCTGCTACTTTAAGATGCTTAGTTCCAAAATTTTTGTTCCTTGGGTTACCCTTCATATTATTCCTAATATTGAGGTAAGATTATTTGAGCAACCCCCTGGGTGGCAGAGTAGGTATTGACATCAGTATGTTTAGTACGACACAAGGTTAAATATACAAGGCTTCTCATTAGTGGACAATTTTTTTATGCATCGTCTGGTAAGCTTTTAGTACGCTGAATCATGAACTCTATTTTTTTTAGTTTGTACAATTATAACTTTAGTGAACACTTCACACGAAAGAACTGATATTGAACCATTTCTGGCTCAGCGGAGACCTTTCCAGCCTAACATCCACGAATTGGGGGAGTTATTGCGAATGTTATTGAAGATGATGTCAGACATGTTAATTGTATATGTTGAACAATTATTGATTACACTCCTATCTGATCTATAAACTGAAATTCCCCTCGACAGAGGGTGAGGCAGCAGAACAGGAGCCTCAAAGGCCATTAAACATTGGGAGGAAAGCTTCTTTCCTAATTCCTGTGCCGATGCACCCATTTGGAAACAATGTCATGTACCCTGGTAAGTTACTTGACATAAACTTCTATTATTCGTTCATCTATCTATAAGTTTTTATAACAAATTTTATCATTAAAAACTTGGGTCATGTTTTAAACAAGCTTTTAAATATAAGGGACAAAATAATACGAGTTTTAGATCCTGGATACTAGCGAGGTTGTCAAATGGACTTGCATAGAAAGGATCAACGGTAATTATGAGCTATTGGAGTCAAATTTATGTAGGTCCGCACATGGGCTTCAAATTGAGCTTTCTTAGGAGCATAAGCATGCATAGAGAAAAAGGATAACATTAGTAAATATACCATAGTTTTTTTTAAGTAGTTGCGATATGCAGTATGTAACTTTTGTACTGTATTTTAATCAGCTGGCCATTAGATGTGATCTGAGGTATTTTATGAACCTATTTTTTGCGCTATTGGATAAGACGTGTTTTCCAGCTTATCAGAGGTTTCTTGGATTTGTGTGTTTCAGGTCTAAATGTAGGTATACACATTAATCGATCGGGACAATGATGCGGCATGGGATGAGTCGGCGATTCTATTCCCAGATTTTGAAATCGGGTTATTGAGATTCCCATGGTGGGGCCGATATATGTGGCTGTTCTCAAATCACAACTAAAGAACTTTGCCAACGTTGGATACGGATTGTGACAGGTTACATTATCTTGGTTAACGGGTCAAATGGGTTAAGATTGCTTATTAAACTGCTTATCTGCTAACAGAATAAGTAAGTGCTTCTTTCTTTTTTCTTTTTTTTTTAAAGTTAAAAAATTCATTAAGATTATCAAATGAAGCTTCAGCAGACTCGAAGAAACCAAAAAAACTGTGTTATCATTTATGTTGTCACAAAACTGACAGTAACTAATACCAATGTGTACATTTGTCTGAGTTAACATGAACGTTCATCTTGAATGAAGTACTAATGTCGTAAAAAAATAAAAATAGAGTGATTGTGATCATGAGATTTCTCTTGGTGTACCAGAAGCACGAAGAGTCGTCGGAAAGCATATGATGTAGCCAAAGCCGATGAGGGTTTACAGGCGTAGTGTGAGGGTGTTCGTGGTCTTTTTACGTTCTCATGGTGGAATTTCGTCGAGTGTCTTTGGGATCTCGAGATTCATCCTTATCCAAGGAACTGGCTACAAAAGATGAATTTGTCTAAAACTAACCAAAAGATGCCGAACAAAGTTACAGGGTCAAATCAGCAAAAAAAATTGCTATAATCTTAAACATCTTATCATGTGAGTTTTTGATCATCGCACCTCAAACAACAAAAACATCGATGTAGTCCATTTTAATACTGATATAATATGTTTTGTTACTGAATATTGAACATGGTTCTGTGGATTCTATACACTTATCTTATCTTTTACCACTATTATTAGGTTCTGAGGATTCTATACACTTATCTTAGTATTGGTTGCAGGCACAAACAAGGTATTCCTGACCAATTGTGGGAGCCCGAGAAATATGGAGGGTTGTAAATGCAGGAGAGCGTTGAACGGCAACCTCGGTATTGACTGACCACCAATTGCTGATGAGTCTGCAACAGTTCCGCAAACCGTCACCTCTAATTAATTAATTATTTGATATCATTTGTTATAGAAGAAAAGTTTATGTAATTAGTTTAATACTAAGAACAACAAACGCATTCAACAACAAATGCACTTACATGTTCATTATCACAAATGTTCTATGCATCGATAAACCATCTCCGCAGCAACGCGCGGGCAAACCCCCTCGTTTGGTATCAAATTCAAATAACTCCTTGTGTTATTTGTTTGCAAATGATTAAAGGACGAAGACAAAAGAGATGTTACAAAGAAAGCTCATTCGGTCATTCCTTCTATTCTATTACACATATTTGCTACTTATTAACGAAACCAACATTACATTTGTAGCGACACCCAAATAAGATGAAATCATCAATTCATCATACAATACAGTGTTTATATTGATCTCTCAAGTAGAGAGGAACTCAAACAAATACATTCTAGTTTTAGTCAAAATCGAAACTCAGGTGAATATAACCTTTCATTTTTGTTATAGTGTTCCTATACAATCAAATAACAAGGATTTTTTTTCATCATTTTTATAATCTCCAAGCTCTATAAAACTATGTAACCATTTTCTAATTTTTTAGAAAATCAATTTAGTTCCATTCATGTATTAACGATTCGTTGAGGTGAATTGTAGTTGTGTCATATATTTGTTTAGAGGAACATGAGGGAAAAAAGTGTGAATTCATTCTAGAAACCAACCAACTTATATAAGATAGTGAAAGAATCCGATGCTCAACTGGAAACTATTGCTTTCATCAAAGTTAGGCCTTGAGAATATGAATTTCACCAAATGCTAATGCTTTGTATCAATAAATATAATTTATTTCTTATTAGAACGTGAACACGAAAAATAATCAAACATATTTTAGGCAATAAGCAGGACTTTTAGGTAGACGGCATTATCATCAAAATATCGGTATTTGGATTGGGGGTTCGATAAATTATCACCTATAACGAACTTCCATAGCCCATATGGGTAACAATGGAACACAACATCAAAGTTTTATAGGTGATAATAATATTTTTGAAAGTTCGTTACCTAACATTAGAAATTTTTGAAAGTTCATGGCCAATCTGTATAATTAACCCTTTTTACCTCTTTGCAATAACATTGTTACTAAGATTCAAAACCATCATTTCGTATGTAAACAACAAAAAGCAGAGTAATTATACCATAGTTACTTAAACATGTTCACTCTATCAGATTTTCACTAATATTTGTACCTGCTCCTCCAAAGCACTAAAACACAAAATCTAATTTTCTACTAGTACTGGTCACTTTTTGTACTTCTGTCATCACGAATACGTTCCTCAGTTGAACTGATAAAGAAATCTCACGATTTACATACTCCATTATCCTGCTTCTTGGACAACTATTGGGATATTAACAAGATGACGAAAGAATGTCTTATGCACATATAAATGGAATGAGTTGATAAATAGTGTACATTCTTCCTTATATATTGGTAGCGGATCCTTTAAAAAGAGGGGGCTTTTTAGAAAGTCTAAAAAGATTTGTGGTTATGCCACGTGTCCCCTATCTTTTTTCCCCTCAAGGACATTTATGTAATTTTACACCTCCTTTCTTCTTTCTTCTTTCTTTTTTCTCTTTCTATTCTAATCTGGTATCTGCTTTCTTTTTTGATCGGATCTTTTGTTCGCTCTTTGGTAAACGATTTTTCCGGCCATATATAAACGATTTTTCCACGATGATTTCCATTCAGATCATTCATTCTTTCACTTTCCCAATTTTCTCATTCTTTCAATTGTTCATATTTTGTAAATTTAGGGCGTTTTTGCTCTCTTTTGATATTCGATTATTTGAATCTTTATTTGTTCTTCAAATTGTGTTAATTCTTCATATCGATTCGAATTGATCGCTCAATCTCATAATCGGAGGAAATTAGGGTTTTAATCTTTCAATTGGTTAATTTGATAAAATTGGGATTTTAACCGCTCAATCGGTTAATTTGATAAAATTGGGATTTTTATGTTAAATCGGTGTGTAATGGCGATTGTTGATGGTCATCAGCTTAATCAAGGTAATTTTATTGTTAAGAGTTTGATCAGTTTATGCAGTTTTTCTATTTTTATTTATTTTAATATTTGGTTCATCAGTTTAGCTAGGTTCATGAGTTTATGTTTTGTGTTCATCAGTTTATGCAGTTTTTCTATTTTTATTTATTTTTATGTTTGGTTCATCAGTTTAGCTAAGTTCATGAGTGTTCATCAATTTTGTGTTCATCAATTTTATGCTTTTTTTTGTATTTTTTGTATTTTTATGTTTGTGTTTAGCTTTTATGTTATCTTATGTTCATCAGTTTATGTTTTGTTTGTTATCGCTTATATTCATCAATTTATGTATTTTGATTATTTTTATGTTTGGTTCATCAGTTTAGCTAGGTTCATGAGTGTTCATCAATTTTGTGTTCATGAGTTTATGCAGTTTTGTGTTCATCAATTTTATGCTTTTTTTTTTTTTTTCTATTTTTGTATTTTATGTTTGGTTCATCGGTTTAGCTTTTATGTTATCTTAGGTTCATCAGTTTATGTATTTTATGTTTGGTTCATCGGTTTAGCTTTTACGCTCACTTAGCTTCATCAAGATATCTTTTGTGTTCATCAATTTAATCATTTTTTTAATTTTTTGTATTTTTATGTTTGATTCATCAGTTTATCAATTATGTTATCTTAGGTTCATCAGTTTATGTTTTGTTATCTGCTTATGTTCATCAATTTATGCATTTTTTGTGTTTTGCTTATTTTTATGTTTAGTTCATCAATTTTGCTATTATCTTATATTAGGTTCATCAGTTTATGTTTTGTTTGTTCATCAGTTATTCCTATCTGCTATTAGGTTCATCTGTTTTTTTCTTTATTGCTTATTTTTATATTAGGTTCATCAATAAATTGAAACATTATTGTATAATTTTTCACAGATAATGAGTATGAACCTGTTCCACATTCTGTTGGTATTGTTTCTGAAGTGGAGGGTTGTAAGATTTGGGTTCGATATTCTGTTGGTCAAAAGCCGCTTATGGTATGATGTATCACTCACTTGAGCAGCTTATCAAGATTACAAAGATTATGCAAAAGAGTTGGTTTTGAGGTGCGTTTAGGACAACAGTATATATCTAAGAAAAATAAGGAAAAAAATTCTCGATTTGAAATATTTTGTTTGTAGTAAGGAAGGTACAAATCCTGCCCCAAAAGCTGGTGCATTGAAGAAGAAGTCAAATAGTAGGAAAGTGTCCTCTAAGCGTCTTGATTATGGGCGCTTTTTCGGGTTACGCATATTCTAGGGAAAGGTTATTGGTGTTATGATTTTGTTGAGGGTCATAATCACAGCCTTGTTAGTGAAGAGGATAGCGTTTTTCTTGTTTCTTCTCGTGAAGTTACTTATACTCAGCAGGTTTTTCTATATCAAGCTTCACAAGTCAATCTTGGTCCAGTTAAGGGTTTCAATTTACTTAGGCAGATATATGGGGAGTATGATTTTATAGGAGCTAGTTCGGTTGATTGTAAAAATTATAGGAGGGATGTGCTTGATTTCATAGGAAAAAACGATGCATAGATGTTAGTTGAGATGTTGATGAACAAGAAGGATTTTCTTCCTAACTTTTCATTTGAGTATCAAACTGGTGAGAATAATGCTTTGACGAATCTTTTCTAGGCTGATGAATATGCAAAGAGGAACTATTATGCTTTTGGCGATGTTATGTCATTTGATGCTACTTTCAGAACGAATAAGTAAGTTAATTTTTTATAACTTTTTAAGTATTAACTTTTATACTTCTGTCAAGTTATAAGTTCATCAGTTTTTAAAGATATTCAATTGTACCTTCAAAACCTAATGATCATGTCAATCACACAAAAAAATCGGTGCAACAAGATGATGTTCATCGGTATAAAAATTACTTCCCGTTGCCCATCATCTTTGTTATGGTATTTTGTGTCTGTTTGAGATTATCAATGGGATTTAAAACGTAGAAACATCCATTATATAGTAATGGTTCATCAGTTATATTATAATATAAATGGTTCATCAGTTAGCTAATAATGTGAATGGTTCTTCAGTTATTTTATAATGGTTCATCAGTTAAATAGTATTGGTTCATCAGTTATATAGTAATGGTTCATCAGTTAGCTAATAATTTAAATGGTTCTTCAATTATATAGTAATGGTTCATCAGTTATATAGTAATGTAAATGGTTCATCGTTAGCTAATAATGTAAATGGTTCTTGAGTTATTATAATAATGGTTCATCGCTTATATAATATTGGTTCATCGATTGTATAGTAATGGATTATAATTTATATTATTATAGGTACAAAATGGTTTTGTACCATTCATCGGGATTGACAATCACAATCATTGTGTTACATTTGGAGTCGCTTTGTTGTCATCGAAACGAAAGAATCTTACATCCGTTGCTTGAATGTTTTAAAGAGCGTTTGTTCGAGCACCAAAGGTTATTGTGATCGACTGTGATGGATCAATGAAAGTTGCTATAAAGTCGGTGTTCCGTTATCTCGTCATAGATTATGCATGTGGCATATCATGCAGTTGACTTCAAAGGTATGTTATCCGATTTTTCAAAGGTTTGGCCATTAACTTTTTTTTGTTCATCGCTTAGTAGTATAAAATTAAGTTCATCAATTAGCTCTGTTCATCGGTTTATTGTTGTCCATCAACTATTTTTCATCTCGTTAGTTTTTTAATATTTTGTTTATCAACGAGTTTTTTTTATATTATGTTCATCGTTGAGTTATGTTCATCATTAAATTTGATTTTCATTTTGTAGGTTGGGCTGTTTTAGCTAAAGATCTTACTTTCAAAAGGAGAATATCCGATATTGTTTGACCGAAAGAATAGAGCTGAAGAGTTTGAGGATTTGTGGGAGCGATTGTTAGTTGATTTTGATTTGAAGGGACACAAATGGCTTTCGGATATGTATAATTTGAGGCGTAAATGGATACCACCTATTATAGGGATGAACCGATGTCGGGATTGATGAGAACTTCTTCTAGGTCGAGAGTGAAAACAATGCTTATGGTAGATTGACAAGTATTGATTTGACTTTATGGGAGTTCTATAATCATTTTGATAGTGTGGTGGGGTGCCAAAGATTTTCTCAACGTAAAAATGATCATGACAGTCGTTATACTATTCCAGATATGCACACTGAACTTGATTTAGAGCAGGAGGCTTCAGAAATATATACTCGGTCGATTTTCTTTGATGTTCAAACTGAGATTTATGCTTCTGTGATTTCATGTATGTCGGTTAGTGTTTCGGCTGATGATTCTGGCAAAAAATATGTTATACAAGATCCTGGTGAAGATGAGCAGATTTCTAGGCGACATCGTCAAGTGGAGGGCGTTGTAAATGAAGTTTTTTATGAGGTAACATCTTTTTTAATCTGTTCATCAGTTTTTTGTTCATCGGTTTTTTATTGTTATAAAATTACTTTTTAATCATCATATCTTTTATTGTTCATCAATTTTTTGTAATTTACCACTGTATGTACTACTTTCTTTTTTTGTAGGTCTTGTGTAAACCAGCTGAAGACTTTTATCAGTGTTCGTGCAAACGTTTTGAGTCATATGGACTTTTATGTCGTCATATCTTTTATGTGCTTCGGTTGTCAAAGGTTAAAAAGTTTCCAAAGAAATACGTGCTTAGGCGTTGGTCAAAGGATTCTCTACCACCTGCATCCGTCATTCAAGCCACAGGTGATAGTCCTGATATGATCCTGCGTGAGATATTCAGAGCAGTCGAGAATTGTGTGAATCGTTATGCAGATGATCCAGAGCTACTGCAAAAGTTTAGAGATCATCAGGTTCAGTTAATGGCGAAGGCAGATGCTGATGTTCCTATACCGAAAAAGACTAATAAACGAGATAGGCTTGTTTCTATTCTTGGTGTGTCGCAACCGGTAGAGGCCATTGTAAATGTTCCAAAACAGGTTAGTACTGTTGTTCATCAGTTAATGCTTTTTTTTTTAGTTATTATAGGTTAACAGTTAGTTTTTATGATTTTTAAGTTGATGAACATTATTGTTTTTGCTTCATCACCTATTGGCTTTTAACTATTATGTTATCACATAGGTTCATCAGTTTGTTGTTAATGTTTTGTTCATCATTTTTTTCCTTGTGTTATGATTTTTTTCAGCATGTGTTTTCAGCATATTTTTGATCATCTAATTTTTATTACCCTGGTTTGTTTTCGAAAACAGGTTAGTACTAAAGGTTCTAGAAAAAGGATTATGAGTAGTCTTGAGCGTTCAGTTAATCCAAGTGGGAAGTCTAGGAAGAGCTGTAGATATTGCAAATGTAGCATGAAAGATCATGATCAAGCCAAGTGCAATGCTATTAGAGCTGAAATTGCTACTAAGAAGGCTAGTGATAAGGCTGCTATAAAAGAGAGCAAGCAAAAGGCGAAGTTGGCTGCTAAGAAGGCGAAGTTTTCTGATATGAATGCTTGTGTTGTTACTTAGCTTTTGTTTCCTTTTTCTTTTATTGTCAAAATAAAGGTGTACTTGATATGTTTTTTGGATACTCTTATATATAATAAAGGTTTAGTTGTTGATATGTTTGTTCATCAATTTATCAGTTTATAGAAGCAAGTACATGTTTGTTCATCAGTTTATTAAAACTATTTGTTCATCAGTTTGTTCTTCAGTTTATTATTAATGTTTTGTTCATCAGTTTAAGAAAAATGTTCACCAGTTTAATAATAACAATAATAATAATTAACTCATCAATTTATCAGTTTATAAAAGCAAGTACATGTTTGTTCATCAGTTTACTAAAACTATTTGTTCATCAATTTGTTCATCAGTTTATTATTAGTGTTTTGTTCATCAGTTTAAGAAAAATGTTCACCAGTTTAATAATAACAATAATAAGTAATAACAATAATAATAATTAACTCATGTACATTTTTCAGTAATTTATCAGTTTATAGAAGCAAGTACATGTTTGTTCATCAGTTTATTAAAACTATTTGTTCATCAGTTTTGTTCATCAGTTTATTTTTAATGTTTTGTTCATCAGTTTAAGAAAAATGTTCACCAGTTTAATAATAATAATAATAATAATAATAATAATAATAATAATAATAATAATAATAATAATAATAATAAAGTGATGTTTAAAATAATAATAATAATAATAATAATAATAATAATAATAATAATAATAATAATAATTAACTCATCAATTTATCAATTTATAGAAGCAAGTACATGTTTGTTCATCGCTTTAATATTTTGTTCATCGGTTTGTTCATCAATTTAACTCATGTACACCATTCATCAATTTATCGATGATAGAAGCATGTATAACATGACCAACCATCCAAATATTTCAACATACTTGACAAAAAAACCTCAAATATTCCGATGTTCATACTAAACAAAACATACGAATCTAAGTAATGAACCAAACATTGTTTTCACTTAGCAACATTGGCCGTAGGGATAATATCAAGTAGTCGATACGGCTATTTATTGCTTCAAGCGATTCTTGTTGGAGTTTTTCCTTGTCTTCAAATCCAATTTCGGATATGCTTGAACTTCTTTACAATTCCTTCCTTGTTTTCATTGAAGTCGATAGCATAATCTTTGTGAGATATTTCATTCTCAAGTTCCTTATCCGCTCCTCTTGTTCTTTTCCTTCGTACAAACCAAGATCATATTTTGCCATGCTTCCTTGATATGTTTCCATATGTCGCATGGCGAAAATGCCACAATCAATCACATTTTCTTGTGTTCTCCATGGCATCTCAACAATGCGAGCTTGTAATCCTTCAAGTTTGCTACGCGTGGATGCTTTTTTTTGCTCAAAACTTTAAAAAGTGCTTTCAGAATAACATATTAATAACAATGAGTTTCGTTACCTTTTAAACGCATTGATGAAGATAATTTGAAACGGTGGAATACTTACCAAATTACCCAGATTCCTCCCATATCTATCTCCAAATTTATATTGTGAAGCATGTTGTCTAGAACGTGAATTTGATGATCTTTCAAATTGAAGCACACAACATAATAATGTTCATCATTGAGCAACATAGGAAAAAATACCTGCCATACAAGGAGTGTTCATCAGTTTATTAATATACTTTTGTTCATCGCTTTTTATCTTATAAGAATTAATACAAATAAAATTGTTTACCGGATCTATTTCAAGAATAGATTCATAATTTGACAGTATACTGAGATTATTCATGTTTTCCTCAAACATGTTATACACCGAAGCCTTCCTTACACCCCCTTCCATTATCTTCTTTGTTTGTTTTTCATCAAAATTCATAAGGATAAGGAGACAGACTTATTTTTCTAAAAATATTTTGTTTCTTTTATATAACTTACAATAATCCCTGTATTGCAGAATAGTTTCTTCAACGACTGAGAGCTTTTCTTTTTTTCACCCATATTCAGTAAGTGTGTCCACATGTCAATTACCGCAGCAATTACTTCATTTCCAAATTGCAAGCTCTCAAAATGTATTCTCAGACCATCAAAAAAGTAGGTCTTAAACAAAATATCACTGCCAATTAAAATTAACTAGTAGGGTACCAGCAGCGTTCTGTGTGGTACCTCGAAATAAAATTTTGATGAATAATGTATTTTGGTTTATTATGTTCTTTTAACAATAAAATTACGGATATCAAGAATTTCGATATCCCGTGCTCGTTCGGCTCGAACCTGTTGGCCATGTCCGCTCGGGCTCGAGCCCGCTTTGGTTCGCTACTGCTCGTGCTCAAGCCCATTTGGCCCGTTACTGCTCGGGCTTGAATATTTGTATAATGTGCTTTATTATTTGTAGTAGTGAAATTTAATGCAGGATTCATTTAATTTGGTTGTACAATATGCTTGATAATTTGTATTTCTTATGTAAGGTGTGTTTTAATAATCGTATTAATTATATTTATTGACCAGTTAAATAATTGACTACATTAAATAGCATTAATGTAGTATTTTGTTGTACACTATGCTTTTTGTCTTGTATGTCTAAAAATTATGTGCATTAAAGTGTTGTACATTATGTTTCTTTTTTTGTAAGTAGTAGTCATTATAGTCATTAATAAAATTGACACTTTAATAGTATTAATGTGGTAAGTCTGAAAATAAGTAATTACAGCATGCTTATTTTGTTGTACACTATGCTTATTTTGTTGTAAATCTGAAAATTTGTTGCAGCTATTGTAAATTGTGCTTAAATAGTTGTAATTTATTGTGAAGGGGTGTTTTTAATAGCATTAATGCTATTTGATAGAATTTTGGTCTTAAAATGACATCAAGCATTATTTTGTTGTACAATATGCTTACTTTGTTGTAATTCTGGAAATTTGATGCATTAAAATGTTGTAAATCATGCTTAATTTCTTGTACGTCTTAAAATTAAGAGTGAGGTGCATTCGTGCATTATATGTAGTATAGATATAATATTTTAGTGAAAAACATTCCTATTTTTTTGCTTTTGATGAACCAATATAAATTTTAAATTCACGAGCATAATTTAGATTACTTACTCTACATTTCCTTGTGCGGAGAAGATAGTCTCAAGAACCTTTTTTCGTTGTCATTTGGTTTGTTTTTCATGACCACCACTCTGTAAGTAAGGAGACTTAAGTGCTTGATTGGCTTCACTTTTCTTTTTCCCAAGTCTTCTTCTTTTGCATTTTTCTTTTCGGTCCGCATTTTTAGCTTTTTAGCAATTGTATTGAATGAACTTAATGAGTGGTTTTCGCTTTAGTTCGGTGTTTCGCTCAACCATGATATCCTCTTCGCTTTTGTTCGTGCAACGCCACAAATGATATCGGCATTATCATCTTGGGCTTTGGTGTTGAAAATTTTTCGAGTTCAGTTGTTTCAACTTTTGAAGCATCCTTCAGAATTTTTGGCCAAGTATCCTTATCTACTGCTTCTCCAAGCATGACTGATGATGGGTTCAAGAAAGATAATTTGGCAATTAATCCATCCACACTAATCTCTGGTTTTATGTATTCATATAAAACGATATCGAGATTCTTATTTTTCTCCACCTCTGTGATATTGAACAACGGGAATTCTGGTTTTTTCCTTTCTCTTTGACGTTCTATCTGTTCAAAATCTTTCACGAATTCTGGATCATTGAACATTTGAGTTAGTGTTGGTTCATCAGTCTTTGTTGGTTCATCAGTCTGTATTGGTTCATCAGTCTGTGTTGGTTCATCAGCCTGTGTTGGTTCATCAGTCTGTGTTGGTTCATCAGTCTGTAGATCCTCTTTATGTTCATCAGTTTCTTTAGCTTCTGGTTCATGTTCAGAGCCATCTTCATCAACATCTAAATCAGCTTCTTCACCTTGAAATTGTGATTGATGAACAACAATTTCCTTCGAGCTTTCACCCACTCTGTTTACTAACCTATTCATCCATTCCTGTACACCTAACAAAGCTGTATGTCGAGGGTATTTTTCCAATGCAGCTCTCAACATGTCATCAATTTCTGTTTTCAGCTCTTGAAATATTGTTAACATGTTCCTCAATGAATGGTCAAATTCCTGTTATTATTTAAAATTTAATAAATATGATATACAAAATAATTATTACTCTAAGATATATTAAAGATTTTTACCTCTGGTGATTTGAATTGTGAATAAATCCCTTGAAATTCTAAAACCATCGCTGATAATTGTTGTGTGAGCTCAATACTGTCAGATGACAAGCTCTTTTGTTCATCGGTTCATTATTTCGGCCCATCGGCCCGGTCAATGGATTACGAGTTTCAACACTTTCATCAGTTCCGATCATTTGATTTCCAGAATCTGTTAATTTATTGAATGAAATTTTAAAAATATGTCTTAATAACTAATCTATGTTCAATATAAACAAATTTCAAAGATCACATAATTTTTTTACCGATCATATCTTCATCAGTCCATTGTTGCTCGCCAATATCATCTATATGAACACTCGTTATGTCTTCCCTTGTATGAAGAGTATCATGAAGTGCTTCACCTTCAAATGTATCTTGTGCTGCAATGTCACCATCAATCACAGGCTCTTTCTCCCCACTTTCACCTTCAAACTCGTGCTCTTTCTCTCTAATTCGTCATCACCGATTTTCTTTTCAATTTTCTTTCAGATTCTATTACTCTTGCTCCTTTTCAACAACAAAAAGGTATTTTTAAGTAACGCTTTTAACATGTTTTACACAATTCATCATTAATATATACATACCAATTCTTACCATCTTTGTCACTTTTTCCACTTCATATATGTTCTGTTCTTACGCAAGACTATTTGTTTTCTTGTCCATCATCCATCGTTACAAGTTTTTAATTAAACCGATGAACATATATGTTTTAATCGATGAACATATATTTTATTAATCGATGAACATATAATAAAACGATGAACAAATAATAAAATCATATGTTCATCGGTTATCAAATTATTATACCTTCTTTAGTATTACAACCCTTCTTTGAATCATTCTTTGCTTTTCAACATCTCGCAAAATAGAAGCTAATTAATTTTTATTTAAAGACGTAAAATCACGCTTTTTAAATAATGTGCTTACCTTTAACTTTTTTTCTTTTAGTACAAAGTGTTTTAATCAATACGGTTTGATCTTCTTGCGGCATCGCCCGCTTATAAGAAAAAGATAGAATATAAGTTACATGTAAATAAAATAAAATCATGTGTTCATCAGTTCATCAATTTATTATACCTTCAGTTGTTTTCTTCTCAGTAGTCCTCAGTTCTTTAACCAATGTCTTTGTCATTTTTGGTTTTTTTGAGGGTACTACATCATTCTGTATTTCATCTGCTCCAACATCGTCCATTTCTTCTTCTTCTTCATCGTCCATATCTTCTTCTTTGTCAGTTACTTCTTTCTTTACCTTTTTTTCTGTCTTTCCCAAACATCATCTCATCCAATTCAATTATCAAATCTGTTTTCCAATATTTAAAAGCTGGATATTGTGGGTTTTTCAGGCAAGAATTGGCGAATATCAACTGCATTTTTAAGTTAATACATGTATGTTCATCAGTTATCAATTAATACATATCTGTTCATCGCTTAATACATATATGTTCATCGCTTAATACATATATGTTCATCGCTTATCAAGTGATAGAAATTACCTCCAAGAACAAGAGTGGGCCAAAGAAGCGCGTCTTCCGCCCTTCCAAATTGATCTTTGGGACTTGGATAATCCAACATGTATTCACACCAATCCATTTCTTTCACATTTTCAAGAGAACTTAAAGATGGTATAATGCTTAGATTAAGAGTCCCCTGTTGAAACCACATGCGCCATAATAGTTGAAAACATGACTAAAAATTCAATGAATCACCTTCCAACGCATTTCTCTTTATCCGAATCTTCATTCTTTTGAGCAAATGTTTATTAGCATATAATCTTGACAGTCCGTTGAATTGATTTTTAAATTCTTGGTAAACATTATTTCCTCTTTCCTTCAACACATCACGTATTTCAACTTAAAAAACGCCCATTGGTAATCCAGTTGTCTGATGAACAACTTCAGGGGTAATCTCAATAGATTTACCAAATACCTTCAAGGTTCCTGTTTCTGCATCGAACCTTTTTAGCAACCAATATCCTAAACGGCTTGGCATTGCATTAATTCCAAACTCCAACATTGATCCAAACCCTAAAGCTGTAACTGCTTCCTTTTGTTCATCAGTTAAATCCTTAATAACTTCAAATAAAGGACCTGGGAAAGACTTTATTAAAACCCTATCAAATGTTGAACCTGGTTGGCGAAGTTTTTGATGCAGTTTAGAATCTATGTCATCGGAAAGAACTGGTTTAGATGAACTAGAATTTTTTGTTTTTGAACTTGTTTCAAGAACTGGATTGTCACGCTTATGCTTAAGAACCTTAGAAACTACATTTTTTTCCTCAGAATGCATCCTTTACGAAATCATCATCACTTGGTGAATATGCTTTTATCGAGCAGATTTCTTTGCCTTCTTTGAATCATACATATCAAACAAAACATAATACATGTATCAAGAATCGATGAACTAAAAAATAAGCGATGAATAACAATTGATGATAAAAATTTAAACAAAAACATGATGAACAAAAGATGTTGGCAAGTCAATAATCTTCGCAAACTATCACTATCAATAACTGATGAACAAAAAAATAACTGATGAACAAGGATATTACCAATAACTGATGAACATAACATAGACTATCTAAGACTATTATCATCTAACAAAACCAAACAGCATAATAATCTTCGCAAAGAACCACTATCAATAACTGATGAACAAAACCAATAACTAATGAACAAGCCTATTATACTACCTTATAATCAAACTGATGAACATAACAGACTTTGTAAGACTATTATCATCTAACAAAACCAAACAGCCTAATATTCTTCGCAAAGAACCACTATCAATAACTGATGAACCAAACCAATAACTAATGAACAAGCCTATTATACTACCTTATAATCAAACTGATGAACGTAATGACTTTGTAAGACTATTATCATCTAACAAAACCAAATGACCTAATAATCTTCGCAAAACAACAACTATCAATAACTAATGAACAAAACCAAGAATCGTGAACAAGCCTATTTATAATCAAACCGATGAACATAACATAGGATCAAAATCATCTAACAAAACCAAACAACCTAATAATCTTCGCAAAACAACTCTCAATAACGATGAACAAAACCAATAACCGATGAACAAGCCTATTTATAATCAAACCGATGAACATAACAGACTTTGTAAGACTATTATCATCTAAAAACCAAACAAATTTAATAATCTTGGAAAACAACAACTATCAATAAGCGATGATCAAAACCAATAACTGGTGAACAAGCCTATTTATAATCAAACTGATGAACATAACATAGACTATGTAAAATCATCTAACAAAACCAAACAACCTAATAATCTTCGCAAAACAACTATCAATAACTGATGAACAAAACCAATAACTGATGAACAAGCCTATTTATAATCAAACTGATGAACATAACATAGACTATGTAAAATCATCTAACAAAACCAAACAGCCTAATAATCTTGGCAAAACAACAACTATCAATAACTGATGAACAAAACCAATAACTGATGAACAAGCCTATTTATAATCAAACTGATGAACATAACATAGACTGTAAAATCATCTCACAAAACCAAACAGACTAATAATCTTCGCAAAATAACAACTATCAATAACTGATGAACAAAACCAATAACTGATGAACAAGCCTATTTATAATCAAACTGATGAACATAACATAGACTGTAAAATCATCTCACAAAATCAAACATCCTAATAATCTTCGCAAAACAACAACTATCAATAACTGATGAACAAAAACCAATAACTGATGAACAAGCCTATTTATAATCAAACTGATGAACATAACATAGACTATGTAAAATCATCTAACAAAACCAAACAGCCTAATAATCTTCGGCAAAAACACAACTATCAATAACTGATAAACAAAACAAATAACTGATGAACAAGTAACTGATGAACATAACATATACCTTGTAACAATCTACTTTCCCACTTTCTCATGTATGCAGTACCTTCATTCCCGGGGAGTTGCATACGGTCGTGTAGCTTTTTCGATCTTTTTTCCGTGAAGAGTTTTTCTATTTTTGTGTCATCTAAAAATTTAAATAAAATAAAATTAAAATCAGATTATTCAAAAATAACTAATAAACTAACAAATAACTGATGATAGATGAATGCAAAAAACTAAAATTAAAAAAATTAAACCAAAATTAAAAAATAAATCATTAACTTACTTTTAGTTTTCATCTTTCCGAGTGCAAATCGTTCACTTTAGTCCGTAAATTTGAGTGAAAATCGGGTTTTTTTTATCGGAATAAACCCTAATTAGATCCCCAATTTAGAGAGAGGATTTTAGAGAGAGGATTTTAGAGGTTTCGATGTTTTTTGTGAGAGAGAAATGAGGTGGGCGGGAAGTGAAAGAGGTGGGAGGGAAATATGAAATTACAATTATACCCTTCTATTAGTCAGATACAATATTTCTCCGCTTTTTTTTTTCTAGTTTCAATCCCAACCGTTGGATTGAAATCGGACGGTTACTGTTTGTTTTTAGACTTTTTAATTTATGCCCCCTTTGCAAGGGATCGCACCTCTATAAAGGTGATTATGCATCTTGATTGACGAAGAGATAGCGCTTTCAACAATGAATTCAAGTCACTGAAGTGTCGCTCGCGTTTGGAAGAGGAAATCAACACAAACTTTATATTAGTTTGGCCCGCGTCTTCTTGTTGAAGTAGTTTCTCATATGTTTACTGGAGAGAAGATTTAAAACATTATTTTTTTCCTAGAAACAGAATCTAAACCATGTTGAAGTGCAATGTAAATGAAATAATACATCAACTAACGGATAATTAATGTTTCACGAATGTAAATACATAAAAATCTTACCTTGACAACACGACTTGCGTCGATATAATAATTTAGTACTAAAGTTAAAGATCGAGGCCTAAAGCACCACAACACAACATGTTCAGACACTAGTTTCGTATTACAAAAGAAAGCTTGATGATACATCAAACAACCCCTGTTCCAGTTCAGCAAGTCAAGAGAATAAACTCCCTAGAGTGTCAACAGATGAGCCTGAACAACATCAAGAACAACCTCACAATCAACCAGAACCGCATCCCTGTAACAGGTGGAGAAAAACTTGTTTATAATCATGTTGTGTTTTCAAAGTTACCTAGTAGATGATGATCAAGGGCGGAGCTATTAAGGGACCGGGAAGGGTCCCGGCCCCCCTAAGCCTAAGCTCGTTAGTGTATTTTTTTCGCGATTTCATGTGTATTTCCCGAAAAAAATTTATTTCGGCCCTCCCATTTAATGTATTTCCCGACAAAAATTTGTTTCGGCCCTCCCACGAATTTTTTCTAGCTCCGCCATTGATGATATACACAAACAAAGTTGACTGTGAATCATGTGTATAGTTGTCTGTTTTCCATTTTCGCTACATGGTCTAGAATGTTAGATCATATGATGAAAAAATTATCTCATACCCTCAGAGTCCTGTTGTATCAGTGACTTGCCATTATAAATCCCAAATATGATTCAGTAACCACTTTTTGTTTATAAAAGGTGCGAACAGTCACGTATTTGTATCGATCAAGCACGATAAGTATCCACGAAATACTTTTTGAAACAGTGAAAACTACATTACTATGAATCCGTTAATATAAGCACCATGATACCACTACATTTAGCTCCTCCTTCAGGGAGGATAACACAGATTTGAGGAGTTGGACTCAAGTCTACTGGGCCCACACAAATGACTCTGACCCTACCGGAAATACGATGACCCATTGATTGACAACCAGGTCATTCATCATTTGGTGATCGTTAATAACGTTATGAGATGAAATATTGCATGACTACCAGAAACAAATTGAGTTCGAGCATATACATGCATATTTAGGAGCAACAAGTAATTTTTATTAATAGGCTTTAGCATGTAGGCTTACTAAGATTAAAAACCATTAGTACAAATGTAAACATAAAAAGCAGAGTAATCATAGTCGGGTTACTTAAAAGCGTCACTAATCAGTAATCACTATATCAGATTTTCATTAAAATTTTGAACCTGACTCCTCCATAGCACTAAAACACAAAATCCAATTTTCACTTTTTGTACTTCTATCATCACAGATATGTTCCCCAATCCAACTGACTCTCCATACTCTATTATCCTGTTTCTTGGACAACTGTTTGGATATTAACAAGATGACGAAAGAATGAATTCAAGGTGTTATTAGTTGACAAAAGAAAAGGATAAGTAGTGTACCTTCTTCCTTTATAAAGGTGATTTTGCAGCTTGACTGATCAACACATAGCGCTTTCAACAATGAATTCAAGTCACTGAAGTGTTGTTCGTCATCTTTGGAAAAGTAAATCAACACAAATTTAATTTTAGTTTGGCCCTCACCTTCTTGTTGAAGTAGTCTCTCGTATGTATAGTGAAGAGAAAAGATTAAATATATTATTTTTGCCCAGAAACAGAATCTATGTTGGTTAATGCCTTCGACAGAATCTGTTTCTCAGATTGTAGGACTTCACAGGTATGAATGGAACCAAGAAGTTTGGGACAGAAGTTTTGCGACAGAAACAAAGAAAAGTGCAGACAATGATCGATTGTATTGAATTGATTTACAACTGATATTTTATTGATTGTTGTTGAATGATTACAGACTCAACCCTATAAATACTTACTGAAGCGGCACCATTGAACAAGAGAGGTACCGTTTCAACAAAAGTAATCGACACACAAGTTTTCTAAACGTTACAACCTGTAACCGGTTTTATGACCCAGCCCAATTACATACTTTCGGTTTATACCGAAACTTACAAATACATACACTAAACTACCCTTAACATTTGCTTCTATAACATTAAAGTCCAACATTCACCCCCTAATGTTATAGACAGCAATCATGTCTTCTTTACTTGACTTCACAGCAGGGTTGGATCTTTATCGGAGCAATAAACGAGGTGCGATACTTCATTCTTGTTTTCTTTCTTCTATTTGGTACATTCACGTGCAAAATGACCTAAGTCACCATATTCATAGTATCTCATTTCTTTCTTGCTTTGTTCTCCTTGCCTTGTATCACTTTCGCCCTTTTCCATGATATGTTGCTCGTTCTAGTTCCCAATAGCGCGACTTGTGTTCTTACTTGCTTTCTTACTTGCATACCTTCTTGTTTGCTTACTTCTTGCAATCATAACCGAGATGGTTTCTCGTTTTCTTGCTCTTGTGTTTGATAAAAAAAACTCTTACTTGCTACTGGCCAACTTGCTAACCAGGTTTTCTTGCTAAACTTGCTCAATATTGACCAACTTGCTAATCAATATTGTATTTTCCTGACCTACTTGCTAATCAGGTTTTCTTGCTATTTGAACCTAAAAGAAGGCTCGAAACTTGCTATTTGAATCTTAAGGCTCGGAACTTGCTATGAACCTAAGGATTCGGTTTAACTTGCTATGAATCACTAGGATTCGGTTTAACTTGCTATGAATCACTAGGATTCGGTTTAACTTGCTATGAATCACTAGGATTCGGTTTAACTTGCTATGAACCACAAAGGGTTCGGTTTAACTTGCTATGAACCACAAGGATTCGGATTAACTTGCTATGAACCACAAGGATTCGGATTAACTTGCTATTAGTTTTGTATTTTCCTAATCTAAAAGAAAAGATTTGTGTTCCCTTAAAATAGAAAATATAAAACTTTATTCTTACTTTCTTACTATTCTTCCAAATTTTTGACAAACCTGGATCAATTTGGGATTCTATCTTGCTAATTTCTAATCAATTTTATACATTAAATTGAAAGAGAAAATACTTAAAAGAAAAAGGTAAAAGAGTGTTTATCTTTATGACTTTTCTGACCCTTCTTCCTCAATTCAGAGCCGTTCCTCTAAATACCCAAAAATTGATTTATGCTTCCGATTGAAAAACACAATGGTTCATTTTGTAACTTGCTATTTTGTATTTTTCAGTCTAAAGTGAAAAGAAAAAATAAATACTTGCTTAAATTTTTTCAAATCTAGAACCTTTCTTCTTCCCCTTTCCTTTTTCCTTTTTTATAAAACCTAATTTCTAATATAGATTAAAAATCAAAAGAGGAAAAAAAACTCAGGGATTACCAAATTGAGTCGGTTGGTATGATTATCAGAAGAAAAACCGTTCCTCCTTACTTTCTTCTCCAATCGATGTTGTAGTTTTTCTTCAATTGATGCCTTCTCGATTTGGGTAACCACAATTGGTAATTTCGCTAAACTGGTTGTCTTCTCCAGTTCTACAATAACTTCCTTCTGCCAATAGGGCAAACTTTCAATCCCTTCTTTCTTTTCTTCTGGTCGCTACAAAGGTTTTACATTAACTTCCCTTTGCGATTGAGTGATCACCCCAAAATTGACACTTAGAATAGTTGAGAGATTTGAGTGTTTGTTCCCTTCGTGAGGTGTTCGGCTTTGTTTTATTCTAGCATAAGGGATTTGTAAACTCATATTTTCCGTGTTTTAGGAGATATCTTTTAGGAATCTATCTAATAAGGTCTACTTGAGGGCAAGTAGAGTTCAAGTGGGGATATTTGATATCATCAAATAGTCCCGATTATTAAGTGTCAATTTCCGATAATGCTCGTTATTTATATAATTTATATGGATTTACGCTTGTTTTCCATTGTTTTCCACTTCGTGTAAATTACGAGCATTGGAGCTATAGAGACGCGGAAATGGAAACATAACTAAAGATTTATCACAAGATGCCTATTTTGAAGAAGTTACGCGTAACTCCTCTCTCACATTACGCCATAACTATTGCGTGACCCGAATACCAACTTATCAAGAGGTTACGCGTAACTCTTTCCAAAGGTTACGACGTAACTCGCTAGGTCAAAAGAGGTTCCACGTCCGATACTTACGTCGAACTACATCATCACTTACGACGTAACCAAGTTTATTGAAGACTACGGCGTAACCACTTATAAGGTTACGCCGTAACTAGCGCATCTAGTCCATTTACGAAGAAATAGAAGGTTACTGGCGTAACTCCTATATTGGTTACGCCAGAACCCGCACCGCCTATAAATAACCCACGAATTCCAAAGATTTCTAATCATCCCATTCCACATACAACTCTCGAGAAAGTGGGAAAAGCTCAAGGCAGGTCTAGGGAGCATATGAGTGTTTCAAGGAGAAGTTACTCCATTACGATAAGCATTAGCGTTTCATATTTCTTTACTTTCAATTCATGTATTTCGTACTTTGAATATTGAATTGATTTGCATGATTAATATGAGCACTAAGCACCCTTTGGTGCTAGCCTAGTTATGATTCCTAAATTGTTTTGTTTGCGTTTACCTTTACTTCCGTACAATTATTTCTAAGTGTATGCATGCATAGTTCATTGGTAGTCACCCTTGGTTCGGGAGTTTTGAATGGCGGTAGAGGCCAATTGCCTAGGAGATATGATCAATCGACCCTGTGTGAGCGGATCGAGACGGGAAGGGTAAGATATGACCAACTCGACGACCCTTTCTACTTGTGCGATTTGACCAACCGATCACCTATCGCTTGGATGAACTTAAGAACTGGGGGGGTGTAGTGTCTAAGTTCCTAACGGCCGCACTCACTATTTTGAATCTAGCATGTAGCGGTACTTAATGACTTGGCTTAGCGACTGTGAACAATAGGACTTATGACGGTGCTTTGATTTCTCGTGGTGGCATCTTTGCCGATAGGTTAGGGCTTAATTGACCAAATGTTGTCGTCTCGAATTTGACCCCACCAAGTAATTGGAAGTAGGTAGACGAGACATTACTAGCTAGGAGGATTGACTAGGTTAGCACCACTATTCCTCTATTGATTTCCCTTTATCCATTTATCTGCTTTTATTTTATTCGCATTAGTAGTTTAATTAATTAATTCCCTATCGAAACCATTATTATTCTGTGACAATTAGACTTAGTAATAATCCAACACACATAGCTCTTGGGACGACCTCGGCTTTACCATTTACTACACTACACGCGACCGGGTACACTGCCCGTTAGTGCACTAGGGTAGACCATAGGTATAGCGAGACACTATAAATATTAAGACCTGATCAATAAAACCTGCATCATCGAGCTCTGTACAAAAAGCTCGAGTACGCTCGCGAGCCTAAACGAGCCCTAGAAATATATACGTATAAACCATAGTCACAGAAATCGCTGAAAGGCCCACGATTTTCGATCTGGATCGCCCGTTCCCAAACGGTACGAAACGCGTTCCAAACGCCCAATGGATCGCGTTCAATTCGCCCATCAATTCGCGTTCGAAACAGTGGTCAACGCCGTTTTATTCAACTAGGGTACACCGATCTTTATTTATGGAAGCCATGAAAGCACACTGGTATAGTAAGGAAAAAAACACAATAAACGAAAAAGAAAGAGAATAAAAAAGGAGTAGTAGAGCATCTTTTGTTTTGTAGTGCAATGCTATCACGTGGGTTGGGTTACAAAGTACTAATAGGGAGGTCCTTTCTCTAATATTTCTTTTATATTTTATGGAGTAGCTTGTTTTTTATTTTTTGTTTGTGGATAATTTTCTTAATTTTATTTAACATAGACGTATAAACTGATGTTTTTTCACTAAAATGTTTGTTGGGAAGATAATTTAATGGTTAAAAGTTTTTAATTGATGATTATAAGTCATATTTGTTTAAATTTTTGAATCTTGTGTAATATTTTTTTGAAAGATAATTTTCCATACACTAACATATTATAGAATATATAAACGTTTCTCCGCCGTACCCGTTTTTTGAATTTTAAGAAGTTGTCGTTTCCGTGTACCCGTATCCATACCCGTTGATTTCACACTTTCAAAGCATTAATGATGATTATATGGGAAACTAATATTATTACATATTGGGTACACCGTACCATGTTATATGGTACATCGTACCGAAGCGATCCGGAATGAGCCTACCCCCTAGCGTATCGAATTTTAGAAAGTGGTGATCTGCGTTCCCGATCCTCGTTCCCGTACCGGAGCGTACCGCGATCTATGTGACATTGGTATAAACGAGATTAAAAGTAGTAAACAAGCCGAGCTCCATTTGAACTTTATTTTCTTTAACAAATCATAAAATTAGTCGAGCCCGAGCCGAGCTCGAGTTTGTGAAAATTTTCACGAGCCGAGCTCGAGCTCAAAATATAAGGCTCGAAACGAGCTCGAGCCCGAGCTCGAGCCTTATATATATAAACGATCCGAGCTCGAGCTCGGCTCGGCTCGTTTCCACCCCTAGTTACTTGGTTAACTAGATATAAAATCCCAATATGACTCTGACCCTACTAGAAATCCGATGACCCGTTCATTGACAAGCGGGTCACTCATCATTTGGTGAACGTTAATAACGCTATGAGATGAAATATTGCATGACTACCTAAACAGTTTCACGTCATGAGTTCAAGTATATACTTGCATATTTAGAAGCAACAAGTATTTTTGATTAATGAGCTTTAGCAAGGAATCAACTGTCTTAAAGTACAAATGTAAACATAAAAACGCAGAGTAATCATAACATGGTTACTTAAAAGCTCCACAAAAAGTAAAACACAGAATCCAAAAGTCTACTAATACTGCTTACTTTTTGTATTTCTGTCATCACAGGATACATTCCTTAATCCATATGATCACGAAATCTCGCAATTTGCATACTCCATTATCCTGCTTCCTGGACAGCTGTTTGGATGTTGACAGAAAGGACCGAATTAGAATGTGTTATACACATGCAAATGGTATTAACATACAAAAGAAAAGGATAAATAGTGTACCTTCTTCCTTTATAAATGTGATTTTGCTTCTGAAGTTATCAAGTGATAGCGCTTCAAACAACGAATTCAAGTCACTAAACTGTTGCTCGCGTTTGGAAGAGGAAATCAGCACAAACTTGATATTAGTTTGGCCCTCATCTTCTTGTTGAAGTAGTTTCTCATATGTATACTAAAGAAAAAGATTAAAAACATTATTTTTCCTTGGAACAGAATCTAAACTATGTTGAAATAATACATCAATAAACGGATAATTAACGTTTCACCAATGTAAATACATACAAATCTTACCTCGACATCACCTTTGTCAGTATAATCATCCAGTTCTAAAGTTAGAGATCGAGGCCGACAACACCAAAACACAACATCCAGTTTGGCCCTTGTAACACCCCCAAATCTCGGTACAGCGGAAGACTTAAACAAGTTTTCGGGGCGTTACTGGATTGGTACGTCATACAAGTATAGCAAACAACATAATCATATTATAGTTCAAAAACCAATCCCAAATTTAATTATCCAAATACAATCATCCCAAAATAGTTAAATGTAAGGCCCAACATGATTTATAAAATAGGTCCGCATAATATTATCAGAGTTCAAATATGATCTTTCAACCATGCCTCATTGCCAAGATTCTACAGAACAAGCATTCCAAACATCACTTAGATAACGTTGGTGAGTTCATAGGTTTAAGTTCAAATTCAATAGTAGACCTGTAGGAGTTTATTTGCTATGCGAGACTAAGATAGATACACAAAACACATCATTCTCATACCAATACCACAATCAATAGCACCATCAATCACATAACCGACGTCATAGTAGGGCCCTAAGCGACTCTAGCCAGCACAGTCGTAGCCAAATGCTACCCTGGAATAGGTCGAGGTAGAAGTCTATACTTAGCTAGGCAAGTGTCATAGCAATATGATTGCTACCCTAGACTAAGGCAACAGCTACCACATATCTATCTAAACAGTGAATCACATAAGCAAATCAAAGAGTTTAAAAGGTCCAAAAGAGTAGCATGATTTCTCACCTCAAATTAGTTCAAAACAGAGATAAAATTGGGGCTATGAAACTCACCTCAAGCAAGCAACGCACAAACAAACACTAGCAACGAAGATAACAGCTAACACGGCTCAGCAACAACTGACTCGGCACAACCTATTAATATAAACACCGATTCTTAATATATATTTCCAAAATCAACGTTATCTACCCCAATGTATTCCTTTTCTTTATCTCCAAAAAATATCTTGTTTCACCGTTTAGTCCTAGCGTTTGGTATCTTCGTGTGTATGTATCGACTCAACAAGACATCATGAATGCACTCAAATAATCGCAATGCGACTCAATGCAACACAAAGAAACGTCTAAGCGATAAGCTCCATAGTTCAATAAGTTTCGGAATAAATAGTTAGACCTTATCGAATTCATCAACTCGATAAACTCAATCATTTATTCGTGTCGCTTATTATTCCATAAACCAGTCGCATCCTAACGAGTCATAAGGATAATTCACCCATTAATAATGTTATCCAACATGCCTAACGGGCTCTTATTAGATCCGTCAACCTAATAAGTCCGCTATCCACGTGGATTGACGCTATTAATGTTAGGTCATCCGTAACCCATGCACAAGACATAAATAGTATTAAATGCTTGAAAATGGCATTAAATGCTCATAAATGGCACATTTCGATAAACGTGCACTCAAAATATTAAATACTCATTAATTAGAAAACCTTTCCGTTTTTAGTCGTTAATTTTCATTTAAAATAGCGAATAACAAGACGAGTCTTGTTATCGAAGGTTTTGGTATAAAAACCATTTATTATTTATGTTTCTTCGTTTTATTAACATGTTTATATATGTATTACGTCAATTTCAATATATGTTTCAAATCGTTATTCGTTTCGAGTCCACAAGCACGAGTCATGAATTCTCGGCTTTTATACATTCTATAGTCCAATATATACTAAAGTCTATGTTACGGCGTTGTCGGGGTTAACTATGGCTAAAAAGTCAAAGTAACACCGACATTGCTCAAAGTTGACAATTTATAATATAAGTCCAAGTAAATAATCACAATAGCGCAAATCAATCTCTAATCAACCCATATCAATCTCGCCATCCAATCAAACTATCAAAAATACCCGTAACCAATGTCACGACCCTAATGGTCATGGCACGGTCCCGGTTAAGACCACGTGAACCAAACAAGCTCTAGAAGCTTTTCGGCTCCACGCGTCTCATCCAAACACCAACAACAACTACCAACAAGTTACCACAACGACCCAACCTAGACCCTTGGTCCTTAGGGGTCACGTACGCCACATCAAACCCACGTAGGAAGCCCTAGTGGCTCGTACAACCTACCAAATCCATCCAAACACTCCCCAAATGGCTTCTCCAATAACCAAACACAATCAAACAACCTCCAAACAACATCCAATCATCAAACCCATCAACCAATCTAGACCAAGAATATGAAACTATGATAAAAATGCAAAAACACAATAAAATGACACAACACACGATACCATAACACTAGTTACATGTTTTAATTAGTTATAAATTCGTTTTAGACTCGTGTTCATCAAAACCCACCA
This sequence comes from Chrysanthemum lavandulifolium, assembly GCA_022545495.1. Lineage (NCBI taxonomy): Eukaryota > Viridiplantae > Streptophyta > Magnoliopsida > Asterales > Asteraceae > Chrysanthemum > Chrysanthemum lavandulifolium. The sequence continues at coordinate 253,709,207 of CM040238.1, forward strand.
TGTGTCGCTGATGCAGGTTTTACTGACCAGGTCTTAATATTTAAAGTGTCTCGCTATACCTATGGTCTACCCTAATGCACTAACGGGCAGTGTACCCGGTCGCGTGTAGTGTAGTAATCGGTAAAGCCGAGGTCGTCCCAAGAGCTATGTGGATCAGAAATTAACTCAAGTCTGTCACGATTTTAATTTCTTTTAAGATTGAAATAATAAATTAACTAATAAAACAAGGAAATAAAATAAAGCAGACAAGGTCAAGAGGTGTGATCAATGAAGGATAGTGGTGCTAACCTAGTTATTCATCCTAGCTAGTAATGTCTACGCCTAATTACTTCCAATTACTTGTGTGGGGTCAAAGTCGACAGACAACATTTGGTCAATTCGCCCTAACCTATCGCAAAGATGCCACCACAGAGAAATCAAAGACCGTCATAAGTCCTGTTGTTCCTGGTCCCCTAGCCGAGTCATTAAGTACCGCTACATGCTAGATTTATAATAGTTAGTGCCCGGCCGTTAGGAACTTAGACACTCACCCCTAATTCTTAAGTTCATCCAAACGATAGGTGATCGGTTGGTCAAATCGCACAAGTGGAAAGGGTCGTCATTGGTCATATCTTACCCTTCCGTCTCGGTCCTCCCACCTAGGGTCATTGGTCATATCTCTTAGGCAATTGGCCTCACCGCCATTCAAAACTACCAACCAAGGGTGGCTACCAATAAACTATGCATGCATACACTTAGAAATAATTATACTAAGTAATATAAATGTAAACAAAACAATTAAGGAATCATAACTAGGCCAAGACCATGGTGCTTAGCCAAACATATAATAAATTATACCAACAAAATGAATAAATCATAAATTGAATTGAACATAATGTTTGATACAAATTACTTGATGTAGAGCTAATAATGATGATGATTGTGAGTGAATTCTTCCTTCAAAATTGGCTTGATCACTGGAAAATGCCCAGAGTGGTGCTCTAATCGACCCCTAAGAGAGGGGTGAGAGAGATGCTAAAATGCGATTTAGGGTCGTATTTATAGGCCCGACATGGTTTCACAGTAACCTTAAGGGCTAATTACGCCGTAACTAAAGTCGGCGAAAAGAAATCCTGTGAGATATAGGATTTCACAAACACATTAAACCATAACCATGTGGGGCGTTAACAATGTTTAGAGAGAGAAAGTTCTAGTGAGATAAAAGTAGAGAGTTGGGAACTATGTGAAACAAAGAAAAATAGTATTGAGCCCAACCTCTACCTTGGGAGGTAGAGGGTATTTATAGTGTCTTACAAATAAACGCCACCTACGGGCCGTGGATCGTGCATACAATGGGTAAAGACCCGTCCGTCCTCCACGGTGTTACTTAACTAAATACTACTTAACATAAAATAACTACGACTACGAGCTTTCAAATGATTACATATACTTGAGGTGACCGACTTTAATACCGGAATTTCTAATTCCTAACAGTCTCCCCTAAGGAGGTCACCTCAAACACACATTAAAATTACATTGAATACAAACAGATATAACATTGAGACCGTTTCTTGGATTCTTGTCCATGTTCTTTGTTCGTAGCTCGTAGTATTTGATTCTTCATTATTGCATGTTTGGATAATCTGAGTGGAGGTCTTTAACCGATCCACGTGATATCGAAGTTTGAGCCACTTTGAGATCATCACCACATTTAAATCTCTCGACTCAACCTTTGTGGTGTTGGTAATTAGTGATGTTGTGACTTTTGGACCGACATGCTCACATTCTGGATCATGATTTATTCTTATCAGAGTAGCGGAAGTTTTCGTTGATTCATGATATTGGCAGCAGCAGAAGCGTGGAGTGAAAATATCAGAGACATTGATGCACCAATCATGATTTCTTTAGATATGAATGTGTTGTGTGAGCATGCGGCTATGGATTGACCGCCCATTCGATCACCGCAAACGCGGGGTGTACCGCATAAGACCGTTAGCAATAAAGCGCACGAAAGTGTCTTTGATCACTTTCAATGAATTGAGGTACACGCCCACGGTTCGCGCTGATCAAGACAAGCATCGCCGTGATCGTATAATTCAAGAATTTCCTTGATGTGGTTTCGCAATGCCTCTAGCCGTTCTCAAACCGGAGCGCCTCAAAGAAGACAACACGGAGTGAGTGAACCAATGAATAGAGATTCACCGATTGATGAAAAAGATTTGAAAACAATCGTATAGCTCAATAGAAATTGTTTTTGCAATACAACGAAGTTTTAGTGAAAAATCATTTATCAATCATAAACACCTTTTGATTTGAAATAATAGTACAACGAAGTTTTAGTGAAAGAGTTTTTTAAGCACAACAACCGGTTTTTCAAAGGCAACCGTCAATCCATTTTCTTGGACCTGGATTGATTCACTTTTGAATCGCTCCACTGATGAGGTCCATATGTCACAATCAAGTCTTGGCAATACCACAAGGATAGTGCGTAGGACTCATAATATATAATCTCACATTCCACATTGTGTGAAATAGTGAGTCTTCAAGAAATAAGTGTCCTAAAGAGATTAATTGATGATCTCGAGGCTCTAGACTCAATTAGTGCTCTTTTGGTTTCTGTGTGGAGACTAGGAGAGGTCTCCTCTTCAATATCAATAATCTCTAAGAGAGTCGATAGATTATGTAGGTTCCCCGTGAGAATGAAACAAGCCCTTTAAGAGGAACTTGAGTAGCTTGGGAAGTTAGTGCAGTGCGCCACCGGGTCCATGACGCCTTGTCTTCAATACCGGTGTTACCTTAGTAACCACCAAAGAGCATATGAATTGAACCGGTTTCGCCTAAGGTTGAATTATTGGAGGGCTATTTCTTTTCACCCTTTTCTCATTCAATTCTTTTTCATTCTTCAACCCCTTCTGCTTACCGAGACTTCATAACTAGAACCTTGTTGGGTTTGTTCCAAGATTAGCTCAATCTCATCCGCACTCTTCCCATATCTCACTTTTCTCATTTTTTTCCATCATACCTAAGGACTTCTACACTATCTAGTGGATTGTCCTCGGTAGATCCCTCCGGTTATGGCGGATCATGGGACCTCAACCTAACCTTATCAACCTTATATCACCATACATAAAGTAAAGTTGGTCGGTCTTTTGGTATCGCTCATCCGCCATTGGAACCAATTGAAAACCATTTGAAAATCAATTAAGATACTTGTGATATAGAATCAAAGCATTTTGTATCTTAATTGTTTTGATATTTTAGAAAGGCTCCCCCTCAACATATGCATAAAATTTAGACTTTGTTTAACACATGGAGGCAAGAGATCTTTGAAATCGTTTGATTGAGAATGAAAGGTCCAATCTTTTGATTAACGTTTTCTAAAATGATCATCATCACTTCCTAATCAATTTGAGTAGATAAAACTTTTTAAGGAAGGATGAGGTTTTCAAAAGTTTGCTCCCCCTCAATATGTGCATAGATGTTTGAGAATATTTTGCACATATTAGGAAAAGACTACACATTGAGATAAATTGATCACGTTTCAAATATTTGTGGTTTAAGATAGATGCTCCCCTCAACGTGTGCATGGAAAATTTGAAATCGTTTGTCACTATGGGAGGCAAACATACTAATCACTTATGAAACCATCTATCGAATTATCGGTTTAAACCAATTTAAATCACAAATTCTCCCGATCACAATTATCAAATCATTTGAGAATCGTGATCTCGAGAGATTTAAATTGTTTTGAAAGCTTTTTAAGGAGAATTGTGACTTGATTTTGAAAACGTTTTAACTGATAAGGATCGAATTTTGAGACTTTAGACTCCAAAGATTTAAACATGCTTGAATATCTTTTGAAAACAAACCATTGTTTGAAAACAAATACACTTTTTAATTAAAAATCATTCTCCCCCTCAATCAATGACATAAGTTGTTGATTGAGATAGATAGTTTTAACAACCGTTTAGTACAAATGATTTTCAAAAAATTGAGCCCGAGTAATTTTTCAAAGCAATTCGTTTTCCTTGGATAGTGAGATTTTTTTTTTTTTTAATCAGAGCATGAGATTTGAAAAACAAGATAAAGTATGGCTCTGTTCTTTCTTTTTAACACGGGTTACTGCCTGAAATGACAATAAACCACTATTTTTCTTAGCCTCATTTTTTTTTTTTTTTTTTTTTTTTTTTTTTTATGAAAACTATGTACATTCGATGAACATCTAAAGACCCGTGACATTCTTTGAATATCAACACAAAGTCCGTAGATGATATCGAATCGAGAAAACATGACAAAAGGACAATATTTTGAGGATTTTTCGAATTTTTCACATTTTTATGGATTTTGAAAGTTTTATAATTTTCTATTTGATTTTGAAGGTTTTGTAATTTTGTATTTTGCTTTTTAAAAAAATATATACAAAGAGATAGATGAAGAAAGACCTTCACTCCTCGTCTTCCTCGTGAAGACGTTTGAGTGTTTCTGGTCGAAGGCTTTTCAAGCCAAGTCGTGGAAGAATAAACTCAAACGTTCTCTTGGAAGAGCTTTGGTGAAGATGTCGCTAACCGGTATTCGGTCCTCACAAAATAGAGTTCCACCACACCTTTTTCCACTTGTTCCTCGATGAAATGATGTCGAATGTCGATGTGCTTTGCTCTTGAGTGTTGAACGTTGTTGCATGAGAGAGCAATAACACTTTTATTATCACAAGACAGTAGGATTTTGTTGAATACAAAGCCATAGTCGATTAATTGAGATCTCATCCATAGGATTTGAGCACAACAAGATGACATGGCTATGTATTCACCTCTCTAGAAGAAATAGAAGTACTCATTTGCTTCTTTGAAGACCACCACAAGCTTATCACCCAAAACCGAGCACCTCCAAGACGTATTTCGACGAGTATCTTGACACCGCATGATCTCGTGATCCGCATATGTGTTAGTGACATACCGGTGTCCTTCGGGTACCAAAGTCCCATGTTGATGGTTCCTTGAGGTACCGAAGACCCGCTTAACCGCTTCAAGGTGCTTTTGGTAGGCTTAGCTCGGTATCTAGCACACATGCATACAACGAATGTAATATCGTGTTCATCGCCGTGAGGTACATCGTGATCCGATCATGCTACGATATTTCGCTTGGTCTACCAAGATCCCCGAGTGGTCCTCATCCGCTTTAGTACGCCAATCATGGGAGTGTCAACAGGTCACTAGAATCAAATCCAAATTTCTTTAGAATCTCATTTGCATATTTAGATTGATTTATGAAAATGCCTCCGGACTCTTTGAAATTTGTAATCCCAAGAAAATGACATTTGTCCCATCATAGACATTTGAAATTTTGAACCCATTTCTTTTGAAAACGATCACATTCATTGGGGTCACCGAGGCAAAGATAATATCATCAACATATATTTGAACATGAATTAAATGTTTGCCGACTTCCGGTGAAAGTAGTAGGATCAATCGCTTCCTTTGTCAAGCTTGAGACGTAAGAAACTTTGATAGCGATCATACCATGCCCTGGAGCTTGCTTTAAACCATAAAGAGCCTTCTTCAAACGATAAACGTGAGTAGGATGCTCGATTCACAAAGCCTTCGTGTTGGTCGACGAGACGACTTCTTTAAGATCTCCGCTCGTAAACGCCGCCTTTACATCCATCCGATAGACTACCATGTTCTTACTTGCAAGATTAGCCAAGAATATTCGATTGCCTCGATTCGAGCAACCGAGCAAAAGATTCTTCAAAGTCAATACCTCCTCTTGACGGTATCCTTTAGCCACCAATCGAGCCTTGTTCTTTAACACATCACCATGCTCATCAAGTTTCACTTTGAAGATCCATTTTAGAGCAATGATCATAGCACAACTGAGTCGGTACTAATTCCCATACATCTAAATGATCAAACTCATGAATTTCATCTTGCATGGCATTGAACCATGTCTTCATTCATAGCGCTTTAACATCTTTAGGTTCGATCTTTGAGAGTACCGAGTTAAAGAAGCACCATAAGGCATCAAGAGCAAGTCGCTTACGAGTGGATACCGGACGAGAAGGGTTTCCAATGATGTTATCCAATGGGTGATCATGTGTCCATTTTCTAAGATGTTCATGTGGTTGTGGTTGTGGAACCAAGTAGCAGAGTCGATGTCTCCCAAGAAGATGGTTCGATGATGATTCAGGAGCAAATATATTTTCAAATGGAGCATCTTAGGGAGTAGCAAAGGGATTAACTTCATCCTGTGAATCAGAAGCATTTCCATGATGTACACTTGATGATTGAAGATTTGTTGATGAAACAGATTGGTCAGCAGCAGGCGCTTCTTGGCTTAATGACATAGAAGTTAAAGGGTTAATTTCATTGACAGGGATAGAAGCAGCCTCTGGTGATTGAATTGTCATATCATTGTTACTTGGCTCAAATTGTTCATCAAACATTGGATCAAACAGGTTCTTTAAATCATCTTCTGAGGGAGGTACATATGGAGTTGCTGATGAGGAGTTTGGTACAAGAGATGAACCAATGGGACTGCTTTGAAGTGCGGGTCCTGAACTGGATTGTCCAGGAGCCATCTGACCGGTCAGCTCATCAAACGTGACGTGAATTGTTTCCATAATATTTTGGGTTCTCTTGTTGTAGATTCGGTAACCTTTTGTGTTAGGTGCATAGCCTACAAAAACTCCAATGTCCGCTTTAGCTCTCAGTTTTCCTAAATCTTGACCATCATTAGTTGGATAACATAAAGCACCGAACACACGAAGGAATGAAAGATCGGGTTTTCGTTGTGGACAAGTTCATATGGAGTTTTTCCATGAGCAATGTGAATTAGGGATCGATTTTGGGTGTAGCATGCATGGCGATGGCTTCACCCCGAGAAACATTGGAACTTTTGAGTAAATTAGCATAGTCCTTGCGGCTTCCACAAGAGTTTGATTTTGTCTTTCAACTACACCGCTCGTTGAGGAGTTCGAGGAACACTTCTTTGATGACCGATTCCAATACTTTCATAAAACTCACCAAGTTGTTTGTTAACAAACTCGGCCCATTGTCTGTTCGGATGATTCGACCGCTTTGTTAAGACGAACTCTGCATTGTTTGATGAGTTTGATGATGATATCCGAGTTTCATCCTTTGTCTTTAAGAACTTTACCTGTGTGAATCTAGAGAAATCATCCACCACAACTAACACATATTTCTTCCCAAAGATATTCTCGACTCTCATGGGTCCACATAAGTCCATGTGAATTGTATGGAGAACTTCATGATCGAGTTTGTAGGTTTGGGTTTATGGGCATACTTTTGCTTTTTCCCAACCGGCATGTCGAACAAAGATGATCCTTTTCATACTTAAGTCTAGGTAGACCTACAACTAAGTCCTTCTCGAGAGATCATTGATGGTGCCAAGTTCAAGTGATTGAGACGACGATGCCATAACCATGACTTTGTTTTAGAAGCCTTTGACAACAAGCAAATTGGAGAAGACTTCATCATATCTTCGATAGAGATGGTGTATAGATTTGAGCCACGTGAACCTCTTAAAAGTTCCTTACCATCAAGTTCTCTAACGAAACAAGTATGTTTTTCAAGGCTACTTCTAGATCGTAATCGCAGAATTGACCAACAGAGAACAAAGTTATGACCAAGACCTTCCACATAATATACCCCGGAGATAACACTTTTACCAACAACATAATCTCCATAACCCATAATTGCACCGAAATGATCATTCCCGAATCTAATCGTCTCCGATGAATTTGCTCACGGTTCATGAGCATGACCGGTCTCCAAATATATGCTTGGAACAAACTGAGTCCGTGTACCACGTAATCGATTTGAACGATCCGCAGTTGAACACGCACAAGAATGGATAACTTGATAATTGGGATCCCCATGCAAGAATGGGTTCCACTTGGTTAGTAATAATGAATTGGAACACCCACATCGTAAATAGAAACATCCATATCATAAGTAGAAGCAATGGAATCATTGGGAATAGATGCGAAGGTTGGTGTCTCAGATTTGACCTATTCAAAGTATGTTCACTTCTTAAGGGAATAGTTCTACCAGTAGGCATCCATTTTCTAGTGGGCATAGTCTTAGCAGTTTGAGGACAAAACTGATTATTCTTATGACCAAAAGGTATCCAATAATAACCTATCTTTATAAATGTTCTTCCTGTGGGTTTCCACTGTTTTCTAACAATCTTTCGTCTTTGCCTTTTAGCCTTCTTTGCACGATTATTAGCATTAACAATTTTAACTGGGCATTTGACAGCATTAGACAAAGCATTCACACCACATTCATGATTAGCAATGTAATTCAAGCGACATCATTACAAGGTTTGCAAATAGTATCGAATTCAATTAATTACAAGACGCCTATGGCTAATACTAGAATCAACACGATTCGCTTTATTTAACTCAAACTTAGTGTTCCTAGGGTGATCTTCTACTTTCTTCCAATGCACATTCTTAGCTTGCATGAGGTCCTATCATTCCTTGTATTGTCTTGAGACTTTGACCGCCGCTTTAATGTCACCATTTACTCTGTAGAGGAATGGGAACATTAGTTGGTTTTGCTAATTTATGCATTTCTGCTTAGATGTGTTGGGATCCGAACTATTTGAAGGCACAATAAAGTTCATTCTCTTAACAAGAGAAGTTTGGGAGTTGAACACCTAGAGGGCACACTCGAGTTCACATTCTTAGCACTAATGATTTGGAATCGAACTACTTGAAGGCACACTAAGGTTCACGCTCATAACATTTGGCATTGAATGACTTGCATGCTTGGCACTAGGCATTGAACAAGGTATCAAGGGATTGACTTGCTCACCTAAGGTTTTAGGGCATATTGTAATTAAGCATTCTAGAAGTTCTTGAGATCGTTTGGCATATAAGCATGCATGGCCAATTGCATTATCAAGTGGTTTCTCTAACTTATCCTCTTCTACAATCTCACGGAGACATTCTAGGTTGTCCTTAAGATATGAGAAATATGTTTGAATTGCCAGTTTGTTATTCCTAAGATGAGGAGGAACATATTTCACAGTCAAAGCATATTTATTATAGACATGCACCTTTGAAGCACCATTCTCCCCATTGGTCATTGGCATTTTCCCTTTTACCTGACTCTTCAGATTCTCAATTTCCTTTTGCAACGAGGTTATTTTTTCGTTATTTTTGTTCCGAGTGACTTTAATTGACTCAAATAACTCATTGAAATGACGTTTAACCTTTTCATTTTCTTCTAGAAAACTCTCATTTTCCTTTTGTAAGGCATTAACCAAGTTTTGAAGATGAAAATTTTGAGAATTCCGAGAATCTAAAGGAGGAGGCATTTGGGAGCCAGTCATATTGTTCTTTTCACCCTTTAATTGAGAGATTTGGGCTTTCAACTTTCTGATCGTGTTACAGTGAGCTTGAATCTGTTCGTCACGTTTGTTTAGTTTTAACATTTTCTTTAAGATGTTGATATTTTAGTTGCAAGTCAAAATGTTCAACTTCTAGCTTAGAAAAATGTTTTACCAAATTATCGTGATCATCATGTTCAATTTTATCACTTAGTTTAGAGTTTTGATTTCAAGCTCAATGACACGATCATGGGAGACTTTCAACGCAATAGATAATTCATGAAATTGAGAAGCGAATAGAGCAATTAGTAGCAAGTAAAACACATCTTGAGAGATACATTCGTAAATCGATTCTCATTTAAGGTATGCAAGTTCTTCCTCTCAATTTCATTATATTTTAATGCCCGCTCATAGTCACTAACTTCAATTATCATTGCATCAAATTCTTTTTCCATCCCTTTAATATCTCAGATCCATCCCCTTTTAAGACTCTCAAAGTGATCTTTTAATTGTTTAAAGAAAGGCATGACTTCGCTTAAATAACATTCTTTTGTTTGTTCAAAGCCCTTTCCCTTCAGCTTATCCCAATGGGTGTGATTCTTTTCTTACAAGTTTTTTCAAAATCAACAAATAATTGAAAGATCACATATTGACTGATTAAGGTTTTGCTCTTAGTGGCAATAGTTCTAGGAACTAAATGCATTGGTGTATTGGGAGGATACACAGTCGCTGCAGGCATTCTCCTAAGGGGAGGGTTTGTTTCAACAAGATTTTCAGCTTTTAGCTTATCTAAATCCTTTTTCCAGAAAACTTGTTCAGGTGTTAATAACGTTTGAGGCTTAAATTTGTTTAAGGAGATCCAGTTTTCCTTCTTGTAATCATGGGGTTTGATCGCGATGTTATTCTTTTTGCATTCAGGATCATCTAGCTTCTTATTCATTTTCTCCCTAGATGCATCATCTAATTTTCTATCTTCTTCAGTGCACTCAGAGCAACTAGGTTTCGCCTAGGCTTAAGGATTTCATTACCATCATAGATTACCTTATGAGCACTTTTAGCCTTTTAATGACCTATGGATTTGGTTCCTCAACAAGGGAGTACTATGCTTATCACTTAAAACTATGTGCTTAGTGATTAAGTGAGCAGCTTGAATGGTATTTCCTTGTACGCACAACTTATTTTCAAGCTTGTTTTTCAAGGTTTTAGATTAGAAAATCATTCAAAAGTTTTGATTCCTTAGCACGTAATTCTTGCTTAAGCATTTTAACATTTTCTTGAAGTTCTTGTTTTGCTTAGCGCTTTAGAAAGCTTTTCTTGTAAGGAGTTTAACTCTTGTTTTAATACTTCTTCTAAACTTACTTTGTCTAATAGTTGTACGCATTTGGTCATCCATCTCCCCGCTCACGAGTGGTTAACTCAAACTTAGCTCGTTGTTCATAAATAGCAACACGTTCTTTATAAGCATTAAGTTCGAGATAACGGAATCATCGGGGCACATGCAAGTGTATTCATCAAAAACATAATCATCATTGATCGCAGGAGATACATCACTTGATACAACTTCACTTTCACTTTGTTTCACATATTGATCATATGGGACAACATTGATATTACCCATATTTTCAATATTTGACTCAATAGTTTCGCTTGATTGTATTTCATTATGTATCTTTTGCACATCAACTTCATCATATAATTTTAATACCTTTGAGATGATTTTGTCTTTGGATGGTCCACTTGTGGTGAAGAAGAGACCTTAGGAGAGACCATTGGAGAAATGCTAGCCATGAAAATTGTTTGTGCGAGAGGTCCATCATCAACATCGTAGTCGTATGCATCACAATCGCCGACTTGAAAGGCATTCGATGATTGTGACCTATCTCCCGAATTGGTCGCTCATCCACATCTCGCATCATAGGTCTTGGCATTGCCCTCAACGAGAAACAACAACTCTTCTTCATCCAAAGTTGCACCATTATCCCGAGCTTGCACAAGCAACATCTTATCTCTCAAGTATTCTCGCATTCTCGTGGACGTTTTGGAGATGTGCAGTTCCTAGCAATGTGTCCTTCACCACCACGCTTGTAGCATTTGATTGGCTTTGCTTGACCTCGGTTTCCATTCCTTCCCTATTCGATTTGCAAGATAACCTCTACCACCCACCTCTTGCTTGTTCGCATCGCTTTCTTGAACTGGATGCACCATAACCTTCCCATCTCGACCGGTGGCTTGATTGTGTGGATTGGATGCGATTCGAGATTGTTGTTGGTGTGTGGAAGAGAGTTCATGTTTTGACTAATCAAGAGCCGATTGATTAATGAAGTTTCCACGTGTGCATCAAAGATCGGCTTGTTTGAACATAGGATCAGGAATGAGTTTGTGATTACCATTACCCATAGGTATGACTTGTGAGGCTTTGGTTGTGATTCCGATGTTTGAGTAGAAAGCAGTTGAATCATTCGATGAACTTGTTTCTCCCTGATTGGTTTTGAATTGTTCAAGAATCCTCTTTTCAAACATGGCATGTCTCTCATTCTGGAGAAGGAAGGCATACAGTTGCTCATAGTTTGTATTCTTCAATCCTTTAGTGAGCTTCACCGATGTGACAAACTTGTGCCATTCGGGATTCATGTTGTTCACAAACTTTGAGTTCAGCTGAATGTTTGGCATGGTCATTTTGATGTTCCTCATATCGTTCACAAGCTTATGGAATCTCACATAGTACTCATAGACACTCTCATCTGGTCTCATCTTGAAGTGCTCAAAGTCATCATATAGTTGTGATTCTCTGCCTTCAACAGCTAATTGTAACCCGAGAGAAGCATCTTGACATTATCCCACACCGCCTTGGCTTCGTGTTGTGATTGATCGCCTTGTAGATATCCTTTGGAAGACCTTGAAGTATGATGTTAGAAGCCCCGATATCAAGATCGAATCTCTTTTTCTCCTTATCATCGAGCTCATCATATGTCTTTGGTCCGTCTATTCCATATATCATTGTTCCATCCGCAATGTATCAATTAAGTCTCTAGTAGTTTCAACCCGATAAGGTCCTTCATCGATTGACTTGAGAATGTTGACCCCATTTTCCTTTCCAAGACAAGACAGCCTCGATTCTTTGAGCCCATGAATCATAATCGCCTGTCAAGCATAGGTGGACGAGTATCGACCGCCGCTTGAACGTCCTCACCACGGAAGAAACAATAGTAGGAACGATGTTTGCCATGATTACAAGTTCTATGGGATTTTACAATTCTTTGATTAAACCGAAATTGATTCTTTCACGGATTTTACTAAACCAAAAGAACAACCGTAAGAATGTATCACGAAGAAGTAACAAGCCTAAAATTAGACAAGTAGTAAACACACAACTCGCTTAGTTATCAACTCGCTAAACACCCAACTCGCCAAGGAGACAACTCGCTTAAGGAATCAACTCGCTAAATAGCCAAGTCGCATTAGCATCAACTCGCAACATTGTCAACACGCTTAATGAATCAAGTCGCTAAATAGCCAACTCGCTTTAGTATCAACTCGCAACACAATCAACTCGCTTGAACACCAAGTCGCTAAATTAACTCGCTAGCTTTACAACTCGCTTAATAGCTAAGTCGCTTAGATCTCAAGTCGCTTAAAGAAACAACTCGCTTAGAACCCAAGTCGATAAAATCAACTCGCTAAACAGCTAAGTCGCATGTACCAACTCGATCCAATAACAAAGCAACTCGCTTTGAAGAAAAAGCTATCCGAGACTCAACTCGCTGCATAAACTTCTAAAATAACCACTTTATCAATCAAAACAACCAAACCACAATGATTTAAGCCTTCCAATTCAAAACATAAACACATATGATGATCCTAAACACAAAAGTACAAGCAAAATTCAAACTTTAACACTAGAATTTGTCCAATGAATCAAACTCTCCTAAACCTTTAATACCCCAAAACCTTATGAAATCCACCAAAACAAGAAGCATGAAAGATGAGTGATCAAACCATGGCTCTTGATACCAATTGTTAGATATAGGATTTCACAAACACATTAAACCATAACCATGTGGGCTAACAATGTTTAGAGAGAAAGTTCTAGTGAGATAAAGGAAGAGAGTTGGGAACTATGTGAAACAAAGAAAAATAGTATTGAGCTCCAACCTCTACCTTGGGAGGTAGAGGTATTTATAGTGTCTTACAAATAAACGCCACCTACGGGTGTGGATCAAGCATACAAGTGGGTAAAGACCGTCCGTCCTCCACGGTGTTACTTAACTAAATACTACTTAACATAAAATAACTACGACTACGAGCTTTCAAACGATTACATATACTGAGGTGACCGACTTTAATACCGGAATTTCTAATTCCTAACAAATCGGATCTCGAAAATTACGTCGTAATTAAAGTATTTAGTTACGTCAGAAGGTTACGCCGTAACTTAAAGAATTTAGTTACGCCGAAACTACAACTTCGTACTTTTCTATTATCATCATTCTTTCATGAAACTTATTAACTCTTGGTTGACGCTTTTGGCCTCGATCGCTCTTCTTCATTTATTTTTAGTCCAAGAAGTAAATAAACTTCCTATGAATTGTCACTTTCAGTCCCCGATCATACTTGCTATTTTTACTTTTCATCCTGAGTAAATATTATCTTCATTTAGCCACGGGACTTCAACTCCTTAGCGCCCAAGTTAATAATTACAGTAATTAAATTACCGAATTACCGTAACCTTCATAAAAATAATTACGACGTAACCAAAAGAATTGGTTCTGCCAGTATCCTTCAAAGCTCATATTTACGCCGTAACCTTATTAAGCGATTCACGGCGTAACCTTCACAAATAATACATAGGCCTTCGTAAATCAATCTTCGAACATATCTTTGGCCTTATATCACATCTTTTCCGCTAACGCCTCATTTATCCCGAAATGCAATTATGAACTAATATGAACGAATTAAGTACCATATTAATATAAATGAGGCCATAAACACGGAATTTGATATATAAAGATCGGGCTAATTTGATGTTATCAAATATCCCTCACTGAATCCTACTTGTCCTCAGTAGACCCTTTAAATAATTCTTAAAACGATATCTCCTGTGATTAATTGGAAGTTATGAGTCTAAAAATCACCTAACCTAGAAAATTCAAAACCGAGCACCTCACAAAAAGGGAATTGAAATCACACTCTCTCTCTCTCTCTCATAATTCACGTGTTTAATATTTATGGGGTGATCACTCAACTGCTCAGTCATGGCAAGTATTCTATCATAGGCTTGGCAAAGATACTAATCTCCACCACTAGAGTCTATAGATGCAGCTATTCTAAAAGGCAATGGGCTGACACAACAAATGCTTATGGGGTTATTTTGTCATTACTAACAAGCTACGGCGAAGGGGACAAAACCAATGATACATGACCAAATCCATGGCCAAGACACCAATGATTGCTCGCTTCTTCACCTAAACTCGATTCATGACTAAGGGTAGGATAAGACATGGGAAATTTTAATGGGTGTAAACAAAAAGACACGAAACAAATAGATTCCTAAGTCCACAGTCGCCCCACCACTAGTCGCATTCAATCCCATAGCAAAAATCGAGGGTTAAGAGTCAAGGGGTCTTCAATAATCCAATACACGAGTTAATGCATAAGAAATGTAATACGGTGCCTCATAAACTCCATAATCTAGGCAAATAAGATGCATTAACTCGGCCTTCATCATCAATGAAAAAAGAATGTGCTATATAAAAAAATTTAAAATTTGGGTACTTTTAGCACATATTTCAACAAAAAACAACCATTTCTATCTCCCATCCCCCCACTTGAAATGTACAATGTCCCCATTGTACGAATATTGATTAAAATTTGAAAGGCGAGATAGAATGTTCGGGTTTCTAATTTTATCCGTAACACAACGGATATGTAAAAAATAGCGCCAATTGAAACAAGGCGAAAATACTCAACACAATACGACACAAAAGCTGATTTATGTTACGATCAGCAATAAACAACTAATAAACTCTTGCTTGCATTCTAGTCTTTTTTTTTTTTTTTTGATGCAAGACAAGGTATACATGAATAAAAAATAAAAACAATACGAACACATAAAGCATCCCCCCACGTGAGATCAACTATCATCTAAACCCGATTTTTTTCCACAACCCTTTATTCAAAACACGACTTTCACTAGTGGAATCAAAATTAACAAATACGCCGGACCATGGACATAAGGAAACTACAGGTAGGCTAGGCGATGGGTGTAACGAAACATATATTGGGTGAACAAAATGAAAGGAAAGGCTCGAAGGGTGTATCTAGGGGTATCTTGCACTAATGGAGAGTGCAACAAAGCGAGGTTTATTGAGGGGTTGACTAATCGATGTGAAAAGTCGTTATACACAATACATATCACGGACTATTTGGGTTTAATCCTAAAATTGCCTTATATCCTAGCTGCACCGATCACGCCAAGTTACCTCGATGTAATGTTCATGATAATGGTCTCGAAAAGATATACAAGGCCAAGTTCTAAAGTCTACTACCACACGCAAGACACTCATTTTATGGAATTATGTATAAGGGGAAAACGGAAAGGCTTATCCTCACACAATAGAAATATATGGTAGGTGTGCTCGGTCTAGATTAATCCAGTTAAGTAATGAAAAACATGTCAAAATTTTATTAATGAAACACTTTTCATCAAAACTAGAAAATAAGGGCAAGTAAAATCAAGCGGTGTCTATGTCTAATCCCTTCCCCACTGGGGTCATACTTAAGCATATAAATGAAAGATAAGAAGGGTTAAAATTGAACAGAAAACTCCCTGGATTTGCTCGGCATGATCGAAGACACACGAACAAACGTGTCCCGCTTTGAGATTCATGAGCAAACTTTAATAACTGAATTCACTTAAGACAACCAAACACATCATACTAGAAAACAACAAGTATAAAAAGAAAATGAAAACCTAACTCACTTTCAGAGAATCACGGTTGCATTTAGCGTATGCAATAAGCCTTTTAAACCACTTGGTGTCCCAAGTGGACGAGTGAAGTCTCGTGAGGGTTTACAGGGGAACACCCACAAAGTTCATTTAAAATACTAATACAAGGTTATTGTGTTTTAAAATGAAAGAATTAAAGCGAGAGGAAGGTTACGTTGTAACTCTTATGAGGAGTTACGCCGTAATTAGCAAAAACGACATAAGTCGCAAAGCGAGTGGTTACTGGCGTAACCACGGAGATGGTATTACGCCGTAATTATTAATGCGTCAAGAATTCAACGCTAAAAAGTTGGTTACGGCATAATCATTAAGATGAGTTACGCCGTAACTCGGTCGAATCGACAAGCTGCAGAGAATTACTTCCTCGCTTCTGCAAAAATGGTTAGAAAACACAAAACCCAACTATACTAATAAAATGAAAAGAAAAGATATGCATGGGTTGCCTCCCACGGCGCTTTGTTTTTGTTCGAGTCACGAGCTTGACTCCCCTTATTTACTACGTAAAGGGTGTTCATCCCCTCACTTGAAATCAAGTGTGGGTGAAAATAGCAATAAACACCATGAGGGTGTGAATTTGCTTCGGGATGGGGAAATGATAAATTATGATCATACATGAAAGGAGATGTCATTTCCCTCCATAACTTACCCGCTTTAGTTGATGGCATTGATGATTTGTTCACCTCGTGATGTGGCTGATTAATCTGCTCATATGTCTCCTTGTTTATCACAGAGGTGTCCAAGATTTTGTCTTCTAATTCCTTTGCAAGATCAACTAGAATTGGTTCAGTAGCCGAAGCCACATAACCATTATCGGGTGATGTGATAGGTTGCACGATTTCATCCATAATTTCAGCGTCCTGAATAGAAAAACAAGCAAGATTGTTAGGAATAAAAGAAGAGCTAGAAGTAATACCGTTTTGTGTTTTGGTTGATTCCTCATTAGCTTGTGGCGTTGCTTCATCACTCTGTAAGTTCTTTGCTTCCATATTCTTCAATTGATCGTCGCTTGTTTCATCTTTTATCGCAACCTTCAAACGTCCTGGAAATGGGATAGGTGGTACATAGGGTCTGATATAAGGTAAATCACGAGGAACCGGCTCCTTGTTGACTTCTTTCATATTTCCCACTATTGCTTTGATAGTTCCAACTGCATTCTTTTTACTTTCCAGGACCTTTTCGTTTAACTCTTCAAGCTTACCCTCCAAGCTTTTCCTCTTAGCATCAAGCTTCTTTAAATTCAGGTCCGCGCCCTCCTTGAATTCCCTGATCATTTCGTCATTCGAGTCGTGCATCCTTTTTAAATTATCCGAGAATTTCTTGACGACTTCCTCCAATGACTCAACGTACTTGACCTGCTCATATTCTTTGCGTTCTTCTCGGAGAGAATCCTCTTGTATAGCATGAATGTGTTCCTTAACCATATTCATATCTGATAACATCAAATAGTCCTGAACATTAAGTGTCAATTTCCCCCGTTAATGCTCGTTATTTATATCATTTATATGGATTTACGCTTTTCTTCCATTGTTTTACACTTTCAGGCAAATTGCGAGCATTGGAGCTAAAGAGACGCGGAAATGGAAACGTTACTAAGGATTTATCACAATATGCTTATTTTGAAGAGGTTACGGTGTAACTCGTCTCTCACATTACGCCGTAACTATTGCATGACCACAAGTCCAACTCATCAAGAGGTTACTACAGTAACTCCTTCCAAAGATTACGACGTAACTCCATTAGGGTCAAAAGAGGTTCCACGCACGATACTTTCACCGTAACTCTCGCATCACTTACGACGTAACCATGTTTATTGAAGACTACGGCGTAACCACTTATAAGGTTACGCTGTAACTAGCGGATCTAGTGCATTTACGGAGAAATAGAAGGTTACTGGCGTAACTCATCTTTTGGTTACGCCAGAACCCGGACCGGCCTATAAATACCCCACAATTCCAAAAGATTTCTAATCATCCCATTCCACACACAACATTCGAGAACGTGGGAAAAGCTCAAGGAAGGTATAGGAAGCATACGGATGTTTCAAGGAGAAGTCACACCATTACGATAAGCTTTAGCGTTTATTATTTCTTTACTTTCAATTCATGTATTTCGTACCTTTGAATATTGAATTGATGTGCATGATTATATGATGGCTAAGCACCTTTGGTGCTAGCCTAGTTATGATTCCTTAACCTGTTTTGTTTGCGTTTACCTTTACTTTCGTACAATTATTTCTAAGAGTATGCATGCATAGTTCTTTGGTAGTCACCCCGGTTCGGTAGTTTTGAATGGCGGTAGAGGCCAATTGCCTAGGAGATATGACCAATGACCCTAGGTGAGCGGATGAGACGGAAGGGTAAGATATGACCAATGTGACGCCTTTCTACTTGTGCGATTGACCAACGATCACCTATCGTTTGAATGAACTTAAGAATTGGGGGTGTAGTGTCTAAGTTCCTAACGGTAGGGAACTCACTATTTAGAATCTAGCATGTAGCGGTACTTAATGACTCGGCTTAGGGACTGTGAACAACAGGACTTATGACGTGCTACCGATTTCTCCTGTGGTGGCATCTTTACGATAGGTTAGAAATGAATTGACCAAATGATGTCCTCTCGAATTTGACCCCACATGAAGTAATTGGAAGTAGGTAGAGCGTAAACATTACTAGTTAGGAGGATTAACTAGGTTAGCACCACTATTCCTCTATTGATTTCCTTCTACCATTTATTTACTTTCATATTCTACATTAGTAGTTTAATTAATTAAATCCCTATCAAACCATTTATATTATGACAATTAGACTTAGTAATTATCCCACACACATAGCTCTTGGGACGACCTCGGCTTTACCATTTACTACACTACACACGATCGGTACACCGCCCGTTAGTGCATTAGGTAGACCATAGGTATAGCGAGACACTATAAATATTAAGACACAGTCAAGAAACCCGCATCAAGTTTTTGCGCGCTTGCGGGAGCTATATTAGGATTAATATTAAGTCTTTTATTTCATTTTAAACATTTCACGATCATATTTCAAGTTTTCGGGTACCATGGAAGTTGTTAACATCGATGACCTCACTCTTGAGGAATACTTGGCATTGACTAGAGCAGATCAAGGGCGGGTCTCGTAAGACCCGCAATCGGAGCGGATGTTCGCTTGAGATTAAAGACCAATTTATGGGGAGCTTCGCGCTAACCCTTTTCAGAAAGCAGGCGAAGACGCATATGAGCACGTTGAAAATGTCCTATACATCGCTAGCCTTTTCAACATTCCGGCGTGTCTCATGATGTCATATGCTCGTGGTCTTCCTATGACTCTAACCGAGAAGCCGTAAGATGGATCGAAGATTGCCATTTGGGCGCTTTATACATGGCGCTACTTAAGAAACACTTTATCCATAGATATTGCCCACCATCAAAGATTTCTAATCAACTCTTGAGATCCACAATTTCAAACAAGAAGGATTGAAACTCTCAGATCAAGCTTGGGACGACACAGCGATCTTCTTTATAAGGATCCTACCAATGATCTTAATAACCCGGCAGAAGGTCAATATTTTCTACAAAGGAATAAATGTAACTACGAGACAGATCTCGGATTATCAAGGACCTATCCCGAATATGACTCCTACTACGCAATAGAATCCATTCAAAAATGGCGGACCATTCTCAAAAATGGCACGACGGTGGAAGTAAAAGAAACCAAGGTGAAAGTTTCGATTAATTGCAAACAATCGCTAGTAAAATTGAAAGCCTCGATCGAGATATTTGAAAGTTAGAGAAACCGCTCATGCCATTTAAGTGGGTGTGAAAATGTGGAGGAGGACATCTTACAAAAAATTGTCCTCATATGGACGAAGAGGATATCGAAGAAGCTAAGTATGGAGAAAATCAACCATTTTACGGTGACAATCGAAATGGGTATCGTGGTAATTACAACCGTAGGCCTTATGGAGAAAGAAAGCCGGTCTTGAAGAAACAATTAATAAATTTACGGAAAATTCAAATTTCAAAACAAAAGGAGCAAGATGAATGGTTGAAGGAATTCTAGGAAAACACTAATAGAAACATTTCAAACACGACTCAACTCTTAAAAACCTTGAATCCATGGTGATAAAGCTCAAGAAAAAGTAAGAAGGAATGACGATAAACCAAGGATCTAAACCAGCTATGGAATGTAAGGTAATTTTCTCGGATGATAACTCGAAGGTTCGGGCCGTTGATACGAGTTTAGGGACGATTTCATTAACAGAGATATGAGTTACGCCAGTAACATACCTAATGAGTTACTGGCGTAACCTCGTGTTTGGCAAATGACAACGGAGTTGTGATGAATAGTGAGGAATATGACTCTAATGAATTACACCGTAACAAGAATCTCGCCATTCGCGCGAATCGATATATGGGCGAAAAATTCCTCGACTTGGACGGATCGGAAAAACTCGAGGAACTCTCCTCGATGATAAAGAAGAGCCACTTATCACTCCATTTGGTGTACTCGCCGCCATTCTTGATGAAGAAACCACAAGGGCATGGCCTACATGCAACCCCTTCCACGAGTATTGCAATGGAGGAGACAATGAAAGAATGGAAGAATGGACATGACCTCATGAGCGTGAAAGACATGGGATAAAATTCGGTAATTTGGCCTTTAAAGATTGGTACACAATTCAATTTGGGAAAGCCAAGATCAATCCAAATCTTCTTATAAAGCTAAAAGTTTATTACAAGCACATTCGAAAGGATGAGACTAATAAAGATATACTACATGCGGAAGAGCATTTATATGAAATCGACAACATAGAACCACGCAAATCATTTAGTGCGAAAAGTAAAATCTCTGGGAAATTTTCTGGGCATCATGCAACCCGTATGACGATATGTGTGATGGTGGAAGCAACTATGGAAGATTAGGAAAAGATGAATTCTTTTGGTCCTCAACCAATGACAAGGAAAGAACGTGTTTACCTTGGATAGACAACCTGGGGTTTGATAGCTAGGTAAATATTAAGTATGGGCATGTGGACGCATTAACAAAAGATAAGATTTGGAAGGAATGCATGGATCAAGAAAATTCTAACGACAAAAGTATCGAAAATACGAGTAAAATAACAATTAGCGTGGACATAGAGCGGGTGAGTAATGATAAAGAAGAATGCAAGCGCGTTCAGTGGAGAATTTGCTCGATGAAGAATGGTTCAAGGGTGCGATTCGGTGACGATGATATCGAAGGGATGCTAGATTACCTGAGTTGCAAGGAAATGAAGAGTTCATCGATCCCGGCGACGAAGCTTACGAGCAAATAAGGTGTAAGCTCCCTGGGATACCCTACAAAAGACCACCCCTATTATAGTAGAAAAATACGAATTCACTCGTTACCACTTAGGTCCGGAGGAGAAATTTTGTAAAGTCCGAAATATCAAAACCATTGAATACCTCCGAACTGCCTCTAATGTTGCATGGATGAGGCAAAATTTGATGAAGGATATTGAAGAAGTGGGGTAAGCTCAAAGACCCCCATAGGAGCCCCGCGGCTCTGAGTCTAACTTAAAGACTCGTTAATAAAGAAAAGTGCTCTTCGGGAGTCAACCCAATTATCCCTTTATTTTGTTTTTATTTCCTTTTGGTTAGGTTTGTGTTTTCTAACCATTTTGCGAGGAGAGAATGAAGTAATTATCTGCCGGATTCTTGATCTGAACAGTAGTTACGACATAACTCATCTTGGTGATTACTGTAGTAACCAACATTTTAGCAGCAGTAATTCTTGACGCATTACCAATTACGCGTAATACCATATCGATTGGTTACGCCGTAACTATTCGCTTCTCACTCATACCGGGTTTTGCAAGTTACTGTAACTCTCTTATTGGAGTTACTGACGTAACTCTCCTCTGCTAATTCTTTCATTTTAAAACACAATAACCTTGTATTAGTTTTAAATGAACTTTGAGGGTGTGTTCTCAGAACCCTCACGAGACTTCACTCGTCCACTTGGGACACCAAGTCGTTTAAAGGCTTGTTGCATTCGCTAAATGCAACCGTGATTCCTACGAAAGTGAGTTAGGTTTATTTTTCATTTTATTTTTTCTTTTAGAATTATGCTTGTCGGTATTGTGATTTTTGAAGTTTTTTCATGACGCTTTACGAAGGCACGATCCTTTCTCGTGGGCCTTCTTCTTTTGGAGCAAATTTCGTGAAGTTCTCACCTAATTTTACCTTCTCTTCTCCTTTATTTTAATGCCTAGTACAAAAAGGACTTTGTACAATTCAAGTGGGGGACGGGTAGAATTATCTCTTGAACATTATTTCGCCCTCATTTTTCTAGTTTATTTTGGAAAATTATGCCATTTTTATATTTTGACATGTTTTTCCAACCTAACTAGATTAGACCTTAATGAAACACATACAACCCTTGATATTACATGGTGAGATTAGCCTTATCCTTTTCCTATATTTTACCCCAAATCCACCAAATTATGAGTGTGCGGTAGCTTGTAAACTTTAGAACTTGGCCTTTGCATCATTTCGAGACCATAGACGAGGTATGTTGAGTTAGCTCGATGTATTTGGACTTTTCAGTTTTAGAAGGCGTTATTATAGGATTATCACCCAAACGACCTACCATTGTGAGTCTATCGATTAGTCACCTCGACTTTTAGACCCCATGTGAAACCCTTTGTTGCACTCCCCTTTAGTGCAAGATACCCCTAGATACACCCTTCTGAGCCATTCCTTTCATTTTGTCACCCCAATATATTGTTTCGTTACACTCTTACACCTTAGCCAACCCTGTAGTCTTTATTGGTAATTGGGAAGTCATCATTTGCCTAAGTTCAAGGTTCGAGTGGAAAGGTTTGGAAATCACGCTTTCATCGACAACAATTATGAAGATCATTGAAGAACCCCTGAATTCCCATTGTTCATCTCAAGTGGGGGGATGTTATGTTATCATGTTTGTTCAAAAAAAAATAGTTGATTGAGTATGATTTTGTAAAGTGCGATGTTATAAGCACTATAGTATGAGCTTTATTGTTTAGTATCGAGGAGGCGACCTCGGTCACATTTGAAGATTGGAGTTGGAGTTATACCAACTGAAGAAGAAAAGGTAGTGTGCCCATCACGACGTCCTCTAATGACACATCTACCTTGCATTTCATGATCCGGTCTCTATATTTCTAAGCTTGAACTTTGGGCGGACGGTAAGTGGTGATGACTTAGTTATAGATATAGACTACCTGCTTGTTTTTCATTTTACACCAATTATACATCCCATGTCTTATCCTACCCTTTAGTCATGAAGCATGTCTAGGTGATGGGCGAGCAATCTTTGGTGTCTTGGCCATGGATTTGGTCATGTATCATTGATTTTGTCCACTTCACGTGACATGTTAGTAATGACAAGTCACCCTTAACCTTTGTCGTGTCTACCCATATTGCCTTGAGAATTGTTTAGCCCTTAACTCCAATGGTGGAGATTTGTGTAACCGCCAAACTTATGATAGAATACATGCTATGGTAAGCGATTGGTGATCACCCAAATTGAAACTTAGAATAGTTGAGAGATTTGAGTGTTTGTTCCCTTCATGAGGTGTTCGCTTTGTTTTATTCTAGCATAAGGGATTTTTAAACTCATATTTTCCGTGTTTTGGAAGATATATTTTAGGAATCTATCTAATAAGGTCTACTTGAGGGCAAGTAGAGTTCAAGTGGGGGATATTTGATAACATTTAATAGTCCACGAATATTAAGTGTTAATTTCCCAGATTAATGCTCGTTATTTAATTATACTCCCTCCGTCTCTAAATTATTGTCCACTATTGACTTTTTAGTCTTTCTACTTCAAATTTGACCATAATTATTTTCGTTTGTGTTATATAATATTTGATGAAAAATATATGAATGTATTGGGTTTTAAATGTATTTTCATTGGTATAATTTTCATCAAGTATTATATAACACAAATAAATATATTAATGGTCAAAGTTGAACAAAAAGACCGGTCAAAGTCAAACTGGACAATAAAATGGGACGGAGGAGTATCATTTATATGGATTTACGCTTGTTTTTCATTGTTTTACACTTTAAGGTAAATTACGAGCATTGGAGCTAAAGAGGCGCGAAATGGAAGCGTTACTAAGGATTTATCACAGTATGCTTATTTTGAAGAGGTTACTGGCGTAACTCGCTCTCACATTAGCCGTAACTATTGCGTGACCCTGAAGTCCAACTCATCAAGAGGTTACAGTAACTCCTTCCAAAGATTACGACGTAACTCCATTAGGTCAAAAGAGGTTCCACGGCCGATACTTACGCCGTAACTCGCATCACTTACGACGTAACCATGTTTATTGAAGACTATGCGTAACCACTTATAAGGTTCTGCCGTAACTATGATCTAGTGCATTTACGGAGAAATAGAATGTTCTGGCGTAACTCATCTTTTGGTTACGCCCGTAACCCTGACACAGCCTATAAATACCCCAATTCCGGCAGATTTCTAATCATCCCATTCCATACACAACATTACGAGGCGTGGGAAAGAGCTCAAAGAAGGTCTAGGGAAGCATACTTGACTGTTTCCAGGGAGAAGTCACACCATTACGATAAGCTTTAGCGTTTATTATTTCTTTTACTTTCAATTAATGTATTTCGTACCTTTGAATATTGAATTGATGTGCATGATTATTATGAGCTGCTAAGCACCCTTTGGTGCTAGCCTAGTTATGATTCCTTAATTGTTTTGTTTCGTTTACCTTTACTTTCGCATAATTATTTCTAAGTGTATGCATGCATAGTTCTTTGGTAGTCACCTGGTTGGTAGTTTTGAATGGCGGTAGAGGCCAATTGCCTAGGAGATATGACCAACCGACCCTAGGTGAGTGGGCGAGACGGAAGGGTAAGATATGACCAACCCGACGACCCTTTCTACTTGTGCGATTTGACCAACCGATCACCTTTATCGTTTGGATGAACTTAAGAATTGGGGGTGTAGTGTCTAAGTTCCTAACGGCGGGCACTCACTATTTAGAATCTAGCATGTAGCGGTACTTAATGATTCGGCTTAGGGGACCGGAACAACAGGACTTATATTTGTCTTTGATTTCTCTGTGGTGGCATATTTTTGGAAGGTTAGGCTAATTGACCAAATGTCATCCTCTCGAATTTGACCCACCTAAAGTAATTGGAAGTAGGTAGACGTAAACATTACTAGTTAGGAGGATTAACTAGGTTAGCACCACTATTCCTCTATTGATTTCCCTTCTACCATTTATTTACTTTCATATTTTGCATTAGTAGTTTAATTAATTAAATCCCTATCAAACCATTTATATTATGTGACAATCGGACTTAGTAATTATCAACACACATAGCTCTTGGGACGACCTCGGCTTTACCATTTACTACACTACACACGACCGGCTTTGCCCGTTAGTGCATTAGGGTGAACCATAGGTATAGCGAGACACTATAAATATTAAGACCGTCAAGAAAACGCATCAATATCACATCCGAGTTCATCAATCTTCTTGGTTATGTCACCAATGTCATCAAGCCCTTGCTATTTGTTACCCAAGTGGTTGCTCCATCATACCAATTTCGTGAATGGTCACCATCATTTCAATTGATCTAAGGGAAGCTTGCGGTGGCATTGTGGATAGGTCCTTGAGAGTCGAGCATTTGGCGGACGGGATGTTTAAACCTTTGTAGAAAATAAGGACCATCGATGGTTGTCGATATCATCGTTGGGCATATGTAGAGAAGGTCATTATATCTTTCCTAAGCTTCATCAGCGTTTCATCCATCTTCATGTCGAAACTCCTTATCTCATCCATCTTCTTGGCAATCTTTGAAGGAGGACAATATCTTGAATGAGCGCTTTCTTCAAAAGATTCACGTGTTGATTTACCCCGCAGAAGCATCTTTATCCATCTTACGGTCGCACCGGTGAGTGTAATAGGGAACACTCTAAGCATTAATGCATCTTGAGAAACTCCTGAGTGTGGAAAAGATGCGATGTCCAATACTCTTAGCACATGCGGTGGGCATCATCATCGTTAGTTCGCAAAAGCTTACATCTAAGTTCCCTCATGAACTGGCGGTGATCTCAAACTCGATGTCATCATTAAACTCGGGATATATGATGCACGGTCTTTGGTCACCTTGAGTCAAAGCAATGTATTCTTCCATAGTGAGCATGTCAAAATCAATCTTCCATATCACGAAATATAAAAACAAACAAAAAGCAGAAAACAAGAGAAAAAGAAAATAAAAGAAAAACTTAAATTAAAATCCTAAATAGCTCCCGGCGGCGGGCGCCAAAAACTTGATGCAGTTTTCTTGACGTGTCTTAATATCTATAGTGTCTCGCTATACCTATGGTCTACCCTAATGCACTAGCAGGCGGTGTACGGTCGCGTGTAGTGTAGTAATCGATAAGCGAGGTCGTCCCAAGAGCTATGTGGATCGGAAATTAACTCAAGTCTATGTCACGATTTTAATTGCTTTTAAGATTGAAATAATAAATTAACTAATAAAACAAGGAAATAAAATAAAGCGAGACAAGGGCAAGAGGTGTGATCAATGAAGGATAGTGGTGCTAACCTAGTTATTCATCCTAGCTAGTAATGTCTACGTCTAATTACTTCAATTACTTGGTGGGGTCAAAGTCGAGGACAACATTTGGTCAATTCGCCTAACCTATCGGCAAAGATGCCATTACAGAGAAATCAGTGCATCATTATAAGTCCCGTTGTTCACGGTCCCCTAGCCGAGTCATTAAGTACCGCTACATGCTAGATTTATAATAGTGAGTGCCCTACCGTTAGGAACTTAGACACTCACCCCTAATTCTTAAGTTCATCCAAACGATAGGTGATCGATTGGTCAAATCGCACAAGTGGAAAGCGTCGTCGGTTGGTCATATCTTACTCTTCCGTCTCGGTCCGCTCACCTAGGGTCAGGTTGGTCATATCTCTGGCAATTGGCCTCTACCGCCATTCAAAACTACGAACCAAGGGTGGCTACCAATAAACTATGCATGCATACACTTAGAAATAATTATACGGAAGTAATATAAATGTAAACAAAACAATTAAGGAATCATAACTAGGCCAGCACCATGGTGCTTAGCAAAACATATAATAAATTACACCAACAAAAATGAATAAATCATAAATTGAATTGAACATAATGTTTGATACAAATTACTTGATGTAGAGCTAATAATGATGATGATGTGTGGTGAATTCTTCCTTCAAACCGGCTTTGATGAAAAATGCCACGAGTGGTGCCTAATCGACCCCTAAGAGAGGTGAAAGAGATGCTAAAATGCAGTTTAGGAACATATTTATAGGCCCCGACATAGTTACGGCGTAACCTTAAGGGCTAGTCGCGTAACTAAAGTCGGCGCAAAGAAATCCGGATCTCGAAAAATTACTTCGTAACTAAACTATTTAGTTCGTCGTAACTAAATTCTGTGTTAACTTAAAGAATTTAATTCGCGGAAACTACAACTTCGTATTTTCTATTATCATCATTCTTTCATGAAACTTATTAACTCTTGGTTGACGCTTTTGGCCCTCGGTCGTTCTTCTTCATTTATTTTTTAGTCCAAGAAGTAAATAAACTTCCTATGAATTGCCACTTTGGTCCCCGATCGTACTTGCTATTTTTACTTTTCATCCTCTGAGTAAATATTATCTTCATTTAGCCACGGACTTCAACTCCTTAGCTTGTTAATAATTACAGGCGTAATTAAATTACCGAATTCATATAACCTTCACAAAATCAATTACGACGTAACCAAAAGAATTGGTTACCAGTATCCTTCAAAGCTCATATTTGCGTAACCTTATTAAGCGATTACGTAACCTTCATAAATAATACATAGGCCTTCGTAAATCAATCTTCGAACATATCTTTGGCCTTATATCACATCTTTTCCGCTCAACGCCTCATTTATCACGAAATGCAATTATGAACGAATTAAGTACCATATTAATATAAATGAGGCCATAAACACGGAATTTGATATATAAAAGATCGAGGCTAATTTGATGTTATCAGTCGCCCCATGTATGAGCCAAATAGGTCCGTACAAGGCTTTACAAGACTCAAATGAGTCGTAACCAAGCTCCATTTACCTTTTTAAACCCGATCTACAAAACACGAAAACCTAGAATCACGTGTTGTTTTGGACGATTTGAAGGCTATATGGGTGCTTAGGCGTGCTCTATATTGTTGGAAAGAGGGAGAGATCTTGAAGATGGTGGTGGTGGTGGCGGTGTAGGGTGACTCGCCGGCGTGTGGCGGAATAGTGCCGAATGGGCGGCGGCTGGGTGGTAAACTAGGTTACGGTTTTTGAGAGAGTGAAATATTAGAAAGAAAGTGATGTGTGTGTGTGTTTTAGAGAGAGTAAAGAGAATTATGAGAGGTGGGAGGTATTTATACTTGGGTTAGGGACCTTGAAAATGAAAAATGATGGAGGGGAGGGTGCCATGGTGAACTTGGGGGCTAAACCGTAATTTTGTAAAACTTACTCGTTTACACCGCTCCCGAGCTCATATCTTGTCCTCGAGTGTCCCACGGCGTTCCTTAGACTTTCTATCGCTTTTATTTATGTTTTCCACGAGTTTTGATTATTTATTTATCAATTTTCGTATTACGGTTTAAAAGTTACGTTATTTCTCGTTATAGGATTTTATTGTGCCGAATCACATAGTGCTTAACGTAAAGAGCTAAAACTCATACGACAACTCATACGATAATAAAATAAATCATAAAAACCAATAAAACGATATCAAAACAAGTCATGGTTAATCGAAATAGTTCTAAAAGCAATTACTCGGTTTAACTTAGCGTAATGCGGTTACTTAAAATGGGCTCCCTAATTGCCAGTTGTCACAGCCCTCGTCATTTACCTCAATGTCGTTGTCTCTCCGCCGATACAATGGGTACGAGTCATCTCCTTGTTGGGTTGTTTCTTGGAATTGCCTAGGATAATTCCAACGACATTTCTTTGGTTCACCTTCCATACAAGGACACTGGGTATTTAAGTGACCACAAGGACCATGAATCATGTGCTTTATTACCAGTTTGTGCAATTCAGGATGCTTCTTCAAGTCTGGAATTTCAGCACAAACAACTTTGTCGTAGTGATCGGGATTTGACATCTTGTAAGCTGAACTCATAATCAAGAGAATATGTGCATGTGGCAAACCCCGTTTTTGAAACTCGATAACATATATGTGTGAGGAAATAACGCCAAGGATGTGCTTGGTGAATAGTTGGTACTTGAGATCCTCTGGTTTTGCGAAAAATTGTGTAACCAGTCCGTCGATCTTGGGCATACATCCGGGATAAAGTTCGATTGTGATTTACGGCCAATTGGGATTGCAAGTCATGGTAAGAAAGACATCAGGTTTACGACATCTTGAACTAACGTCATTGCATCCAAAATCTTCTCGCGTATCACGTGGCCCTCCGATAAAGGCAGCGAGCAATACAATCGTTGGCCAACTCTATTGTTGAACCTCTCGGCATTAACACAATCAACAATTCCTTGATACAAATCGCTTCTAATTTTTTATTGGTTTTTGACAAAAATGCAAGCGTGAAGTCTCAAGCTTTATGTATGTATCTACCACAATTCTTTGAAACAATCGACCTCCAAATAGTATCAAGTTATGATATGGATGAATCTGGATTTTGTAACAATAATACTCTCATAGCAATTGTTTTTTCTACCGGCGTTGTGTTAATACACGCATAGTGATGTTAAAATTTTGTGTAAGCCATGCATACTATATGATACTATTGTGACTGGTATTAAACAATAATAAGTGATATGATTATAGCAGTTGATTTAGTACCTTCTTCGTCTTCTTCGACATCATCGTCATCACCGTCGACTCCATTTATGTCGGCGCCTTCTCTTGGTATTCGAGAATGCCATCCGACCTCACCGTTTGGAAAGAACATTGGATAAGACAAAGGATCATAGGAAGCGAAGAAGGTGTATTTGCGTAGGGTGTTGGACCTTCCATACACAAAGATACTTCTCTTGTATCACGGTGATGTTGTTATTACCTTCTACCAGATACGGCGACCTATGTGATAATATATTTAAGTTGAGAGTATAAGATTATATATGAAATGGTCAATTTAGAAAAGGCGTATAGCGGTTAGAATGGTATTTATACCTCGGGCGTTGTAGGGACGGTTGTAAAGTCTTTGATCGACTTTAGAGATGCATTTAATTCGACCCTATACTTATCAAGCGGACCAAGGTTACCAAGTGTTGGAATGTCGAACATCTGGATTTGGTGCAAGAACACGTGATAATATCTTACGATTTCTTTATCAAGATTTGGCCATTGTAGCACACGTGGTCAAGTTCGGATTGACGTCATAAAAGTACAACTGCAAGTACCTTGGTTGTCAGTCTCTAGGAACCAATGATCAATTCTATGATATATCCCCCATGCTTGCGAAAAGTATATCGCTGAGTTCCTAATGTTGTATGTTTTGTCTAAGTTTACACCCGTCGATCAAAGGAAAAGTTTGTGTTGTACGTGCGTATGTTTTTCTAAACATTTTACCTAACTCACATTGGGATGTAAATAGGTTGTATAGTTACGGAGGAATGTCTAAGGGCTTTATTGTTGTTTTCCCTTCATACAACAAAAGTAGGAAACTCATATTGTATTTTCTTTGCTCCACAAATGACACATGGTGGTTGCTCCTTGATACACGATGCTCTTTAGGAAGCCCATCGTACACAAAATCGTAAGGATCATACGGATCTTGTTGTAGGCGTCTTGAGTGATGGAAGACAATATTGATTGATTCATGACTTCATCAAATAGTGGTAATAGTATACCACGT
This sequence comes from Chrysanthemum lavandulifolium, assembly GCA_022545495.1. Classification (NCBI taxonomy): domain Eukaryota; kingdom Viridiplantae; phylum Streptophyta; class Magnoliopsida; order Asterales; family Asteraceae; genus Chrysanthemum; species Chrysanthemum lavandulifolium. Next base: position 253,740,442 of record CM040238.1, read on the forward strand.
TCGGTTCGATAACCTATATTTGAATTGAAAGAAAAATAATGTCAATAAATGCAGATTTTGTACGCTTGTTATAGTAATACAAATTAAAATTATTTGTACCGTTTAAATTTTGATGTGTAAGTTCCGAACAAATTTGACTTCTTTGAGTTAATATTTCGGATGGTTGCTGAATATTTGTTGGACAAAGAGGAACCTTGTATCGACCTTGGGAAATGTCACTATTCATGACTTCATTCACGACTTGACTGCCTATGTTAGAAAGACCCAAATTGTCAAGAAATACAAACTGTATATGTGGTTTTATAAAAAGTAATACAAATTGTATTTATTTATTTGTACCATTAAAAGTCTCATGTGTGATCCCTGAACATATTTGAGTAGTTTCGATCCGAGGTGAAACATTCGCGGAATGAATTCCATTTAGTCTTGTTACAATCCTCGTACTACTTCCTTGACATGGAGAACTTAACATAGTGTTGTTATTAATGGTTCGTAGCGGTGTTCTCTGAAAGGTTGACTAATGTTTGATGCGATGACGTCAATTGCTACATCCTTCACCATTTGAAAATATTCTCAAGCGTTTCTCCTTTTGTTGTTCATAATACTTCTTATTACTTTTTTCTATTTTTCGGCATTAAGCGGGGAGACCACACCATTAGCCTTGCGTTTGCATAATGTTGTTTGTTGTTCTCTTTCTTGTTCTTTTGTCTAAATCGATAAATCACAATTTTCTTTTCATCATTCCGGTGGTCATTGTTAACTATACAACCATTTTTTTATACATAGTATTAGTTGATAGGATTTTCGGACTATAATGATTTAACATACAATGCATGAATTACAAATACATGATAACAATTAAGATACATAGAGTGAACACTTAAACATGTCTATATTCACATATTTTACATCGTTCATAATAAGTATGACAATGTATACAGAACAACAATACATGAATTACAAATACATGATAACAATTAAGATACATAATTTTTAGCCTTCATAATCTATATTAAAAATAGTCTAATCGCCCAATATATCTCTAATAGTTTGTGCTTCCGGCATCATTGGTTGATTTATCACCTTTAGTAAAAGCGCGTGAGAGCATAAAATTTCTTGAAAATAATGGTATAACAATAAAAACTTAATAATATTACTAACAATAATTTAGACATAATTAATATTAATATTTTTAAAAGTACTAACTTACTTCCATCATCGAATGCATAAGTTTCAAATGTCATGCATATATAACCCACGGTTTGATATCGCTCGTGCTATAGCTCCGGTGCATTGTGGGATTTGGCATATAAAGTCAACTTAATTTCTCTACCTCTATTAAGAATAAAAGTAATTAAAATAAAATTAATAACTTGTCTATAAAATGTATTAAACATTAAAAGACTAATTTAAACTTCGTATGGTCTTAAGAAATAACACAACGATTATCCGTGTTATTAGATATCCGCTTTTGATTTTACCAACAACATCTATAAAAATGAAATATAGATATGAAAATATATTTTAATTTCATTTTTTGTAAAATATAAAATAATAGAATAATTTAAAATAAAAAAATTTATTACCGATCAAGTTAGTTTCTCGAGTTTGATCGTTTAAGAAACATCAATATTTCGTACCAACGGGTAACATGGGAACACGTCAATTGACACCGACTCAAGATTTGTGTTGTCCCGAATTATTATATTCGTTTCTAGCAAGAAAGTATATCCTTCATATCTAGGGAATTCTTGATCGTGTGGTTCGATTTTGAAACGTTGTAGCAAAAATGTATGTCCTTCCAAATTTCTATCTATCTATTGGGCTATTAGATTGGAATGGACAATTGCCGCCATTTTTTGTCTCTAAAAAGTTGTAGTATATATAGTTAGTACGTTCTCAACTAAGTATGCACTTACATTTCGATCGTAAAACTTAAAACTATATATGCACTTACATTTCGATCGATCAAAATCAAAATAAGTCTGTTATTTCGACTATCGGTTCGACGGTTATTTTGAACGCCTCGAATGAATTTATGAACGCAAATAACTCGAACAATTGTGTTTGTGTACCATAGGTCATAATTTCGATTACTAAACGACGAAAAGTCTATAGCATCAAATGCGTTGGCCATTTTTCTACAATAATAAGTCAATAATTAGGCAACAAAAAATATATAAGTTATAAACTAAAATAACTTATTTACATTATTGACACTATAAATAATTTAAAAATTCAAGACTTCTAAACTTTCTTAATTCCAAAAGTTATTTCAAATTTTAAAACTATTTCAATTATTTCAAATTAAAAAAAAATCAAAGTAAACACCTAAAACAAAAGTTTAATAAAAAATAATATTTTTTTTAATGTTTCGAAAAAATACGAATTTTTTTAAAAAGAATATTTTTTTTTCAATTACTTGAAATTAAAAAAAAAATCAAAGTCAATAATTCAAAATTTTAAAAACATTTCAAATTTCAAAAAAAATAATCAAAGTTTAAATTTTATTAAAAAAACGAATTTTTAACTTTTTGAATTTTTTTTTGAACATTCAATTTATTGAACAAAAAGGGCTAGCAAGTTGATAGAATTACACATGAATGAGTACGTGTAATTAACTTTTTGAATTAGTTCATCTTTTCAAAATATTAAGAAAGTAATAAATTTTCAATTTTCCTAGTTTTCCAACTTTATCCTACTTTTGACTACTTTTGCCAACTTTTGACTACTTTTTAAAATATTAAAAATTTCCTTCTTTTCAAAATAAAATACAATTTTATTAAACAAAGTTTGAATTTTATTAAAAAAGCAATTTTAACTTTTGAATTATTTCATCTTTTGAAAATATTAAAAAGTAATAAATTCTAACTTTTCTAGGTTTTCCAACTTTATCCTACTTTTGACTACTTTTGACTACTTTTCAAAATATTAAAAATTTCCAACTTTTCAAAATAATTTTTAAAACTATCAGATTTTTAAAACTATTTCAATTATTTCAAATTAAAAAAAAACCAAAGTAAAACTATTTCAATTATTTAAAAGAATATTTTTTTTAATGTTTCGAAAAAATTCGATTTTTTTTTAAAAAAAATAAAAAAATTCAAAGTTTCAAAAAAAACGAATTTTTAACTTCCATGAATTTCACTAATTAAAATTTTCAAAATATTTAAAATTTCAAAAAGATTTGAAATATTTCAAACTTTCAAAATATTTCAAGTTTCATACAATTTCAAAATATTTCAAGTTTCTAAAAATTTCAAAATACATCAACTATTTTATATCCACATTTATACAATAAACTTTATAACAAATTTACACAATAAAGTATATAACAAAATTTACGCAATAAAGTTTATAACAAATTTACACAATAAACATTATAACAAAATTTACACTAAAAGCTTTATAATAAATTTACACTAAAATTTATAACAAATTTACTATTAAGTTTATGACAACATTTACGCTATAAAAAAGTTTACATAATAAACTTCATGACAAATTTATGCTATAAACTTCATATCAATATTTACACTAAAATTAATAACGAATTTATAACAAAATTTACCATATAAACTTTATAACAAAATTCAAGACGTAAAATATATTATAACTAAATTTACACAATAAATATTAAAACAATTTACATATGATATTGATATTAACATTAACAATAACCATTATAAAAATATTAACAACAAATTAAAAATAAAGCATACAATTTTAGGAAAAAAAAATGAATCCGACAATTTATTAGGATACTTGTCAAACAAGAGTGGCGGTACAAAAAATATAACAAATGTTAGATCTACAAACTTAAAAAATATAACAAAGCGGATCTATAGAATAAAAACTTATGGATCTTTATAAAATTAAAAGATACAATTATTACAAAAAACTTAAAAATACGTATTTTATTAATGATATTTAAAAACTTAAAAAAATTAAATTACGGATAAAAAATTTTAAAAATACTTGATTTTTACAAATAAAAATAAATCTAAAAATCTTTAAAAAATAGATTTGTCATAAATTAAATACGGATATTTAAATAAACATTAGATCTAAAATTTACGGATCTTTGAAAAATAGATTTGTCATAAATTAAATACGGTTATTAAAAGAACTTAAAAATACAAAACTTTTACAAGAAAGCTAAAAATGGGATATTTATGAAAAAAAATAGATCTACACAAGAAAATATAGATTTAAAAAAAGCTAAAAAGCATATTTATGAAGAAAAAAAAAACTACGTATCTATTTTTATCACCAAAAAAGCGTATTTATTAAAAATAAAAAAATATCTATTATTTAAGACCAAAAAGCGTATTTAACAAAAAAAATTACGGATCTATTAATTTTAAGACCAAAAAGCGTATTTAACAAAATAAATTACGGATCTATTTTTAAAGACCAAAAAGCGTATTAAACAAAAACAATTCAGATCTATTTTTTAAAGACAAAAGCATATTTATCAAAAGAATATTTTAAAAAGCGTATTTATTAAAAAAACCATATTTATTAAAAAATACGGATCTAATATTTTTAACCAAAAAAGCGTATTTAACCAAAAAAAAATTACGGGTGTATAAAAAAGCGTATTTAACCAAAAATTACGGATGTATAAAAAGCGTGCCAAAAGCGGTGGGATGGTGGCGCGGTATGGTGATAAGCGCGGTATGGTGGTGGCGCCGGTATGTGGTGGCGGCGGTGGTAGAGTTTTTATTGTGTGGGTTTTTATTGTGTGATTTTTTTTTTGTGTGAGTTTTTGTGTAGATGGGTGAGAGTTTTTATTGTGTGAGTTTTTTTTGTTGGGAGAGGGAGATGAGAGTGGTGTAAGTGTGTGTTTTTTTTAAGTGTGTGTTTTATTAAAGATGAAGTAAATAGAAATGGATGAGGGATGTTTATTTGTATTGGTTTGTTAGGATTGGATGATGGTTGTTTTGGTAATTTTAAGGTTGGATGTTAGTTTGGTGTGTGTAAATTTAGGCTTGGAGTTTGGTTGGTGTGTTGAATCTTAAAGTTGTAGGTTCGGAGTTAGGGTAGGATATTCATGCTTTATAAGTATATATATATATATATATATATATATATATATATATATATATATATATATATATATATATATATATATATATATATATATATATATATATATATATATATATGGTTCTAGAGAAAGTGTAATTAGAAAAAGTGAGAAAAAAAGTTATAGGGTCTATTTTTAAACATCTCAAACTTGAGGGTAAGTTTTGAAAACCACCCCACCCCCACCCTCCCCCATAAAAAAATTTTTCCTTAAAAAATTTTTTTTAGCAATTTATTTTCATAAAATTTTATAAGCTGTGATGCACCTTTTTTGTGCATCTCGGTTATAAAATAGTGCATCATAGTTATAACTATTTTTTTAAGCGTGATTCACCAAAATAAAAGGTGCATCGGATCGCATATATAATTAACTTATTCGAGAAAAAGTTTTGAATTAGAACCTTCAACCTTTGTGTATAAAGAGAGATTTTTCAAATGATTCAACAAGTTTATTTTATTAATCACATGGTTAATATACAATGAAATCAATTATCCTAACATGTTGCAAAGTTATTTTGTTTTACTTTTCATCAATTCATGATGGTTAATATGCCTTGGCATTATCCCAATGACAAAGCATGTTATAACAAAGAGATCTGACACTACCATGGCTACCATCCGTCACGGTTGTACAACTAATGCCCTTATAGAGTATAGTACACTAAGTTATTGCAATGTTATAGGAGCATATTAGGTAATGATCGTTGTAACTACTTTTTGTAAATGGTTGTAACTACACTAAGTTGGGTGCATCTCGGTTATAAAATTGGTGCATCATAGTTATAACTACTTTTTAAGCTGTGATTCACAAATATAAAAGGTGCATCAATCGCATATGATTAACTTATTTGAGAAAACTTTGAATTAGGACCCTCGACCTTTGTGTATAAAAGAGATTTTAAGCGATTCAACACGCTTATTTTATTAATCACATGGTTAATATACAATGAAATCAATTATTCTAACATGTTTGAGAGTTATTTTATTAATCACATGGTTAACATACTTTTCATCAATTCACGATTGTTAATATGCACTTCGCGTTATCCCAATGACAAAGCATGCGGCGCTACCACTACCATAGCTCCATCTCTAGTTGTACAACTAATGCCCCTTAAAGAGCATAGTATACTAAGTCATTGCAATGTTATTGAAGCATATTAGGTAACAATAGTTGGGTGCATCTAGGTTATAAAATCTTGTGCATCATAGTTATAACTAATTTTTATAAATGTGATGTACCAAAACAAAAGGTGCATCACAGTTATAAAAATTTGGCGGAAAATTTTGGCAAAAAAAAAAAAAAAAAAAAAAAAAAAAAAAAAAAAAAAATTGGCCTCGAGGAAAAAAAAATTGGCGGAAAAAAAAATTTTCGGGGGGTGGGGTGGGTGGGGGGCGGGGTGGGGGGTAGGGTGCAATTTACAAAACTTCCTTAAGAATGAAGGAAAATACAATTAGGTCCACATGGTTTGGTGTGAAAAAAGGGAGGAAGAAGGGGTGATCCAATGGTTGAGATTACTTTTCTCACTTTTCTCTTGAGATCAACTTTTAAATGATCCGATATATATATATATATATATATATATAAAGTGAGTACAACTATCAGAAGTATCACTAAAGAAACAAAGAAAGACATTGTTCAGATGATTACAAAGCATCTCAGAAAAGAGAGGAAAAAACTAAAGACTCGCTTGAGGCTCAGACAGAACAGTGCAGACCTCGCTAACCTCAGAAGGTGGATCATTTGCAACCTCAACAAAGGTGTTGGACCCACCAACATCATAATCTTCAACAGAAAGAGGTCTCGCGGAAATATCAGAAGTGCTGACAGGAAGAGGCACAAGTAGCAAAGAAGTAGTGCAAACAGAAGCTAACTCACTAACTGAAGACGTTTCCACACCCATCACATTACGGGCGGACAAAGGATCAATGGAAGAGTTGTAAACATCGGCAACAAACAACCGATAAGCACTAAGGTGTTTTCCAACCTGATCAACTCTCTGCTGAGCAACTTCCAAAGAGCAAGACAAAGAGCTGCTACCAATAACAGCATCACTACCCTTATCGTAAACAGGAATGATGAGTTACTCAAAATCCGGCTATAACCCTGCTATCATAGGAGCATTCGCAGAAGGCCCATCAATACGGAGAAGGTCCATAACTTCCGCAATACCAGCATTCTTGTTGGACTTAAGCACAGAGAGTAAAGAAAACTCCACATTTTCAAGGGCCCTCACAGCAGAAACATAGTGATCCTCCGCAGAGGGATTATATGTAGTAAGCTCAGCAAGATCTCTTTTCTCCTTACCATGAATGATGCCCGCGGCTAGGCCTTCTTGCATACCTTGTCAACGACACGCTCAATAACTTTTGCCATTGCCGCAGTATATTCTGGAGAGTTTAAGCACTTAAACACAGCGAGGCACATACCGTTCATTAACAACCAACGACAGCTAGATAATAGCGTAAGGAATTGAGGATAAAACTCCTCATCTAGATGACTGGCCAGGGCATACAAGTCAGCAACGGCCGAATCAACCTTCCGCATAAGTCCGGCCATCTTAGCATCCTGAATCTTACAGAATTCCTCCTCCAAAACAACAAAGGACGAAGCTCGGTTGCGAAGCTCCGAGCATGACTCCTCCAAAATCCGTATATGCAAACAAAACAAAATCAAAGACAATGGAAAACAAACAAGAGCGATATATATATATATATATATATATATATATATATATATATATATATATATATATATATATATATATATATATATATATATATATATATATATATATATATATATATATATATATATATATATATATATATATATATAAAAAGAGCATGGGCCTTTTTGTCAGGAAGGCTGGAAGTATGAGACTTAAGAACAACAACCTCGGCTCTAAAAGTCGGTGATTCGGGAATCCTTAGCATCGAGAGGCGATTGAAGTGTTGTCACCTCACTCGAAGAATTTTGTTCTTCCTCAAGCCACGAGTTCGGTTCTTGAAGGCGAAAGCTTTGCGTGAGGTGCGCTAAAGACGCATAACAAAGACGTCCCGGAAAAATAGCATTGGCAACCTCAGACTCCAGATCCGAAATCTCCTTATCCTTACTTGCCAACAAAGACAATAAGCTTTTCCGCTCCATAGCATTATATTCTAAACGCTTATCGCTCCACGACAACATTAAACTCACCAAGGAGGCGCTCATACCCCATATCACGGATAACGGAAAAGAAGGTAGGAGGAGCGAACTCGTCCACCATAACACATCACTCATCAACATCATCAAGAAGCGAACTTTTGGCAACATTCCATTTCGGAATATGAACACCAGATGAAGAACTAGAGTCCGAATCATCAACAGTACGAATGTCCCCAGCTGAAACATCAAGATTCGAAAGATCATCAAGAATCGGATAAATACCACCAACCAGAGAGAGGCTATCCAAAAGAGAGGAAGGAACATCCACTTGACCCTTCCCCTTCTTAATAGAATGAACAGCAGTAATGACAGCATTCGTCATAACGGGCGTAGGAGAACTGCGAATAAACAAGTGAAGAACAAGTAAATAAGAGGGAGGAAAGACGAAGGAATTACAAAAAAACAAAAGCATAAACAACAAACCTGGAAGGAGAACCATAAAGATGGAGCAAACCAAAACCAGATTCGGTGGACATCCCGACTTCATAAAGGGAGTAGTTGATAATAAAGGAGAAGAAGAAAATGAGTAGGCAAAGCATTTAAACAATATTCAAGAGTTTGAACTTTGAGCTAACAACTTAATGGACTTTGAAGACTTACCACGGTGAGAGCCCTACCCGAATTGTTAAGGTCGATCCTTGCTTTCTTAGGGTGATGGACAAAGGCGGCGCCAACTTTCCTCCTCTTCCTACGAACCGAAGCCACCCTTTGACTTGCCAAACCAATATCGGTGAATAGTCGGTCGTAGGACAACATCGCGAGACGATCGAGAAACTCGATTTCGAACAAGTAGTTGCGACAGCTTCACGAGAGGAAGGAGGGCAAGAGAAATAGTCGACCTTGGTCCGATTTTAGTAAAGGAACTTCATCCTCCTCCGTGGCGGTATCAACAAGCAACTCCAAGGGTTCTTGCTAACCAAAGACAACAAATCCATATTGCAAAGCAAGCAGACGGAAAAAGAAACAAAAGTAAGGGAAAAATAAGAATAAAATTGTGACAACTCGTAAATTCCTCGATCGTCGTAATTGGAGAAACATCGGTTAGAGCGATTGTTTTGATTAAAGCGAGATCTGAGTCATATTTTATATCGATTTTTTGGAAATAATATTTTAAAAACATTGGCGTAACTCTCGTGTCACGAATCATTCATTGACTAGGTTTAACGAGCCCCGAATCTTATATAACGAAAGTTTTGCAAAGTTACATGTGTGGTCCTTAGGATAATTTACGCAGCCACCCCTATAGATTTGACTTTACATCTCTAGTCCCTCGTTTGGGTATATATACCCTTATCCTCTCTCAATCCCTCATTTGATACCACTACTTTCTCTCTCTTAAATTTCACGCACAAACACTTCTTTCTCACTCTAGAAATCCGTACCACCTCTCCTGGGGTTCCGGGCGATCACTTTTCGGCCAAAATTCCGGCGACCTCAAATAATTACACACCTATCTCGAGCGATAGATCGGGGTCTTGTGACCCCATTTATACAACGTACACACGTTCAATCCCTCACGCGCGCCCTAAATCTAATTATTTAGATTCGAGTTTTTAGGGTTTCGAGATAAAACGTTTTTAAAGGTTCAAAGCTTGGTGGGTTACGAGTTGTACTCGTAAAGACACCTCCATAATGCTTCTCGTTTCTCTCTTTCTCAAGGTAAACGCGAAGCACCCGTTTTTAATTATGTATATATGTTTGTTTCTATTGGGACTAGTCATGTATATTGTTAAGTTATTTCGTGGATCAGAAATTAGTTAACAAACGGCCCATTATGTCTCGTACAAAAGGGTACTACTTGGGAGCGTTTGAAACCTCTTGGAAAGCGATTTGATTAAAGTGGGACTTATAAAGCGTTTTTGGTAAAGACTTTCGTGTAGTAATTAACTTTGGAAAAAGGGGTAGGGTGAGTTTAATCATGTATTTTGTCATTTCGTGGTAAGATTTGGCTTCGTGTGGATTAAACGGATCGTTAGAGGTATTCGGTTGACCTAGTTGGTCAAATCTATCACTGGTCGGGTCAGTAAACCGGTTCGGGTCAGCAGGTACGAGTCGGGTTAAACCTAACTAGGGTTGGTTAACTTGTTTGGATCTTGATTGGTATAATTTTTAAGTGTCGTTTGATTTTGTACCCCGGTCAACGAGTCAACATGTGGTGTAAAATAAGTATATTGAAACTAAGTTGGGTTGTGTTGGTCATTCTAGGTTGGTCACTTGAAGCGCGTATTAACTTGGAAAATTTTTTCGGGTCTCGACGGGTGAAACTAGTTATAGGGCATGAGAAAAAAAACTAATTCTGAATTGAATTTAAGTGAGACTTAGTAAACATAGTCGATAAGTAATAAAATTATTGTAACATGAAATATTAAAACTAATAGATTGGTAAATGGTATAAACAATGAAATAATTGGAAAAACGAAACGAGTTAATTATATATCAATATCGACCACTAAGGAAACGGTAAACTTAACATCTAGATTATGTAACAAGTCAATTATAGGTGGCGATATCGGATAATCTATCAATATAATCGATATTTGACTCAAATGATTAATAAACAGGTTACGTGTAAGGTGATGTAATAAAATATTAAGAACTAACACGCGACTAATAATTGATATTGAATATTTCATATACGTTATAACTTGTAAGGTTCAATTATGGTTTATAAATTGGGAATAACGTTTGTTATACGAGTTATATTGGTTATAAGTTATACTTTATTAAACGTTTTGACTTAAATGAGTCATAATATTTTACCGTCACATATTAACTAATAACGAGGTAGTTAGATATATATATTGTCAATGAATACGGTTTTGTCTAATTATAAACCTTTATTTACTACGATAATAAGTCCGTGTTATAAATACAAGTTAACCATTAAAAACTTGACGATAAATATTATTTTGTTACGATAACCTATTAAAGACATAATGTTTTGAGGGCGTTGGATAAGCGAGCGTGTCGGTTATAGTACACTATTTACCATACCTTATATGAAGTAATTTCGGGTAAACTTGTATGATTATGAATAACGATAGAGAAACCTTTATTAATTGAGCGATAAATGGAAACTTGTCTTTTACTATGGAACATGTACATTGGGATCATGGGGAAATTATCGAAAGTTAATCTATTTATGTGTCCTAAATAGTTATCATCGTTTCCTAGTCTTTGACTAGAATGAGTATTGTCGGTATTTCTTGACTTTGTCAATATCTTTTCCTTTTGGGCGTGAGTTATGGACTGTATGTCTCGATTATGTCGATGTCTTCTTTTCTTTCGCTTGAGTTAAGTATCGCGTCTATGTTTCTTACAACCACACGAAACGTTAAAACTAAACTTTTGAGATATTAATTATGAACTTTTGGGAACGATAATGTACTTTTTGAGAGTAACGACATGAATGATCCACGAAAACTACAACACATTACTTTCCATTGATTTCTTTATCGTATGAGTTGTATTTTAAGATAATTGTATACGCATTAGGTTGCGTCACTTCTATTCTATTGTACTCGTCGTACATTCCTTTGGATGCCATGGAGATTAACTATAGATGCCAGTCATGTCAATAGTGAATAGTGCATTGCTGTGGCAAAGGTGAGTTTCATATCCCCACTTTTATCTACGTTTTTAACTATATTGGGGTAAGAATCATGCTACTGTTTTCGGACAGTGAAAACTATTTAGATTTGCTTTATATGCTTGGTTTAGATAGATGTGCGGTAGTTGTTGCCTTAGACTAGGGTAGCAATCCTAATTGCTATAAGCGTTGCCTAGCTAAGAATAGACTTCTACCTCGACCTAGTCGGGTTGGCAATTGTTCTAGATTTTGCCACGGCAAAGGTTGGACTAGAGTCATTTGGCCGAGTAATCCACGGATGCGGGATATGATTATGGTTGGTGATCCGGGTAGGATCGGTATTTATCTATCTTAGGTCTTGCATAGCAAATTAACTCTTGGTCCACTATGATTTTTGAACTTAAACCTATGAACTCACAAATGGTGACCTTTTAACATGATTTCTCGGGTAGTTGAGAGATGTTTGGAATACGTGATCGGTGGAAGCTTGGCAACAAGGCGGGGTTCAAGGATCATTTCGACTCGATAAACTTTGGGGACCTATTTTATTAAATCATGATTTGGGCCTAACATTTACACTTTTGGATTAAACGTTTTGAATACGTAAATTTGGGATTGGTTTGAATGTTAAATGACTATCTTTTGTTATACTTGTGTGCGATACCAATCCAATAATGCTTGAAAACTTGATTAAGTCTTTCAATGTCACAGAGATTTGGGGTGTTACAAAAGTAGTGGAAAGAAAAACATAGATACGACATACCCTTGATTCTCTTGATCATAAAACACGGATAAAGTCATTGCCCAAAGTATAATTATGGCTCAACCTAACCAAACAGAGAAAAGGTTCCAGAAACTTAACAAAAGAAGAAGCATTGGTAACAAGGGAGGCAACATGTTCAGCATCAAACTCAGTATCCCTAGGGGTGGCATCCTTAGGAAGATTTCCACCAACAAAGAAAGGATGAATACAGGGACAAGCAAATGAGTCAATCCAGAAAAAGTGGTCGTTCCAACTCTTAAGGCAATCAAGGGGCTTGGTATAGCAAACACCAAAGCTATCAGCATGTTTACTAAAAGAAAGCCCGCCATAACTCTGAGACAAGATATAAAAACACCTAAACAAACCAACTGAGGGTTCAATACCAAGTGCAAAACAAAGAATTTCAAATTGAGAAACCTAGCGACCTGGGTAATGACAAGCGCTAGATATGAATAGATAGTAGTCAAGAATCGAAACAAAAAAGAAGACAAGGAAGGTGGAAATTAGCAAACTCAAAAGCGGGTATAAACACCGATTTTCCATTCGGCGCTTTACGAATACTTTTTGTCGATCGAGGCAATTCCGGATGAACAAGGCGGAATCGAATAATCAACAGAAGCGATCAAGTGCCTTACAGGATAGTTTAGACTTGGTAGAAGAAAAGTACCCATAACGGAAAAAAAAGGGAATCAAGAATCTAACGATGGTGAGGAATTGGAAGGCGGATACGGCCAAAGGTAAGATCGGATCAAAAAGCGGTGCTCGTAATAAAAATAATAAAAAGAAAAATTGGCTAAAACCAAAGTAAGGGGTATTTATACGAACAGAATGAAGATGAACCAAGAAAACCCTATAAAAGGACACGCGTCCAAAAGCAATCTGATCCAACGATCAAAATCATAGATACGTGGATAAAGATGGTAGAAAACAAAGGGCCCACGGAGTCAAATCAAGCAGAACATGAAAATCCGTAAACCGTCAACGTTGTAAAAAACACTTCCTAAGGAAAGGGAGCGTCAAGAAAACGCTTAGAAAGTGCGGAAGAGAAATCGACCCGCAAGAGTAGTCTAAGTAAATCCACCGCTTGCGACAATATTCACCAGATGCACTTGCATACTACTGGGGACCTGGATGGTATACGAGTTCCTAAGGGTGAAAAAAGCATTTCGGAAAGGAAAAAAGCACGGTGAAATCCTTAGTCAACTCAAGTCTAGTGACATCCACCGCATGCGACAATATCTGCACACAATGAACATACTAGACTGGGGGGACTTGATGTCGTATAGTATGTACAACAGGTCTACTAGGCCCAATACATACTATAACCACACTCTGGGCTCAGGCCCAATGATTGCAAACCCTAGACTCAGGTCCAACGATCACAACCCTGGGCCTACAGTAAGCCCAATGACTAAATTGCCTATGGCCCAGACCTTGAGATGCACACAAGATACGTAACGGGCTGAACCTTCAACCGTTAGACCTCTTACGTCTGCATTCGCGATTAACACGGAACCCTTGTTCGCCAAGGGTCCGGCTCCGGCGACTAACCACTATATGCGATAATTCAGGAAGCCCGGTAGCGAACCTCGCCTATAAAGGGGCTCTAATCCCTACAAGGTACAACAACTTTCTCTCTCATAATTACACACATACTTACTTTCCTCTCGAGAATGTGTACTTACTCTCGCTTGAAGTCTAATGGTGGGAGTCCGTCCCCCGGTAAGACTAACAGTTTACCTTTATTGTGCGAAGCGTCACCCTTATTACTTGGATTTGTATAAAACCAGCCCATCAAAGGCTTCTTGCACGGTCACAGTAAGCTACGTCCGGACCCGCTATGAGTTGCACAAATTGTACTAACACCAATGGATTTACAATCAACCCAAGAGGTTGGTAGTCAAGAGAAAGAGTACCAAGCCGCATGATTTGAATGACTTTATGTATGAGTGAGATAAACATTTTCTTTTAAGTTTTTATGATTGTTTGTGAGTTTTAGATTAAGACAATTACTATTTCTGTATTTCTATTATGTTTGTTATACAATGGTGATTAAGACAATTGGTATGTCTTTATTTTCGTTATGATCTGCAATATGCATTATTTCCTTCTAAGCCTGGCTTGTTTATGCCTTGTAATTCTTTGAGTACTATAATATCTGCTATGTTGATAAACATTTGTCAAAATTGGTAAACAACCTAGGATACCATATGACCATTAACTGCCATCCAAATTTATTAACCAAATACATTTCACAATATTACCAAAATACAACCAAAGTTTTTTCAACAACCACAAAGTTTTTACATCAACTGTTTTATACTTTACTGGCGCTACACAAAAGACTTAACAAAGATGTCATTTCTTCATTTTTCTTTACTGACAAGCTTCCTTTTTCCACCTTAAATTCAACCTTCCTTTTTCTTTTACTCTCATTATCTGAAATTGCTCCTAAACCATATGTGGATCTTCTTATTCTAAATGTCTTATTACCTATACAATCCCAGTATGTTGTCTTTGGCGGGCTAGTATGCAATAATCGATATTGGAGGAGGCCATTTATGAGACATTTTTGTTGTGGAACATTTTTGAGCTAGAACATGTTTGTTTGGAACCCTTTTAATAAAACGTTTTCGATGGCCACGTAAAGGTGCATCTTTCAAGAGCTTGAACATCAAGTTCATCATCGCTAATTTCATCATTTGCTTGATGATACAATGTCCTTTGCTTGTATCATAATCATCAATGTGAGCATAATCATTCACAGATTGGGCTTGAACCATTGACAGCTTGAAATTTTAGTTTATCACAGCTAATATCATCATTGCTTGATGATACAATGTTGTTGGGAATTCTACAAAGTAGAGATTCTACTGAATTTAATGCTGAATGGATTCTGCTGAAGAGTATGGATTCTGCTGAAGAAGGAATTCTACTGAAGTTATATTATAGTATAGTTGGTTTCTGCGGATATAGATATTTCGTATATTTTAGATTTAGTTAGGATATACATGAGCTTTATTAGGAAGTGATAATGTATATCATATTTAGTTTTATATTTATACGTTTCTTGGGAAACGAGTTAGGGTTCCTTGTCTATAAAAGGAACATAATAGTATGAATTATGTACGAGTTGAAAAACAAAGTTTTAGTATTATTAAAAAGATCCATAGAGGATCAAAGAAGTTCTTAGTTATTTGTGTTCTTGTGTTTAAATTCCGCTTAAATACAAGTTATAGAGATTGTATTTTAGTGAGCTTGTGATTACATAAGTTTAACTAACGATCTAAGAGAGCTCATAAGATCTATCAAGGTCTTTGTTTCAACAAGTGGTATCGAGCCTCGGGAGAGTCTCTACGATACTAAGAACAATCTTTTCTACACACCTTTACAACAAAACAACATTCAACATGCACGGTTGAGACGTTGACATTGAGGTCACCAACAACAATAACAACACATCTATGCAACACGGTGAGTCTTTCAAGCTGACAATGCAAAATTTCCTTACCTAAAGAAGGAGGAATATGATTTGTGGCGATGAAGATGCGAGTGGATCTCAACATTGATTGGAATCTACGGGAAATTGTGAAGAATGGGAGCAGTTTGAAGAGGACGATCACGAGATCGATGGTAATGTTACCATTGTTCCTCCCAAATCTGCTTGAAGAGATATTGGTTGTTCAAAGAGAACAAAGTGAGAGCGATTCTCCTTGGCTATACGAAGATCACTTGGGTGATTTTCACTATATCACGGGATGCAAAGGACATTTGGCTTCTTTGTCGAGGCAAGGTTTGGTGGGAATGAAGAGTCTAGGAGAATGAGAAATCTATGTTGAAACAACGGTTTCAAAATTCCACATCACTTGAAGAAGAAGGTATACACAAGGGGTATGACAAGTTTCATAAGATCTTAAGTCAATTGAATCAGCTGAAGGCAAAGTGATAAGGTTTTAAAGGTACCATTTTGAGGGGTCGTTTTAGCCCTTATTTGATCACTTTTGTATCCGTTATTGCTTAATTTCGTTCCTTTTCACTTTTAGGTCTCTTGAAGGCAAAATCTTTGGAATGGCACTTATTTGGACGAAAAGGCGCGAATATCTGAAGAAAATGGCCAAAGTCAAGAATTGAGCCCTTTCAGACTCTTTGGGCCCGAAGGGGCGGCGTCGGTGTTAATCTACTGACGCCGTCGCATCACTTTAATGACTCGAGCCAAATTGCTCATTTACAAGTGGCGGTCGGGCTTTAAAGAGTATACCGTCATGACTCGGACGGCCTAGATGTGACCAGGCGCCGTCGAGAATTTGAAGGGCGGCGTCGCGGACATAAGGTGATGCCGTCGCAAGGTTAACGTGGCCAAGGCGAAACCCTAATGGCGGTGACACGGCGGCGTCCACGAAACATAAGGTGGCCGTCGCATATGTAATCTTATATATAGAATCCAATTTTTCGGTTTTAGGAGAGTCTTTTGGAGTAAAACCTAAAACCGAACCTAAGGTGTCTTATACAGGTATTTTAGGGTTTCAAACCCTATCTTACATCAAGATAAGTATTTACTTCATTAATTCAATTATGTCCTTGATTATTTGTGTGTATGCTTGCATGTTCTCCATGTCTGACTAATTTATTTGTGTGTTTGCTTAGGAAGTATGAAACTTAATTATTGAATATTGATTGGTTGTTTCTTATCTTAGTTGATTAATGATCTAGTAATGCGATAGGTCATTCGTTGTGTACTTAATGCTTGATTCATCTTTGTGAACCTTAGAATATGATTACGAGTAGTTGTAGGCTAAATTATCCAAAGAGTGCCTTAGAGTAGAGTTTATCATCCCTAGTGGGTTTGTAGGCGAGACCCTTTGGTAAGTTCAAAGAGTTAGGAGAAAGCATACCACAACTTTAGACACAACCTTGACTAAGAATAAGGGCGTGACAACTCAACCATCAATAAGAGATAATTAAGGAGTAGTATAACCTAAGTAAACACATCTTTAAACTATCATACGAGCATACATTAATTAGACATAGACTCCCACAACCTTAGTTTAGATAATTAGATAATAGTAGAGTAATCGGTAGAAATACCAACCCCAAATCAATACCGAGATTCGTACCTTTCCATTTCATAAAATATAAAAATACAAAAATAATCTTCCTCAACCTTAACCTTAGCGTAGTAACTTCTTACTAGCATTCCTATTCCCAGAGAGCGATATCAATACCGTGGCTTACCCTAATTACTACACTACAGCGATTAGGTTCTTTGCCTGAGGCGTTATAAAACTTGCTCGAAGAAAGGAAGTTTCCTTGACCCGAACGCAGCGTGTAAGCGTTATCAAGTTTTGGCGCGCATTGCGGTGAATAGAATAGCTAGTTAGTAGTCCACCTCGTTTAGGTTTCTTTGTGATTCCTATCAAGTAAACTTTCTCATTTTTAGCTTCCTCATAGTCTATCCCACTTCTTACGTGGCGTTTGTTCGTAACCATTTTCATTAACTATTCCGTTGTACGTTATGGAGAGCGAATCGCCAAAAGCGTCACCCGATCAGCGAAATCCACTACATAATCTACCCTTTCCACTCCAAATGAGATCTTGTGGTTCCGGCAATATCATGATGAATCCTTTCCAGGCGTAGACTTGAATTAAATATTTATTACAAAAATTCCTTTATCATGGTATTGATTTCTGTTTCTACTACAATTCTTTTACACTCGTATACCTGCGAAACCCAAAGGAGACTTGACTATGTAGCGGATGGGGATATTTGGGGGCGTGGTGTTCGAAATGCATGGGAAACCTTTGAGATTCCATGATTTAGAAGTGGAACATGGGACCCAAAAATGAATCTTTAGACCTATTTTCAATTTGGAAACTTGATCCGGAAAGGTTGTTTAGGAAGGAGATGATTAGAGTTGAGGTACCAAGGTGCATGTCATGGTTAGGCGCTACCACGGTACAAAATGAATACATAGGTGATCTTGATAAGATGGAGGATAGAGTAGAAAATCCAATCCATCGGATAACCTACAAGTCCTACCATCACTTGAGAGCAGACATCGCCTATAACTTACCAGGAAGAAGTAGAAGAGACTATAGGAACCCGATTGTAGAACCTTTGGACCAAGCGCCACTAGGAATATAGGTTTAGATGCTTGTTGTCATGACTTCTCTCTTAGTCCTAGGAAAGTTCCTAATTTTGATGAACCAGCCTCAACCAAAACCTTACCCAATTTTCCATCTTTAGATGTGAATCTTGGAATTGAATTAGGCCCCGATCCACCCATCAAAATAGATAGTCCGGGTAGTTGCTTGATAAAGGTGGTAGATTCTAGGCCATGTAGAGTAGAAGCTAATATAGGGTAACCCATGACCTTACACTTACATCGCCCATTCATGGTTGATAACAAAAAACACTATGGGTTTAAAGCCGGGTTTATTAGGTCAAGATGGATCCTTAACTAGGAATCTTTTGAAGTTGATAGAAAATGATCCATTTTAGGAGAGAGATTTGATTCACCCGCTACACCAATAGACTTAGGTAAGGTTATACTTAATAGAGCACATTTCTTTGAGCATATAAATCACCCATCACCCTCTCCTCACGTAGCAAATTTCCACCACGAGGGTGTGTGTTGCTACTATCACTTCAGCAAACTTAAGTGTAGGAAAACTTCCTTTGTCGATAAATAAGGGTAGAAGTCGGGGCTCGTGACTCGAACAAAAACAAGCGCTTCTTGGGAGGCAACCCATGTGTATTTGTTTTCATTTCATTTAGTGTCGTATATCTTTTATTAATTGTTTATTCCATGTTTGAATTTGTAAAATGCTTTATTTTGTCTTTAACCTCGTCTTAATTACATATAAAGGTATTTTACATAAGGGATAAGTGTAGAGAGGATTACACACGTTTTCAAAAAAGCGTGAACATGAGAATTACAATTATTTAAAAGATATTTATGTGTGTTTGTTAGAGTCAAATGCTTGTATCGAGTCATAATGGATGTTTTGCGAGAATTTTCCAGATTCTAAAGATGTAAATTTTCGAATTTTTCGGAAAATCATGAGACCGGTTTTGTCGGGATAAACCGTCAAGTTTTTCTCACCATGGTGACCACTTGTGAATGGCCAACCGTAAGAAACTTAAAAGCAGTTTAACACAAATGCAATGAAGATCCGGAGAGTATAGTGTTTCCCGGGTCGTTATGTCCCGTGAGCTATCGAAGAATCACCAAACGAATAGTGATCGAGAGATTTGAGCGGAAAAGGATTGAGAATGATTATAACTACGAAAAAGCCTACAAATTACGGGGCTTAAATGCAAATTAAAGAAAATTAAAAGATAAAAATATTAAATAAACGCTATCACTATTTGCAAAATGATGTTTTTGATTTTATGTTTTATAAAACTTAAATTAAAACTACGTGACGTCAAAAGAAAATGTGAAACTAAAGCAATATAAATCCTAAAAATATGAAAATGATATTTTACAAACCTAATGATAAAATAAAATTTTTAGAAAAAGAAAATTATTTTAAAACTATTTAATTAATTATTATTAATTAAAACTATTTTTAACTATTTAATAATAACCTAAAATACAAGAAAATAGGAAATAAAGCTAGAAAAATAAAATTTTGACTTGGAAAATCTAAAATAACAAAGAGAATTTTCAAAACTATTTTTGTATTTTTACGATTATTTTGTATTTTCTATGAATTAAAAACTATTTAAAACTACTTAAATTGCTTAAAAATACAAATTTAACTAAGAAAATTTGGAAAAATATTTTTTGACTTTTTATATTTATCTTAACTTAAGAAAAATGAAAAATTATTTTTTGAAACTTTTCGAATTATTTGTATTAAATGCTAATTAAAATGACTAAAATTGATTTAAATCAAGAAAAATAGCAAACTAACTTGGAAAAATCTGAAAAATTCAAGATAAGTCTAAAATAATATTTAGAATCTAGGAAAAATAGAAAAACAGTGGTTGTGTACAAGAAAATGCAAGCGCAATGTAAAGTGCTTAAAATAAGCACTTAGAATAAGCAATAAGCTACCAACAAGCACCAAATTGATCTGAAGCTATATTATGCTAAAATTACCCAAATGCAACTTAAAACAACAACTCTAAACCTCTGGATTGGCAAGTTAGCAGATTTGATTATTTGAGTTTAAGTCTTAAAAGCAGGTTTGAGGTACTACTTTGAGACTAAAAACAAGCTATCAAATAAGCTAGAAATGAAAATGAGAAAGGGAACTTATACTAGACCTGGCCAACTACTTATGAACCAAATATGAGACCTAGACAAGCTCGATGAGCTTGATGCAAGCTCTGCACAAACATGTGCACACTCGATCAATCTTGAGCTTGTGCTGGGAAATGAGACCAATCCACAAGCTCATTTGGAGCTTTTAAAAATTTACAAAAATCTACAAAAATGGTAATAAGAAAATAGACCAAGTGAAGTTTTAAAACCACAATTTCCACTTAATTTGACCCGAGAATGAAGTCATGAAAATTCACTCTCGTTGGGTGAAAACAAGATTTTCAAGTTTTGACTTTTGACAGCGATTTTGAAAATTTGACTTTTATGAGTTTTGAGCTCAATTTGAGGGTGATCATGATGTATATGATGAAATGAAGCTAATGCAAGCTATGTCTATGAATTCTAAACACAAAACAAGGTATGCTTTTTCAAAATCTCAGCATTAAGTACTTAAGGCAGTTTGAGTAAGATTTTGACTTTGAGAGTTATAGGTACAAAATAAAGACTAGATATGAGTTCAATAAAGCTTAATAAGGATAGAACAACAACCCTAACTCTTGAATAACCATCCAATACAGTTAAAGTAGCAAATCCAAACACCCTTTTATCTCACTTGATTTGCAAACAAAATTGAACTAACAATCTTAAACTAGTTAATGCATACAATCAAACGAGCTTAATTAACCTAATAACAACTAATCCAACAGAGTTAGAACTAGTTATAACTACAAAAACAGATTTTGCAATGAAACTTGAAATTCACTTACAACAAGTCCTTAGCCACAATGGCTTGAAACCTGTGAAACCAGAACCCCTAGCCTACTTGAATCAACCCAATAGATTCTAAACCAACCCAAATCCAGCACTGCTTCACCCATTATCCATCTCCTTTTCAATTTTGGCTCCAGTTTGACTTTCTTTGACCAATTTCCAAACTTGCTAGAAACTTGAATTTAAGCTTATAAAAAGCTATAACCAGCTTATATAAGCTTGTATGAATGTGGAAAGAAGCTATTTGAAGCTTGATTGTCAGAGTTTAAAATGGAAAATTACAACGATGGACACAACAATATAAATTGATAATGCAACTTAAATTAGTACTTGAAAATGGTTTATATTGATCAAATAACTTAAAATGAGTACATTACAACAAAAGATTCTGATTTTTAACTTAACTAAAACTTTATATTAAAAGCGACATTCATGAAAATTTAAAACTACAAGACTCCTTTCTACTCTTCCTCTTGCTTCCTTTTATACTCCATGTGTCTTCTCTCTCCTACGAACATATCCCATCAAAAATATGGGCCTTTGGATTAAAGAGCCATTTTGGCCGTTTGATTGGTTTTGGCGCCAAATCTTGTTTATCTTTGGGAGGGTTGAGTGAGGGATTGAAGGAGCATTAAATGCTTCTTGGAGGTTAGTTGAGGTGGGGAACAAGGAAATGTGATAGTTGAGTGGGGGATGGGTGGATGAGTGTTGCAGAGTGTTTGTTGAAGGGAAGAAGACTTTGGCGCCAAGGCCTTGGTTGACCAAAGTTTGACCGAGGATTAATAATATGAAGGGGTCAAAGGGTTAAATGAGGGGTCCAAATTGGTATGGCGGGTCGCATGGTTTATGACAAGGCGAGGTATTAAAGGGTTTAAATAACAAGGACTTGTTGTGTAAATTCGAAATTTCAAGGACAAAATTACGCCAATTCATCAAAGTTGTTTCAAGGGACCAAAAGTGACAAGCTTCAATAGTACAAGGACCAAACTTGACATTTTCAAAATTCCAAGGACTATTTTGCCAAATTTGAAACTTGAAGGACCAAACTTGTAATTTCTCAAAACTTTTGACATTTTTCACCAAAGGACTAATTTTGACAACTTATGATTTTAAAAGGACCTTTGGTGATTTTTCTTTGAAATTAAGTGCTCGGGGACTATTTCGACAATTTTTGAAACTTGGGGGCTGAAGCGCCAATTATGCAAACTTAGCTCATTTTCATCGATTTTGAACATTTTGCATCGAAACATATAAAATGCAATTTTGGAATATTTTCAGTATTTTGATGCATTTCGAGCATTTTAAGCGTTTTGCGATTCAGATTGACCCAAAATGATGAGTATTTACACACTCATCAATCCCCACACTAAACTATTGCTAGTCCCTAGCAATCTTTTGAAAAAACTTAATGGATTTGAATCTCTTTACCAAAAGCCATTACTTACGGAGTAGCCAAATGTTTCGAGTTCAAGTAAGAACTATGGTACATCGATAACCATGTGATTTTGAGCAAACCACCGACTTCCAACGGATTTGATTTGTCTTTACGAAGCCGTTTGCTCTGGACTAGCCAACTCTTAGATAAATTATCAATATTATCTTTGGTGAGTGATTACCAATTATGGTTTTCCACTCGCCTTTACCACAAGCCATAAACTTGCGGGCTGTGACTCTTCACTAATTAAAGATATGGTGAGTTGAATACCATACAATTTTGGGCAAATTGCAAGCCGTCAGCGGATTTGAGATATCTTTACCAAGAGCCGTTTGCTCTGGATTAGCCAATCCTTTTGTTTATTAGACATGGCGGATGATAACCAATTGAGTAAGTGTAAAACACTTACTCCAAAAAAAAATTTTGGCCAAAAAGGGGAATTAGGCGGTATAATTACATGATAAAATTCGTGAGAATTCCCCCCACTTAGAAATGAATATTGCCTCAATATTCAAAGTACAGCGGTTATGCGAAACAAAAACGTAAAAGGGAAATACTACGGCCATTATTTAGAAAGTTTTTTTTTTTTTTTTTTTTTTTTTTTGAAACTTATATATACACAACATGTGGGCAACCCCCCCACTAGGGTGGTAGAAAGATAGAAAGAAGTCGAAATATGGGTGAAAACCCATATGGCATGCTCTTGTTTTTGATTCCAGTCGCTAGCTTGACTCGATCCCGCATTCATTGGTTCATGGGAAAGTTTGTAAATCCGGGACAACCACGGGAGGAATGTCCTCTCCAAAGTAATGCTTCAACCGATGACCATTCACTTTAAAGTTTGGACCATCGGGTTGAGATAACTCAATGGTTCCATATGGAAAGACTTTAGTGATGGTAAATGGTCCGGACCGGTAGGATTTTAATTTTCGAGAAAATCTTCAATCTTGAGTTGAAAAGAAGGACTCGATCACCGAGCGTTGAAAACGCGGTTTTGATTTTGAGTCATGAATCTTCTTTGTCTTTTGTTTGTAGATCAAAGAGTTCTCGTATGCTTGATCACGGAGTTCATTTAATTCATTCATTTGAACTTTCCGGTGATCACCGGTATCTGAATATCAAAGTTGGCATGTTTCAAGGCCCAGTATGCCTTGTGCTCAAGCTCAACCGGTAGATGACATGCCTTCCGTACACTAGCTTGTATGGAGTGCACCCGATGGGTGTTTATAAAATTGTCACGGAAGGCCAGTCGTCATCTAACTTATCCGACCAAGAGGCACGGTTTCGCCAACCGTCCTCTCAAAATTCTTTAATCCCGGTTGGAAACTTCCACTTGCCCACTTGTTTGGGGTGGTGCAGCGATGAGAGGCGGTGAGTTACACCATACTTTTGCATGACTCTATCAAATTGGTCATTGCAAAAATGCGTACCACGATCACGATTATGGCTCGTGGAGTTCCAAACCTAGCAAACATAGATTTTAAGAATTTCACAACAACTCGGGCATCGTTGGTAGGTAAAGCTTTAGCTTCAACCCATTTTGACAAGTAGTCAACGCCACGAGTATGTATTTGTTACCGCGAGAAGAAGGAAATGGCCCATAAAGTCAATGCCCCGGATGTCAAAATCTCACACACTTGAATGGCGTTTTGCGGCATTTCATTTCTTTGTGAGATATTCCGTGGCGTTGACAAGCGTCGCGGGTTTTGACAAATTCGTGGGCATCCTTATAAATCGTGGGCCAATAGAATCCGGAATCAAACACCTTCTTGGCGGTGTAGTTGGGGCTATGATGTCCCCAGTGGGTCGAATGGCAAGCCTTGAGAATGTCAATAGCTTCACGACCATACACACATCGCGGATGACTTGATCCGCGCAAATTTTGAACAAGTAGGGTCGTCCCGAAATAATGTTTCACATCTTTAAAGAATTTATTTTTTGTTGGGACGACATCCCTTTCACCACAAAGTTACCCGCATGGTAATTTGCAAAGTCGACAAACCATGGGGTAGAAGAGTCTCCACGAAAAGAAACCACATTGATTGTTTCGAGAGGAAATGTTTCGTTAATTTCCTTTTCTCGAACACATCTTGGTGAGGGTTTTCTAGGCAGGAAAGATGATCGTGACTAGGTTCTCGGCTCCTTTTTATCACGTATAATGATATCAAATTCTTGTAGGAGGAGAACCCAACGGAGCAATCTCGGCTTTGCATCTTGTTTTGCAAAGAGATATTTGAGAGCCGAGTGATCCGTATACACCACGCATTTGGTCAAGATAAGGTATGGCGAAACTTTTCAAACGCATACACCATGACTAATAATTCTTTTTACGTAGTGGTGTAATGGGTTTGAGCTTGATCATAGTTTTGCTTGCGTAGTGGATAGGTGAAAATGCTTGGTTTTGCGTTGCCCCAAGGCGCACCGATAGCAAAATCACTTGCATCGCACATGAGCTCAAAGGGTAAATCGATCGGGGCAACTAGAATGGGTGCTTCCGTAAGCTTTTTCTTTAGTGTTTCAAAAGCTTGATGCACTCGGAGAGAAGATAAAAGGAGCATCTTTTCGAGAAGATGGGTCATAGGCGGCGATTTTAGAGAAATCTTGAATGAATCTACGATAAAACCGGCATGACCTAGAAAACTCCTAATACCTTTGACGGTAGTAGGATGAGGCAATTTAGCAATAACATCAACTTTTGCTCTATCTACCTCAATCCCATTTTGGAAATCTTATGGCCAAGGACTATGCCTTCTTTGACCATAAAGTGGCTCTTCTCCCAATTTAGACATAGATTGGTGTCTTCACACCTTTGAAGCATTTTTTCTAAATGGGGAGACATGTATAAACGAGTCCCCAATGACCGAGAAGTCATCCATAAACACCTCCATTGTTTCCCGATCATGTCGTGGAAAATTGCCATCATACATCGTTGGAGCGTGCGGGAGCATTACATAAGCCAAAAGGCATCGTGCGTAGGCAAAAGTTCCGTATGGGCGGTGAATGTGGTCTTTCTTGATCCGGCGGATCAATGGGGATCTGAAAGTAACCCGAGAAACCATCAAGGAAACAATAGTACTCGTTCCTCGCTAATCTCTCAAGCATCCGGTCCATGAAGGGTAGAGGAAAATGGTCTTTCTGGTGGCTTCGTTTAACTTGCGATAGTCAATGCACACACGCCATCCGTAACCAATCGAGTTGGAATTAACTCGTTTTCTTCATTGTGACAACGATAATGCCACCCTTTTTGGAGCGCAATGAATTGGGCTAACCAAGGACTATCGAGATCGGGTAAATTAAACCGGCATCAAGAAGTTTGAGAACCTCTTGTTTGATAACCTCATGAATCTTAGGATTCACCCTTCTACGATGTTGAATTCTTTGGTTTGAAGTCATCCTCCATTAAGATTTTGTGAGTACAAAACTCGGGGTTGATACCTTAATGTCGGAGAGTTTCAAGCAATTGCTTGCTTGTGTGACTTCAAGACCTTTATGAGAGTAGTTTTCTCCTCCTCGGTTAAGTCTTTAGCAATTATGACGGGTAATTTATCATCACCTCCAAGAATGCATACTCGAGATGAGGAGGTAGGTCCTTAAGTTCAACCTCGGAAATTCTTGATAGAAGTTTGTCTTGATTTGATTTCCTCAATCGTGATTTCTTTCGGAGGAGTGAAGGTAATGGATCTTCATTTAGCAATTGCTCAAGATAAAGAATATCCCCTCCGAATCATAAACACCATCAATTCCGGAGGAATTGATTCATCGATAACAAGAAATTCATCGATCTCTTCCGGAAGGAAGTCACCTCCCTCAAGCGGAGTGAGAGAGGGGAAGAGTCGGCAATGATAGGTTGAGAAGATGTGGTGGAATCCCACTCACGGAATTATGAAGATAACCAAGAAACTCTTGAGAGTACTCCTCGAAGCAATATCAATTAAATCGACTCGATTAAGCGATTCGATATCATAATTTGAGGAGTACCTCGAAGTTTGATCAAGGTTAAAGGTATGACTTCATTACCCACACGTAACGTGATTTCTTGCTCAAATACATCAATAAGAGCACGGCCCGTTCTCGGGAATCCTCGTCCAACAATGAGAGGAACCCGATGATCGGCATCGAAATCAACAACCACAAAGTCGGTGGAAAATGGAACTTTCCTACTTTCACGAATACATCCTCGGCGATGCCAAGAGGACGCGATATAGAACGATCGCAAGCTCAAGAGTCATGCGGTAGGAATAAGTTAGGAAGAAAGTTTCTTCCACCTTGAATAAGGCATCAGATTGATGCTTGCACCAAGATCGGCAAGGGCAAAGCATTCAATCATCCGGGAAAAACACAAGGAAGAAGAAATTTTCGGGATCTCCTAGCTTCTCGGGAAGCTTCTTTATGAAACGGTGGCGGTTCTCGTTCAAAGGAGTCTTAGCCATTTCAAACGACTTTTCCTTATTGCTCAACATGTGTTTGAGAGTAGATGCAAACTTGGGCATCAACATGATGGCATCCATAAAGCTTATGTCAAAATGAAGTTCTTGGAAAATTTGAAAGAATTTTTCCATTTGATGACTAGCTTTTCGCGGAGCTTTTGCTCATTTAAGCGTGAGGGTAAGGAATAGAAGTTTTGGATTTGGGGTTATGTTGGAGGTTCAAAACAACTCGAGTTTGGTCTTGGGTTTCGGGACAACACGAGGATGGACATTCTTTGGTACCTCCGTTATTAGTAGGAAGTTCCTTGTCCTTTGTCGCCTCGGGTTCGCTTTCCACTACCTTCGGAGAGAAGAAGAAGAGGTAGTAGGAATAGCGGGTCCATCATAAGCACCACTTACGGTTGTGATCGCCTTTGCATCGCCCCTCGGATTAGCGATCGTGTTGCTAGGTAAAGTACACAGGCGAGGGTCGATCATTTAAAGACTTCTTAATGTCGAAATCGGCTAACCAACAACCGATTCATTTCCTCTTGGGATTTCATGAATTGTTTCAACAACTCATCGATGATGGTCCAGTTGGAACAATGGCTTGAGTTTGCACAGGAAAATTAAGCCTCTATTGTTTGGATTAGGGCCTTGATTTTGAAAATTTCCTTGATTATTTCCATGAAAATACCACAGGTTGAAATTTCCACGACACTGGTTTCTATTGAAATTTCCTTGGTGTTGGAAATTTTGATTTTGATTTTGAAAACCGTTGTTTGGACTAAAATTACCTTGGTTTTGAAAACCTTGGTTTGGTCTATTTTGATTTTGATTACGGTTTTGGTTGAAACCGGAGGTCCAGGTAGTGGTTAGGGCGGTGGTTCGGGTCTATAGGAGCACGATATTGGTTGCCTCCTTGATTAGAAATCCGCCCACAACATTAGCTTCAAAGGGTTACCATCGGTGGCCATACAGATTGTAATAAGCATGGGGCCACCACAAGTAACACAGACTTCCACTTTCTTAACTTGCGAGAGGTGAAGTTTGTGGAAAAAGACTTTCTTTTGGTTGGAAGAACCAAAGCTTGAATAGCTTAGTGAGTTTGTCAATCTTAGCATCGGTGCTAGGTGACTCACGGGCGATGAAGAAGGACCAACAACGACTTGGGAAACAACCGGCTTGCTTCGTGCGGTCACGGACTTTAGACTTGTTTTCAATGATCGCTAAAGCTTCTTTGACAGTTTTGCTTAAGAAATTTCCTCCAGCGGAGGAATTGAGAGAATCTTGATCGATTGACTCACTCCATTGTAGAAAGTATCGAGTTGCATCAACTCGGAGAAACCGTGGTGAGGACATTTGCGAAGCAATTCCTTAAAACGATCCCACGATTCACTGAAGGATTCATCAAACTTTTGAGTGAACTTGATGATTTCATTTTAAGACTCGTGGTTTTGGAAGGTGGATAAAATTCATTCACAAATTTCTTCACCGGTCTTCCCATGTCTCAATTGATTGAGGGGTTGTTTTCAAGCCAAATCCGGGCTTGTCCTCAAGAGAAAATGGGGAAGAAGCTTACTTGACATCGGTAGGGACATTCTTGTATTTGATGGTAGATGCAATCTTGTTAAACCATCGAATATGAGCATGAGGATCATCCGCTCAAAACCGTAGAATTGATTTGAG
This sequence comes from Chrysanthemum lavandulifolium, assembly GCA_022545495.1. Lineage (NCBI taxonomy): Eukaryota > Viridiplantae > Streptophyta > Magnoliopsida > Asterales > Asteraceae > Chrysanthemum > Chrysanthemum lavandulifolium. Next base: position 253,769,667 of record CM040238.1, read on the forward strand.
GTTACAAGATTGATAACCGGTTTTGAGTTCAAAATTTTCACCACAATGGTGGTACAACAATAACATCTCCATACCCGTCGATGGGTGCACGGAGAAGCTCACACATAGGCGTTCTTCCGCCATGATAATGGAAGTAGTGTGGCGATCCGGATCTCGGATCCGGTGATGGAGCAGAAAGTCTGGACACGCCTTCTTGGAATCTTGACAAGCTCACGAAATGGGCTCACGGATCTAGAAGAGCGAGTGCGCATACACTAGAGTTAACTCTAAGAGACCTCGAGTTAAGGAGAGGAAATGGAATTATGAAGATATTTTATGAAAATGGGGTGAGAAGAATCTTTATGGGTTTTACGGTTACGATAAGTAGATATAACAACAAAATCAATTAAAACAAAATCGAGGCAAAACAACGATGAACTTAACCAATAATCACAAGATGAATGGCTTCTTTGAAAAAGGTACACCAATCACAAGGACACAAAGGCAAGTTTTAAATCTTTGGTTCGGGAACTTATTATGGTCGTACCCCAGTTAGGTAGTACCTTTGCCTTGGTTTGCGGTGGTAATCTTTTATGTTGTTATTATTAAGAAAAGCGACAAATCTTTTGTATTTTTATATTTGATACATATATAGAAACAAAAGGAAAATATTTTTGTGTTTTATCGTTTTTGGATGTTTTGGGTTTTGGATTTTTATAAGAAAATATATATATATATATAGATAGATATGGATGGTATGAACAAAGAGTGAGTATTCAAATTACTAATACGCTAAGCGGAAGATAATCAAAGCCTGACTCCGGCGTGGCGTAAAAATTTGATTCGTGCCAAACCGTCAAGTTTTCTCGCATGGTGACCACTTGTGAATGGCCAACCGTAAGAAACTTAAAACAGTTCGGACACAAATGCAATGAAGATCGGGAGAGTATAAGGTTTCCCGGTCGTTATGTCCCAATGAGCTATGCGAAGAATCACCAAACGAATAGTGATCGAGAGATTTGAGCAGAAAAAGGATTTTGAATTATTATAACTACGAAAAAGCCTATAAATTACAAGGGCTTAAATGCAAATTAAAGGAAATTAAAAGATAAAAATATTAAATAAACGCTATCACTATTTGCAAAATGATGTTTTGATTTTATGTTTTATAAAACTTAAATTAAAACTACGTTACGTACAAAAGAAAATGTGAAACTAAAGCAATATAAATCCTAAAAATATGAAAATGATATTTTACAAACCTAATGATAAAAGAAAATTTATAGAAAAAGAAAATTATTTTTAAAACTATTTAATTAATTATTATTAATTAAAACTATTTTTAACTATTTAATAATAGCCTAAAATACAAGAAAATAGGAAATAAAGCTAGAAAAATAAAATTATGACTTGGAAAAATCTAAAATAACAAAAGAGAATTTTCAAAACTATTTTGTATTTTTCGATTATTTTGTATTTTCTATGAATTAAAAACTATTTAAAACTACTTAAATTCCTTAAAAATACAAATTTAACTAAGAAAAATTTGGAAAAATATTTTTTACTTTTTATATTTATCTTAACTTAAGAAAAATGAAAAAATTTTTTGAAAATTATTTTTTGAAACTTTTCTTAATTATTTGTATTAAATGCTAATTAAAAGTGCTAAAATTGATTTAAATCAAGAAAATACCAAACTGACTTGGAAAAATCTGAAAAATTCAAGATAAGTCTAAAATAATATTTAGAATCTAGGAAAATATAAAAACAAGTGGTTGTTTGTACAAGAAAATGCAAGCGCAATGTAAAGTGCTTAAAATAAGCACTTAGAATAAGCAATAAGCTACCAACAAACACCAAACGATCTGAAGCTATATTATGCTAAAATTACCCAAATGCAACTTAAAACAACAAGCCTAAACCTCTGGATTGGCAAATTACACAGATTTGATTAGTTGAGCTTATTTGCTAAAACAGTTTTGAGGGGTCTACTTAGAGCCTAAGAACAAGCTATCAAATAAGCTAGAAATTAAAAACCATATAGGGACCTATACTAGACCTGGCCAACTACTTATGAACCAAATATGAGACCTAGACAAGCTCAAATGAGCTTGAAACAGTTCTGCACAAACATGTGCACACTCGATCAATCACGAGCTTGCACAGGGAAATAAGACCATTTCCACAAGCTCATTTGGAGCTTTTAAAAATTTCACAAAATTCTATAAAAATGGTAATAGAAAATAGACCAAGTGAAGTTTTAAAACAACAAGTTTCACTTAATTTGGCTCGAGAATGAATCCAAGAAAAATCACTCGGTTGGTTGAAAAGCTGAATTTTCAAGTTTGACTTTTGAGCGCTTTTGAAAAGTTGACTTTATGAATTTTGATATCCAATTTTAGGATGAAAATGATGTATATATGATGAAATGAAGCTAATGCAAGCTTTGTCTAAGAATTCTAAACACAAAACAAGTCTATGCTTTTCAAAATCACAACAGATTAAGTACTTAAGGCAGTTTGAGTATGATTTTGACTTTTGAGAGTTAGGTACAAAATAAAGACGATATATGAGTACAATAAAGCTTAATAAGGATAGAACAACAAACCCTAACTCTTGAATAACCATCCAATACAGTTAAAGTAGCAAATCCAAACACCCTTGTATCTCACCGATTTGCAAACAAAATTAACCCAACTGCTAAACTAGCTAATGCATACAATCAAACTGAGCTTAATTAACCTAATAACAACTAATCCAACAGGTTAGAACTAGTTATAACTACAAAAACAGATTTTGCAATGAAACTTGAAATTCACTTACAACAAGTCCTTAGCCACAATGGCTTGAAACCTGTGAAACCAGAACCCCTAGCCTACTTGAATCAACCCAATAGATTCTAAACCAACCCAAATCCAGCACTGCTTCACCCATTATCCATCTCCTTTTCAATTTTGGCTCCAGTTTGACTTTCTTTGACCAATTTCCAAACTTGCTAGAAACTTGAATTTAAGCTTATAAAAAGCTATAACCAGCTTATATAAGCTTGTATGAATGTGGAAAGAAGCTATTTGAAGCTTGATTGTCGAGTTTAAAATGGAAAATTGCAACGATGGACACAACAATATAAATTGATAATGCAACTTAAATTAGTACTTGAAAATGGTTTATATTGATCAAATAACTTAAAATGAGTACATTACAACAAAAGATTACAGATTTTTAACTTAACTAAAACTTTATATTAAAAACGACATTCATGAAAATTTAAAAAACTACAAGACTCCCTTCTACTCTTCCTCTTGCTTCCTTTTATACTCCATGTGTCTTCTCTCTCTCTTCTGAACATATCCCATCAAAAATATGGGCCTTTGGATTAGCAGAGCCATTTTTGGCCGTTTGATTGGTTTTGGCGCCAAATCTTGTTTATCCACTGGGAGGGTTGAGTGAGGGGATTGAAGGGGCATTAAATGCTTCTTGGAGGTTAGTTGAGGTGGGGGGAACAAGAAAATGTGAGGGTGAGCTGGGGGGATGGGTGGAAGAGTGGTTTGCAGAAGGAGGTTGAAGGGAAGAAGACTTTGCGCCAAGGCCTTGGTTGACAGAGTTTGACGAGGATTAATAATGCAAGGGGGGTCAAAAGGGTTAATGACAGGGGGTCCAAATTGGTATGGCAGGGGTCACATTAGGTTTATGACAAGGCCAAGGGTATTAAAGGGTTTAAATGACAAGGACTTGTTGTGTAAATTCTGAAATTTCAAGGACCAAGGCTGCCAATTCATCAAAGATGTTTCAAGGGACCAAAAGTAACAAGCTTCAATAGTACAAGGACCAAACTTGACTTTTTCAAAATTCCAAGGACTATTTTTGCCAAATTTGAAACTTGGAGGACCAAACTTGTAATTTCTCAAAACTTTTGACATTTTTCACCAAAGGACTAATTTTGACAACTTATGATTTTAAAAGGACCTTTGGTGATTTTTCTTTGAAATTATGTGCTCGGGGACTATTTTCGACAATTTTTGAAACTTGGGGACTGAAGCGCCAATTATGCAAACTTAGCTCATTTTCATCGATTTTGAACATTTTGCATCCGAAACATATAAAATGCAATTTTGGAATATTTTCGATATTTTGATGCATTTCGAGCATTTTAAACGATTTTTGCGATGAAACTATCAGTATTTACTTTGTCCAAAATGATGAGTATTTACACACTCATGACCACCCAAATCGCCTTAGCCTACCCCTTATGCACTCAATTTTAGTGCAAATGTTTGTTATCACCCCTAAACCCTTAGTTCAATTATCTAGTTGCTTGCATAGTTGCTAAGTCGAGTCATATCCTTTGTATCTACAGTTTTGGGACGATTGGGATTCATGGGAAAAGTTAAAGTTTATGAAATGACGGGAAGGGCGTTAAATTCAAATTCCTTTGTTTGCGTAATAATGTACCCAAGTGTTTGATCTTTTCAATTCGGGTCAAATTAGTGTTAGAATAATAAAACTCAAGTGTAGGGATGTGCTATAAATCCCTATCATTTTGATGTTATCATAGAGGATGGTAGAGTAAAAGTGTATGTAAAAAAAAAAAAAAAAAATAGAAAAAAAAAATAGAAAAGAGAAAAGAAAAAATAGAGTGTAAAAAAAAAAAAAAAAAACGGGCTACCATCCTACATCTATCATTTAAATTTATGTTTGTTTATTTCGTTACCTAGAGTTTTAGAGTGTCGAGTCTTGGCTTAGCAGCGCCATTCTTCATATGCATTTAACATAGAGATTTTTGACTTGCCACCACTAAATAGCCTATCCCACCAAACCCTTGTTTCCCTACGTAAGCCTAACATTCCAACCCTTTAAAAGACCTCTTTGATAGTTTTTCCTAGGTGCTTACGCCAAAGCGATGGAGGTTTGATCTATTCTCAAGCCTATGGTAATCTATGTACTAGGACCGGTTAATGAGTGTTTATCTTCCATTTCCTATTTGTTATATTTCATATAAACACCGAGAGAGATGTGAGTACCCAAACACCCCATGTGAGGTGCTAGTATGTAATTCCGTGCTTGTTAAGACTTTTTGGGGCTTATATGTGTTGTGGACCGTTTGAATTAATGATTCATGACCCCTAACTTATAAATTAATTGGCTAAAAGCACATTTGCTTGAGGACAAGCAAATAACAAGTGTAGGGATATTTGGTAAGGTTTTAAAGGTACCATTTTGAGGGTCGTTTTAGCCCTTATTTGATCACTTTTGTATCCGTTATTGCTTAATTTCGTTCCTTTTCACTTTTAGGTCTCTTGAAGGCAAAATCTTTGGAATGGCACTTATTTGGATGAAAAGGCGAATATATGAAGAAAATGGCCAAAGTCAAGAATCGAGCCACTCAGTGCTTCTTTGGCCCGAAGGGGATGGCGTCGGTGTTAATCGCGACGCCATCGCATCACTTTGTGACTCGGAACCCAAACTGCTCATTTACAAGTGGCGTCGGGCTTTAAAAGAGTAGACCGTCGCAACTCGACGGCCTAGATGTGACCAGACGACGTCGCCGGTTGAATAGGACGGCGTCACGGACATAAGGTGACGCCGTCGCAAGGTTAACATGGCCAAGACGAAACCCCAATGGCGGCGACACGATGGCATCACGAAACATAAGGTGGCGCCGTCGCATATGTAATCTTATATATAGAATCCGAATTTTTCGGTCTTTTAGGAGAGTCTTTGGAGTAAAACCTAAAACCGAACCTAAGGTGTCTTGTACAGTATTTTAGGGTTTCAAACCTATCTTACATCAAGATAAGTATTTACTTCATTAATTCAATTATGTCCTTGATTATTTGTGTGTATGCTTGCATGTTCTCCATGTCCAAGCTAATTTATTTGTGTGTTTGCTTAGGAAGTATGAAACTTAATTATTGAATATTGATTGGTTGTTTCTTATCTTAGTTGATTAATGATCTAGTAATGCGATAGGTCATTCGTTGTGTATAATGCTTGATTCATCTTTGTGAACCTTAGAATATGATTACACGAGTAGTTGTAGGCTAAATTATCCAAATAGTGCCTTAGAGTAAGAGTTTATCATCCCTAGTGGGTTTGTAGGCGAGACCCTTTGGTAAGTTCAAAGAGTTAGGGAGAAACGCATACCCTACAACTTTAGACACACAACGCAACTAAGAATAAGGGCGTGACAACTCAACCATCAATAAGAGATAATTAAGGAGTAGTATAACCTAAGTAAACACATCTTTAAACTATCATACGAGCATACATTAATTAGACATAGACTCCCACAACCTTAGTTTAGATAATTAGATAATAGTAGAGTAATCGGTAGAAATACCAAACCCCAAATCCAATACCGAGATTCGTACCTTTCCATTTCATAAAATATAAAAATATAAAAATAATCTTCCTCAACCTTAACCTTAGCGTAGTAACTTCTACTAGCATTCCTATTCCCCAGAGAACGATATCAATACCGTGGCTTACCTAATTACTACACTACAAGCGATTAGGTTCACTACCTAGGGTGTTATAAAACTTGCTCGAAGAAAAGGAAGTTTCCTTGACCCCGACGGCGTGTGGCGTTATCACAAAGCCAGATAATGATGACTGCAACTCAAAGTTCTTGAGATCCTTACCTTCATCTTGGTTGCAGGTGAGCATTGCCCTCAAAGCTAAAGGTGGGCTGGATACGCTCACTTTTGATGAACTTTATAACAGACTTAAATCTCTTGAACCTTATGTGAGAAGTCCTTTTCGTTCATCCACTCCTAGTCATACAGCTTTTGTTGGAGCTTCCTCAAATAGGATGACTTATGGTCCAAGTCCTGTTTCCTCAGCATCAACATACACTACAAATTCATCAAGTTCTCAACATAAATCCAGTATTGTATTGGAAGATGTGATTCATTCTTTTGTTTCTGACTATGACACTCAGCAGCAACTAGCCTTTGAGGACTTTGAACAGGTGGATCCATTTGACATGGAAGAGATGAATCTGAAGTGGCAACTGGCTATGCTCTCAATGAACATCAAGAAGTTTGAGAGTAAATCTGGGAGAAAGTTTGGCTTCTAAGGAAGAGATCCAGCTAGGTTTAACAGAGGCAAGGTCAAATGCTTTACTTGTGGTCAGATGGGTCACTTCTCTAGAGAATGCAAGGATAGGAAGGTAGGTGATGAGGTGAGATATTCTTCCTATCAGCATATTTAGAAGGAAGCTGGAACTTCGAAGGCTGGACCCTCCTCTTCAGCTCTTGTCACTGTGGATGATCATGTCGACTGGAAGATGCATGATCATGAGAATGATGAAAGTCCTGGTGCTGAGAATATTGGATTGCTGGCATGTTGTACTTCAGAGGATAGGCATGATCAATTTGCCTTCATGGGCATCTCTCAGGTACAAAATTGTGTGTTTGGTTGTATTGAAAGATACAATGAATTAAAAGAAGCCTATGATGAATTGAAACCTAAATACAATAAATGTTATGTAGATGTTGAGGCTTATAAACAGGCTTTAAAAACATTAGAAAGACAAAAGGTTTGGTTTCAAAAGAATCAATTGGCTTATGATGAAAAGATTAGGGTGTTACAAAGTGATTTAGATTGTGCTAAAATTGATTTAAAACGCACCGAGAAAGAAAAAGCTAAGTTGTTTCTGAACATCAAGAGCTAAAAGAGAAACTAGATAAGGAAGTAGCTAGACATAATGAATGGTTGATATCAGGTAACAATCTAGCTAGACATATATATAGTAGTCAATCTGAGACCTCAGGGATAGGTTTAGGTTTTCAAAAGTATGTAGGATTAGAAGCTAGACATGATGGGCGTAAAACTACACAAGCAGGTTTAGTTAATTATGTCAAAGAAGGAACATTACATGCTGTCCCTGGACCTATTAGAGGTGAACACATGCCCGTCAACCTTTCCCTTACTGTTGACTTTGATGGATCACACCATATGTATGGCAAAAAGTCTAAAGACTTGCGGACCACGATTAAATCATCTTGACTTTGTCTCTTGTTGTGACAAATGACAAGTCCTCGACCAAGGGTCTAATTCTACTACAGTGTGATTCAAATGACAAGTCGACCCTCCCAAGAACTTGCCCAAGCCTACACCCAAGGCGCCACAAGCCTTTTAGAGTTCTTCTTGAGGAATCAACTTCCAAGCAGTTTCTCACGAAGACTTGTCTTTTAATTCTTTGCACAATAATGCTTTTAAGTTTGATAAAACAATTCTGTTAATTCTTGTGGTTTGAATGCTTTTGCATGTAATAGAACATCTTTTTCTTTGAATAAATATTCTAAAAGGAAGACATGTTTTGTTTGTGGAAGCAAATTTCATTTGATTAAGGATTGTGATTTTCATGAGCAAAGAATGGGTGCAGGTGTTGGTCAAAAGAAACCTAGACCAATGTGGACTAATGTTAATGATATTCCATCTTATATTCCACAAGCAACTAAACCTTCTCCATTCCCTTGGAGAAGATCTGTTGCTAGACCTTATGTGCAACCAACAAGTTCATATTTTAAAAAGGGTTATTGGCCTGGTTGTGTTAACTCTATGAATGATGGGAAGGGATATCGGAATACTGCTGTGAAGCCCTCATCAGGTTGTTCTTGGACTCAAAAGGGACCTAAATTTCAATGGAAACCCAAGAACAATGGTGGATCTTATACATCTGCATGGCATTACTCTAATGATCCACAAGGCAGGCTCAATTCAGTGATGACTTGAGTCTCTATAGTGTACTAATATTTTGTATATATTTTTGTTGTTGTTGTAGGATCATCCTCTTAAGCATAAGGAAGTTGGAATTGTTGATAGTGGTTGTTCAAGAAGCATGTCAGGAAATAGAGATATGATGCATAACTTCGTACCCATAGAAGGAGGAGGCAATGTGACGTTTGGTGGAAGTGATGGTAGAATCACTGGGAAAGGCACCATCAAAACACCTCTACTATATTTTGAGAATGTGTACTATGTACAGGAACTGCAACACTTCAACTTGTTCTCAGTCTCACAAATTTGTGACACCAAGAATAAAGTATTCTTCTCTGAGGATGAATGTCTTGTGCTATATAAAGACTTCAAACTCCCAGAAGATGCATCAATTTTGCTGAGAGTTCATAGGAATCACAATTTATACACATTCAACATGAATGATGTCAAACCAGAAGGTGACCTAACTTGTTTGGTGGCTAAAGCATCCCTGGATGAGTCTACAAAATGGCACAGAAGGATGGCTCATGTGAACTTCAAGACCATCAACAAACTTTCTAAACTTGGTCTAGTTGAAGGACTTCCATCTAAAGTTTTCACCAATGAACATAATTGTGTTGCCTGCAACAAAGGAAAGCAACACAGAGCCTCATACAAAGCTATTACAGCCGTGAGCATGATTTCAGAACCTCTTCAGTTGCTTCATATGGATCTTTTTGGTCCAACCCAAGTCAGAAGTATTGATCACAAGTATTTTTGTTTGGTAATCACTGATGACTTCAGCAGGTTTTGTTAGGTATTCTTTCTGAGGACTAAAGATGAAACATCTCCAGTGTTGAAAGAGTACATTACTCTTGTTGAAAACCAGTTGAACAAAAAGGTTAAAGGTATTCGGTGTGATAATGGGACAGAGTTCAAAAATGCCATTTTAATATAACTTTGCAAGTCTAAAGGGATAAAAAGGGACTATAGCACTCCAAGAACCCCACAACAAAATGGGGTAGGCGAAAGAAAGAATAGGACCTTAATAGAGGCGCAAGATCTATGCTCACGGACTCTAAATTACCTACCATGTTTTAGATGAAGCGATTGGCACGACTTGCTATGTATTGAGCAGGTATCCATTACTGAACCTCATTTCAAGACACCTTATGAACTTCTCACTGGGAAAGTTCCTGCTATACATTACCTCAAACCATTTGGATGTCAAGTGACCATTTTGAACACAAGTAATCCATTGGGTAAATTTGATGAGAAAGCTGATGAGGGGTATATTGTAGGTTATTCGGCTCATAGTAAGGCTTACAGGGTATATAATTTGAATGCTAGAAAGATTGAGGAGACACTAAATCTGAGGTATCTAGAAGATAAACCCAATGTGCAAGGTCAAGGTCATGTTTGGTCATTTGACTGGATTATAGCGATTACAGGTTATTCTAGACATGTGGCTAATCAAAATGCAGGTACACTAGAGTCTCCCACTGACAATGTTGGTACCATAGATGCTGATTCAGATAGTAAGTTTGAGGATGATGAACAACCTATTATTGTACCTTCCTTCTCCCCTAACCAATTTGCAGGTGATACTTCTAAAGTTACTACTGATAAAAGTGAAGATGAGTCACACTATGTAGAGGATCTTTCTAGGCTTCAGAAGCAAGAGTATGTAGCTAACCTCGATGCTGAGAGGTTTGATGGAGAGATTGCTAGAGAAACAGTCAGTGGAAATCTTGATTCTCCTGAAGGTTCTCTTGTTTCTCCTGAAGGGTCTCCCATTTCTACTAAAGTGTCCACAGACTTTGGAGAACCTTATATACGTTTTCCAAGACCTTCAGATCTTGGAAATCATCACCCCAAAGCTGGCATCTTCACCTCACCTTCCTATGATAGTGATTTTGAGCCAACTGTGACTAATCTTGACACATCTATTGAAGTTAACCCCACTGCTACAAGGAGGATCAACATTGCTCATCCTCAATCTAATATTATTGGTGATCCTCTAGCACCTGTTAGAACTAGAAGGATTGTGTCAAGTTCTAAATATGGACAGGTTGCTTTTCTATCCTATGTCTCAAATCGACAAAGGGACAATCACACGGACTTTAAGCATTGTCATTTGCTTGCTTGTTTTCTCTCAGTGGAACCAACGGTGTTACTCAAGCTCTTGAAGATTCAAGTTGGCTTGAAGCAATGCAAGAAGAGATGCAACAATTCAAAAATCAGCAATTTAGATCTTGGTACCACTACATGATGGTAAGTATGCAATTGGGACAAAATGGATTTTGAAGAATAAGAGAGATGCAAGGGGTGTTGTGATTAAAAACAAAGCAAGATTGGTGGCTCAAGGGTACAGGCAAGAGGAAGGAATTGATTATGATGAAGTATTTGCACCTGTTGCTAGAGTTGAGGCCATTCGAATTTTCTTGGCTTATGCATCTTACATGGGATTTATGGTATATCAAATGGATGTCAAAGGTGCTTTTCTGTATGGTGAAATAGAAGAGGAAGTTTATGTCACTCAACCCAAAGGATTTGAAGATCCAGATCATCCTAAGCATGTTTACAAGGTAGTTAAGGCTCTTTATGGACTACATCAGGAACCAAGAGCATGGTATGCTAGGCTTTCATCATTTCTGCTGAAGCATGGTTATAGAAGAGGTGCCATTGACAAAACACTTTTTCTAAAGAAGAATTCCACAGACATCATACTTGTGCAAGTTTATGTGGATGACATTATCTTTGGCTCCACAAAAGAATCTTGGTGCAGGGAGTTTGAGGAGCTGATGAAGAGAGAGTTTCAGATGAGTGCTATGGGGGAGCTTACTTTCTTTTTGGGTTTACAAGTTTAGCAGAAACTTGATGGTATCTTTATACATCAGGAGAAATATGTAAGAGACATTTTGAAGAAGTTTGAAATGGAGAATGTCAGAACTGCCACTACACCTTATGAAGCTCCAAAACCAAAGAACAACCTTGAACCAGATCCAGTTGTCAATGTTCACTTATACAGATCTATGATTGGTTCATTGATGTATTTAATAGCTTCTAGGCACGACATTACCTTTCTTTGTGAGTGCTTGTTCTAGACATCAAGTCACTCCACTAGCTTCCCATCCGAATGCGATCAAAAAGATCTTTAAGTATCTAAAGGCCAACCCCATTTAGGTCTTTGGTACCCAAAGAGTATCCTTTTAAGTTGGAAGCATATAGTGATAGTGATTATCTTTGGTGCAAATCTGGATAGAAGATCTACAACCTGGAGGTTGCCAATTCCTTGGAAAAGATTGATTTCTTGGCGGTGCAAAACAAACTATTATTGCTACCTCATCTACAAGGCGATTATGTTCTTCTTTGCAAATTGTTGTGGTCGGTACTATGGATACAAAATTAATTGTTGGATTATGGGTTTAACTTCATGAACACAACAATTTTTATTGATCATCAAAGTACCATATGCATTGTTAAAAATCCAGTTTTCCACAGTAGAACTAAGCATATTGAAATCAGGCACCACTTTAAACATTTGATAAAAGTGGTTAAGGTTCACACTGATGATAATGTGGCAGATTTGTTGACTAAGGCTTTTGATGGACCAAGGTTTCTACACCTAGTGGTCAATATTGGGATGCTTAACCCTTAACTGCAAAGTTTAAGGGGAGGCATAGGCCTCAGGGGAGGATTCTTGTTGTAAACTTTGTAACTTTTTGTTTATATTTTAGTTTGCTAACACTAACCAGCTAATTTTCTTTTAGTTTTGTTTGTTTGGTTTTGTTTGTGTGTTTCTCTGTGTCTGTTTTGCAGAATGCATAAATAAGATAAAGTTCACCAAAGATGGTTAATGGAATATGGTCATGTAAGCTACAAGCTTGTTTCTACTGAAGTAAACTAACAGTTTCTACTGAAGACAAGTACTGAAGAGAACTAATTATTTCTACTGAAGAGAAGTTCTGAAGTAAATTGATTCATTCATTCAAGAAACAGTTTACAGCTTACAGCTTACAGCTTACAGCTTACAATCAACTTCAAAGGAAAATACAAGACCATTTCTATACAAGATCTACAAAACCTATACTAGCTTCTATCATCTATTCCAAACGCTGGATATGCATGACCAGTACGACGAAGAAGCTAAGGATCAAAATGGGAAGGATGGATTGATGAAACGAAGATGAATACAGTAGATGGATTTGTGATATGAAAATCTTCCGTTGTTCCATCTACTCGTTCCACCATAAAACAATCACTCCATCTTTCTTTTACCCTTTCCCTTACCGATATGAGATGAAGCAGGAAGTGCTATCACCACAGCACTTGGCTCTAGACGATCTGAGGAGTCATCAGAATCACCAGAATACTCACTTGGATCCACTACACTATCATCTTTAGAAGAAGGGAGAAAGGGGGACTTCAAAGGTCGAGGTTCACTTTGATAAGAAGATTGCAAAAATAGGCGAAAATCATCACTGGATGATGATGATGATGATGATGATGATGGAGAGGAGGTTGGATTAATGACTTCTGGTTTGGTAGACATGGTTTTGTTGATGATTGTGGTATTTTTGGAGAACTTAGGGTTTGTGATGATAATTGGGGGTAATTGATGTGTGGTAAGTGTGCATTGGGATTATCTTATAGGCGGATTCAAGGTGTTATGACAATTAATGCGAGTTGGTGTCACAGTAAAAAGATATTTACTGGAGGATACTTAGCCTCTCGAGATATTTCTGCTGATTGACCTTCTTCAGCAGTTTGACTCTTGTTTCTGCTGAAGTGTTAAGTTTGAAATTGGTTGAAGTTATTTTCCAAGTATGATATGGTCAACATTAGTTCTGATATATTTGACCATCAATTAGGTAACTTCTACTAATACCTTCTTCGCATATCTTCACCCAAAATAAGTGATTCTCACTTCTCTTGATTTAAAACACACTCCCAGTTGCGTGAATCATAACTCCTTATCACGATTTCTCTCATGGCGCTTTTATTCAAGAAAGATCATAACAAAGTGGCTTTTCTGGGAAAAGCAAAGGGTCATGAATTATATGAACCAATGGTGGAATTCTTGAAGCGATCCAAGCTTCATTATGCTTTAACATATTCTCCGGATGTGATTTATGAATCATTGGTTACCCAGTTTTGGGCATCTGCTACCAAAAGGAGTGACACAGAGATTGCAGTTATGATAGATGGAACAGAGTATGTTGTGATGGAAGATTTGATAAGGAGAAAGCTTCGTTTGGACGATGTTGATGGGGTTTATCACTCTAATTCTGTGGAGATACTTGCTGGGCTGAGAGCTGTGGGTTATCAAAGTACTAGAACTGATTTGTGGCAGAAAAACAAGCTTTGCCCTATGTGGAGGTTTTTGGTACATACTTTACTTCAATGTATTAGTAATAAGTCAGGGGGTTGGGATCAATTTTCTACTCAATTGGGCTATGGGATTGTATGTACATCGCGGGGGTTAACTTATAATTTTCTAAATATATTTTGATAATATGGTTGAAAATGTTCAGAGGAAAAAACATAAGTTTTTAATGTACCCTAGGTTTTTACAAATGATCTTAGACATTACAACCCAAGTCCAAGCTTTTTGTCCCATAGGAGCGTTAACTGCTTAACTATTTGCTTCAATGAAAACTCATTTTGAGGGGGAACATCATTATTTGCTAGCAGCTATGTTGCCTCAAGGCAATGAGGATGCTGATGAGGATAATGTTGTTGGTACTTCACCCTCTACTACTGTTGCTGCTGATGGTACTCCATCAGTTGCCATGGATGAGGGCCCTTCCACTACTGCTGAAGCAGCACATGTTACTCCTGACCAACCTTTACCCACACTTTTGCCTATACCTAGTTCTAGTCCACCACTTACTCATGATAATCTTAATGAGTTTGGGCATGAGGTTAATAGACAGGCCACACCTAGTCCTGTTAGAGAGACCTTTGATGATAGTTATCCTGTATGTGAGCATGAACATGTTTCTCCTGAAAGGTCCAATGATGCTCCCATTACCACTGAGCAATCTGCTGGTGGAGCTGAGGACACTATTACTCTCACATCTGTATATGCGTTACTCAACAGGACTGTGAAAGAAGTTGCAGAAAAGGAGCTTGCTGAAACTAAGTCTACACTTGGTGGTGAGATTGTGGAGTTGAAGAGCAAGGTTAAGGATTTAGAGGACAAACTTGAGCATAACAGCAAAAGAAAGCTTGTGGTTTCTTCTGATGAGGAACAAGAGGATTCTCAATTTGAATCACTCGACATTTTGGCTGATGTGGCTCAGAAGACTCATGTTTCTTCACCAGTTGTTGCTGAATCTTCAAAGAACAAGAAACCCATTCAGTTTACTAGAAGAAAGAGAAGACAGTATTTGAGTAAGGATTGTTTTGAACCTTTAAAGGTGTCAGGTGTTGTAACTGCTGATGAACAAATGGAGGATGTTGCTTCTGAACATGGTCACGCTTCATTTGTACAAGACCAACCAGGTTCTCAACCTTCAGCAGATTCTCCTGCAGTCTTTCTTGCAGGAAGAAGTTTTAACCTGGACCCTAATGTTGATATCTTTTCTACACCTGTTGAAGATTTGACTCAACATGTTTCTTCTGATGCTAACTTGGGTGTTTCTTCTGATATTCCTATTGTGAGTGCTGATTCTGCTCATAAGCCTGCTGACAAAGGGAAAGGAGCAATGATTGATGAGGAGCTTGGTTCTGATATAGTCAGTGAACAGGAAAGGCAAGAACAAGAAAGAATGCTAGCTGAGTGTGCTGATATAAAGAAGAGTCATGCATTGGCTCAAATGCTTCAAGCTCGGTTGCTACCAATTTGACTCTGAGACAAAGAGAAATTGATGAATGTCCGCTCCGGTTCAGCGATGAACAATGGGATACTTACACTAATCAAGTCGCATCGATCCTACTCTTGCTCAAAGTATCTTAGGATCGGACTTTGATAGTGAGAGCTTTCTTTGCCTGAGATGGTGACTCTTGGTCAACAGAGGAAGCAAGCTGCTTGCACAAAGAAAGGCCGTTGATGCTCGAAAGCTAAAGCAAAAGGAAAGACCACAAACTGCATTTCGAGAAGAAAAAGTATATGCAAATGTGGTGTATAATCAAAGTTCAAGTGTCTATCAATGCGGTTTAACAAAGAAGCAAGTTTGGGCTTTGTCGATGATGTCTTGCTTAATATGTACAATCGGATTATGAAGCAAATTATACCATCTTCCAATTTGAAGAGGCTTCTCGGCGGTCTGAGATGCTCCAAAGGCAAAGAGAACCAAGCAAGTTGAGATTGTAGATTCATTTGATGATGCGACACCTAAGATGAATTCTCCTGTTGTTCCTTCTGAAGCATCTACTGAAGCTATACATTCCACTGAAAGGGTTCAATCTGCTGAACCGCATGTTGTTTCTTCTGAAGCAGTATCTAGTGTGGCTACTACATCTTTGGATTCAGAGGATATGAATGCTTCTATTCCTTGTATTTCTCCTGTTGATAAAGTAGGAGAAGAGTTGGGTAAGCAAAATTTGAACAAGCATTGCTAAATCAAAGAAGGCCAGAGAAGTAGCTGAAAGAATGTATGCCTTGTGTGGTGTTGTTCCAATTAAGTCTCCTTCTACTTCTTCCACTCATGCTAAAGATGTCCCTGATAAATCTGAGGATGTACCATCATCTGTCTCTATGGGGATCTATATACCAGGTAGGAGGAAGAAAATGATGTCTAAAAGGAGACATGTTACTTTAAGGAGATCTGTGAGATCAGATATGACATATACATCTAGGATTCATAAGTCACTCAGAGATCATTCTTTGGATCTAAAGGCTGCTGATTCAACTTTTATTAAAGAAGGATCTGCTGATGCTTTTCGTGAAGGATCTCATGGTGTGTTGACTAATTGGACTTTGACTGAAGGAGAGCTGAACACCATCTTTATGTTGGATAATTCTTCTATGCAGTTTAACTTTTTGAAGGAAATCTTTCATATGGTTGATAGGCAAGATTTGAATACACTGTATGGCCTTGTCACTAAGCATTATGCTAATCAGTCACCACAGGGTTCTGGTCTATATTTGTTGGGTGATCTTCAAGTTCTGTTTGATTCTCAATCTTCAGATGGTAAAGGGTATTCTATTTGGAAGAATTCACATAAGTGGAAGATTGATACTTGGAGATTTTATCCTATGCCTTGTGTGCATGTGGTGGAGACACAGAATGGGATGACTGTGTGTATGTTATCTGATAAGATTTATCCTTTGTCTGTGAACTTGATGAGAAGTATGCTTAAAAAGAAGCTAGAGGTTCCTCCTGATCCAGTTGGGAATGATAGGTTACATGCTGAACAATTGATTGGATTGATTAAGACTCAACTTCAGCAACATCTAGCATCTTCTTGAGTCTGGTATCTTGATTATTATGTACTATTTGTATTATTTGTTTTCTTTATTTGTTTGTTTCTTTATTAGTTAAAAAAAATGTATATTCTTTGTTTGACTCATTTTTCTTGCAGATTTGTTGTACATTTCTATGTTCATGGTTATTAACTCACCAGATGTGCCTAGTGTATGTCAAAGAGTTGGCTAGTCCAAAGGGTACAACTTTGGTAAAGACACATCAAATCATTGATAATTTGTAATGGTTTGCTCAAAATCATAGGGTGTCTGACCACCCATGCTTAATTCTTTGAGGGTTGTATGGTCATCAATTCACCATGGTTTATTCCTTTTGGAATCCAAGAATTGACTAGCCAGCATGTATATGGCTTGTGGTAAAGCGTTGGAATACCATATTTGGTAATCAATTCACGAGGATTCTTTCTACCTAAAATTGACTAGTCTTGAGCAAGCGGCTACGGTAAAGACATTTCAAATCCGTTCATAGTTCTTTGATTTGCTAGTGAATCGAGATGGTTATCGATGTACCATAGTTTCGAACTCAAACATATGGCTACTCCGATAGTGATGGCTATTGGTAAAGGGCGTCAAATCCATTATTTTCCATGATTCACCTCTCACAGGAGTTAACACACCTGGATGTGATGAGAATAGTATGAAACTAATATGTTTTTATGTACCTTTTGTCATTTGTTGCTGCAAAGATCTGGCGTGTCAAAGTTTATCATCATAGAGATGTAATTGTTTTGGTTCTTTGTTGTTGGTGTTTGATTACAATCCTCTTGTTATGCTGTAAGATCTATCAAGAAACTGGAACTTAACCTAGTCAAATTCCAGTTTAGGGGAGGATTGTTGGGAATTCTACAAAGTAGAGATTCTGCTGAATTTAATGCTGAATGGATTCTGCTGAAGAGTAAGGATTCTGCTGAAGAAGGAATTCTACTGAAGTTATATTATAGTATAGTTGGTTTATGCGGATATAGATATTTCGTATATTTTAGATTTAGTTAGGATATACATGAGCTTTATTAGGAAGTGATAATGTATATCATATTTAGTTTTATATTTATACGTTTCTTGGGAAACGAGTTAAGGTTCCTTGTCTATAAAAGGAACATAATAGTATGAATTATGTACGAGTTGAAAAACAAAGTTTTAGTATTATTAAAAAGATCCATAGAGGATCAAAGAAGTTCTTAGTTATTTGTGTTATTGTGTTTAAATTCCGCTTAAATACAAGTTATAGAGATTGTCTTTTAGTGAGCTTGTGATTACATAAGTTTAACTAACGACTAAGAGAGCTCATAAGATCTATCAAGGTCTTTGTTTCAACAAATGTCACTGCTTGTATCAGAAAAATCAATGAAAATCTTTTCTGCAAACATAAAGAAAAAGATAGGCATGAACTAACAAATCGAAACTAAAGTAACATAGGCAGATAAATAAAATATTCGATTGTCTATCACAATTAAATAAATGTGTATAAGCAACTAACCATTTTTGACCATGGTTTTCAAAGTGAAATAGCGAAAACACCTCACGTGCAATGCACACGATGACTAACTAACAAGTTTTAGTAAGCGTTAGCTAAAATCGGGTTTTGCAACTACTGATGTGGTTCAAGGCATAATGCAAAAAATGAAACGTTAGGGACATTTGTCATAATATTTTTAAAATGAGGATATGTTTTTGCAGTTTATTAAACTTGATAGCCAGTAAAAAAAACCCAAATTAAAAAGAAGCCCTAAATAAAATTCATATAGCATAGCAGAAAGAACAACAGAGCAATGGATGAAGATGAAGATATGTTAATGTCAGTATTCATTATTTCATTTTATATAATTTCCTATTTATTTATTTATTGTTTTTTAACTATAGGAATACGGATGAAAACCTGGAGCTGCCACAAAAGCATCATCTTCTTCTATTAACAGAAGAAGAAGAAGAAAAGATTTAAAAAGCAGAAATGGACTCCATTGTCAGACCTTACCGATCACCAACTGTGAGTCTCTAAATCCTTCTCCTAGATGATAAAACTGAAAATTTTTAGTACCCAGATGGAAAAAGTGAAAATTTTAGTACCCAGATGATAAAATGTGAAAACTTTTAGTACCCAGATGATAAAAGTGAAAATTTTAGTACCCAGATGGAAAAAAGTGAAAATTTTAGTACCCAGATAGTAAAAAGTGAAAATTTTTAGTACCCAGATAGTAAAAAGTGAAAATTTTCATTTGTGAGCGGGTCGGGTCGGATATTTGGCCCACCCTAGACCTGTCGCATTATAGGGAGGGGGTGTTTGTTTCGACTTATATAGCTTATTTGGTTTTTCGCCTTAAGGGGGGTGTTTGTTTAAGCTTATATGTGCGCTTATGACCTTATTTGATTTCGGCTTAAGCACTAATTTTCAGGCTTATTTTAAGACTTTTGGGCTTATATAAGTTTATCATATCATAATAAACTTATATAAGCCCACAAGTCTCGAAATAAGCGAGGCTTATGAAATATAAGCCCAAACACAAATAAGCTCGTAAGCCACATATAAGCTTAAACAAACACCCTAAGTCTATAAGTTTTTAAAATAAGCAACAAAAAGTGAGCTTATGAAACATAAGCTCAAAACCAAATATGCTATAAGCCGACTATAATAATGATTAAAAACGGTTTGTATGTGAAAGTAGTTACTTTAGAAAATGTTTGCGTTTAGCTAGGAAGGATTTGAATTTGAAGATTCTTAGGGGGTGTTTGTTTAAGCCTATATGTGGGCTTATTTCGAGCTTATTTGATTTGTTTCGCCTTATTTTTCATAAGTTGAGCTAATATAAGCTAATTACGATATAACAAGCTTATATAAACCCATAAGTCGCAAAATAAGCCTAGGCTTATGAAATATAAGCCAAAACAAATAAGCTCATAAGCCCACGGATAAGCAAACAAACATCCCTTAATGATAAATATATATCTATTTCGACTATTGGAACTAAATAAGAAAAATCCGAATTAGTACTTTGATACAGAGAAATAAACCTGCCTGTAACATGTATGCGTTTGCATAATCAATACTTGTAATCATGCATCATAAGTGTCGTGCCATTCAAAATACTATATATAGCACTAGAAACTCAAACCTAGACCGCCCTTAGTCAAATTAAATTTTAGTAACCATATAACTGAATTATTAGTAGCCCAACAATTGTGTAAGAGCATCATAAACAAGCGTAGCATTATATATTGATTCATTGTGAGATCCGAGATTTCCAAAAATATAATACTGCTTTTACATAAAGCTGAATAATATAACAAAAAACAGAGAATTCGGTCATTTTATAGTGGACATGTTGGGCTCAAATATTTATTAACGTCAATCAATCTATATTAATATATATATATATATATATATTTTTTTTTTTTTGTATCTGTCCTTGTGGCTACATATTTTTAATTTGCTTATAGTTGGTTGGTTTATTTATGTTGATGCTGATATATAGGTCGGGATTATTTGGTGAAGGTCTTGGTTTGAGTTGTGTGGCGCTTTTCTAATCTACAACCATAAAGTTGCAGACCATAAGCTCTTTGGGACTATTCTGGTAGCTGCTGGTGAGAGTGAGACTGCTAGTGGTTTCTCACCAGATCCGCTCTTACAACAAAATGGTTTTACGACATATTCAACCGTGAATTCAATAATCCTGTACAAGTCACAACCAATGGTTATCAATATCTCGCGATATGCATTACTGTTCACTTCAGTCTCCTCTGCCTCCACCGTTCAGATCGCTGCCAAACTCTATGTTACCACTGGCGAGGTTGATGATGTGGAGCAGTATATTGAAGAAGAAGAAGAAGATCAAACAAAACACGAGGTGTTTGTTGATGCTGATGCTGATGAGTTAATTGAGAGTTTCTTTGACTTGTGGGATAGTTATAATGATAAAGATACTAATAAAACATCAAAACAACTGGCTTGCAACTCAGAAGCTGCTTCTACGCTTCAAAACAGTGGGAAAGTGAAACACTTTAATAATCCTGAAGCGTTTCAAGTTTGCGATGGCCATGAGTTTATAAACTTATCTGACAAACCCAGCGGCGGTTCCGGTAGGAGTATTATAAAAGGCAGAGATGGCTCTCTAGACCTGTGTTATGTTGCATTAAAGTATGCAGTAGGCGCACATCTGGAAGTAAATTTGTTCCACCATCTAATGAATCAAAAGTTACTGGAAGGATAGTGGCTTATTATGGCAAAAATTTGATTATTTATTTCCTCCTCAAAATTTCTATGTAGTTCTCTCTCAAACAGATACTTTTGCTTATCTTAAGCATGGCAACATAAACCTGATGCAGTCTGAGCTGGCTGTACCAGCCCAATTCTCCCTCGTAGTTGAGGCAGAATTACGTGACGACCCCTTTAACTTTGTAATTTTGTCGGGCGCTTATGAATTCTTTGTGCCACTTGATGGTCGCAGCTTCAGTGCTTCTATTGCGGGTAAGGATTGCTCCTTAAAAGTGACAGTGAAATGGAAGCTGCCATTTGAAAAAGCAAAGTCCCTTCCTTGCCTATCTATTCTCTGTCCCCTTCTCCTCAAACTCATCCGTCAGTTGTCTGGTAATTTAAGCTCCATCCTTATTGTGTATATTTGCTCCAAGTTCTTGCTATCGTGCTAATCTATTCATATTTGTTATTGCAAAACTAGACTGAAAGAAGAAATTCTGGAGCTCATACTACATCAAGCATAGCAGATTCTGATGTAAGTCTATTAACGTGTGATTCAGAAGCTTAATATATAAAAACTAGAGGATTGGTGGATATGATAATAGTTAACAATTGATTTTGTATGGTAATACAGGATGGTGATAATAGATGGAGCCTTCAAGAAGAAATTGAAAAGGTATTTAACACTGCACTGGAACGTACTTTCAAAAATCTTAAAGAAGCAGGAGGGTCTTGTAGTATTTCTGCTTGCACCAAAGGTGTCGACAATGGTGATTACCTATGGTAATTATATATGTTCTTTCTCATACTTGTGCACTTTTACTTTGTTTGTTTTCTGAATGATGACTACTAATCGAGAACATTTTCATTTGGCAATAGCTCCAGTGTCTTGCACATATGGCCTCAACTAAGGGACACTGACTATAAAGGACCAAAACATGCTGGACTGGTAATATTTTTTGTCAGTGGAAATATCATGGATTTTGAATATACTACATAGGTTTGTTTACTCTCTTTTTCTTTTTCGTTTTTTATATATATAGGCCGTCAAGGATAATATTATGGATTCTGAAGACATGATGGAAAGATCGTCGTATGTGGTCCTGGTTTTGTAAAGTTTAAGTTATGTAGGAAATGGATAGCTAAGGTAATTTTATTTACTCTTCAAACTGTTGTAAAACGCACATGACAATTCTGACCTTATTTCTTGTCTACTTTAATATCGGCACTTTTTTTGCAGAGTATTCATAAGATGCTAACGGATGGCATAGACACATGGGCACCAAAACTATCTGTGAAAAAAGCAATTATATACTTTCTGTCACGAAATATAACCGAGGAAATGCATATGGGTCATTTACGATCCACTTTTATTGGAGAAGCGTTAGCTCGTATGCTCGAGTATTCTGGAGTTGTTGTGGTCCAAAAAAGAAGCCATGATGGGGATCATCTGGACGTTAATCATCTGGAGATTAAGGTACATGCAGTTGGTCTTGCTGTTTGAGTGTCTGTCAAATATAATCGTATTATACCTGTGCGTTATATAAGATATAAAATACGTAAAGCTGTTTGAATGTCTATTAAATGTAAAATAGGAATATACCTCTTATTTTCGAGTTTAATTCCGTTTATATTCAGGGTAAAAGCTTTCATGGTCCCGATAAAAAGACTCTAGATTTATTGAGGAAATCGGGTTTGACTAGGGTCAGTGATGGGGATGAGGTGGTATTTATTGAAGGACTAAAGTTACCTCTTGCATATCTCACAGCTTTGCGGTTAGTTTACTTGCTATAAATGTCGATTTTGTCAAAAATATTTCAATTGGCTAGTAGTAATACATTTTTGGGAAAAAGCTCAAAACCTCTACTGTTTGCATACGTGAGGCATGCACTTTATCGGAAAAAGCAGACCGGATATTGTATGTGACTGATGTAGGGCAACGAGACTATATTGGAATGTGCATCAGTGTAAGTAACTTTTATACACCATAATTGATAACACCTTCCACAAAAAGATCAAGAAATCGAGTTTGATTACTTATTGAGCTCAACAATCTTATCCCCGCAGGCTGCTAAACATGCAGGGTGGTTAACAGAGGATCATTCTGAATACCTTTTAAGTCATGTAGGATTTGGTCTCGTCCAATTTGATGATTTTAAGAGATTTCAAACTCTTAGTACTAAAGTGGATAATTTGCTTGACGAAGCTAAAAGTCGCTGTAAAGCGCTCCTTGCAGGACAAGGTATGCCAAGTATATTCATTCTTTCTTTCAACCTGTTTAACTGTCTCAAATCAATCCATTACTAGTTTAATGGGCCGATTTAAAATGCGTTTTTTTAGCAGGCATGGCTGATGAGTGGACTGCTGAGGATCTTGACCATGCTGCTGAAGCACTTGGATATGGTGCCGTTAAGTAAGATTCCAATGCTTTATCATAAATGTTACGACTATTGTACTTATGCTATCAAAACCAATAAAATGAGCAGAGTGGTAAATCTTTGATATATGAAGAGCTTGCTGTAATCAAATATATATTTCCAAAACGAAGTGTAGCTGTGTAGATGAACAAATTTTACAATTTTATTTATATTGAATTAAACAATGCTCTACCTTACTTTTTGCTCAAGTTTCGTGCTTATTCATATTTCTATGCTTGTGTTCTTAACAGGTATGTAGATTTGAAGAACAACAGATTGGCTAATTATACATTCGATTTTGATCAGGCGCTTAATAAAGAGGTATGCATACACAGCGCATCTCCATTGCAATGACTTTCTGGCCTCTTTTTTTAAAAGTATTTGAAATCTTTACATCGATCTTATTTCTAATTTTCTCATATTCATTGATAAATAGGGAAATACTGCAGTATACATACAGTTTACACATGTTCGAATTTGTTCAGTCATCAGGGATTCTAGTAAAGACATCAAGAAGTTGAAGGTAAGAATTTCTTTTGTTTTTCAAAACTGAAGTGAAAAACGATTTTATATATTAACAAGATTTCTATTGTCTGGGACAGGCTGAAGAGTTAGTATTGAAGAAGGATGATGAACGTGAGTTGGGATTACATTTACTCCGGTTTACTGAGGTAAGACAATGATTCTTTAAATTTCTTGTATGCTCTTACCGTTCAAATTAATGGCTCAGGAATCTGTAAACTTGTGTGTGGACTGTTATTGTTCACATGCAATATCCATAACACTAATTTCTTCATCTCAGACTAAGTTAACATACAAGTCAGACTGAATTTTCCGCCATTATTTTAATGACTGTAGGAATAGTTTTTTATAAAAAAATAAAGAAAAATAAAAAATCAATGATGAGATCATACTAGGCGTGAAAGCGAAGATTGATCGAAATGTAATGCTACATAGAAACTCAACTAGTCAACGGATGAGTCCAAAATTTACCTTACGATGAGTCCAAATTTGAGATACAAAATTGAATTTCTATGATTTGATCTTCTAGCTTTTGAGACTCATACACTCTCCCTCAAATTGTCGGCTCACACTTTCTTTAGGATTCTACCGTGTTTAGAGTGATGCTACAGATTAGGTAGGTATAACGTGAGTAATTGGAGAGTGGGCGTGAAAATTTAGGAGGATCGAGTCATATGGGATCGTATCTAATCAAACTTTCCTTTTTAGGTTCTGAGAGAGGTTTGCACAATTCTTGCGCCACATATCCTGTGTGAATACTTATATGTCTTATGCGTGAAGTTCAACAACTTAAATGTGTGCGAGGTACATTTACTTACATATACACTTTTTCTCATGCAATATTCAATTTAATCTCTGTTTATCTTGAACAAAAGTTATTTCTTAAAGTTTGATTTGTAGAAAGGCAAATGTAATGATTTTTAACGCAACTTTGAAAGTTTTGGCAGGTTGGTGGGTCTAGTGACGTGACGAGCAAATTATTGTTGTGTGAGGCAGCTGAAGTGGTAGTGAGGAAATGCTTTGATCTTTTGGGGATCGCCCCTATCAGTAAAATCTGATCTTTATCATTTGGGAAATCTGAAAGCTTGGAGCTTAGATAGATATGGCAGCATGTTGCCTTTGTTTCATAGTATTTTTATTCTGTATGGTTATGATATGTTATGACTGTCATGTTGGAAGTTTAGGTATTGTTTCTACACAAGCAACTTTTAGCTAAATAGCTTAATGTTGTGACTTTAAGATTCAGTTTTTTAATATCCATCCAATTTTTCATTAGTAAATACTAAATAATAACTCAAAAGTAAAATAACGAATTAGCAATTGTGAAATATTTCTATGAGTTAGGTTAGGTCTAGCTGTGACTTTCATTTCGTTTCTTCATCGGCTTTCTCTTTCCGACGACTTACATACTGACTTTTACCACAAAAGTGGTGGCGTTCATCATTTTATTTTTATTTTCAAATTTTTAACAACAAAATTAAACATTCATTAATAATAAAACATTACATAATAATTCAAAGAGTTAATTACATAATTGGTCCTTAAGGTTTCCGGATCTTACATGTATTGTCCACTGTGCTTTTTTGATGGGTCACGTCCTGTGCTTTTGACCCATTACGGGTTTGGTCCTTTGACCAATAATTACATTAGTTAGTTGAGTTAACTTGAAGGGTATTTTGACTTTCGCGTGTTTTGGTAAAACCATGCAAACCACAAGGACGATTTATGTAACTAACAAAAAAAAAAAAAAAAAAAAAAAACATTTAGAAAAGACACGAAAAACTTAAATTTTTTTAAAAAATTATTATCTTACATTTGAGACATGTATAATGTGAGCGCTAAAAAACTTCCTTTTTATTATTTATTTATTTATTTTATACTGGTTTGAAATACATATCTGACAGAGGGCCTAAATTTTTAGAGTTAATTACATAAATCGTCTTTGTGGTTTGGTAGAAATTACGGATCTTGTCCCGTGGTTTTTAAGCGGGTCTCGTCTCATGGTTTACAATTTTACGGATCTTGTCGCGGTTGGCCGATCCCAAGCGGTGTTAAAAGGACCTCCCTTGCGATTACTCCTAACGTGAGGGCTAACATTGTATTTTGGTTTTAACGATCGTTATACAAACCACAAGGACGATCGTTATCCCAAACGGTGTTAAAAAAATGCATGTGCAGTCTGTTGTAATGGGTGCTGCAATGCATTCCAAAACAGTCAAAGGAGGCAAAAAAAAGGGTCCTAAAAAGTTATCTAAAAGCCTACATAAAAATTCATAAAAATAAGTAATGACTAGATTGCCAACCAGAGATTATGTGTACCAAGTTTCAGAGCATAAGGATTAATATTGAGCAAATGAAAAATCTAAAAGATAAGCCACTTGGACACTTTAGTGACTGAGGGGTTGTTTGATAGCCTTTGAATGGGCCTCATCGAGAAGGAAAATACTAATCGGTCAGCGTGAAAGTGTTTGATAAAAAAAATTGCACCACTTAAGCATTCCGTTAAGCATTGTATCGTTAAGCATGAATAACATGCAAAATCATCCAGAACAAAAGGTCCACCCAGCTTCAAATTAATTGAATATTCTAATTGTTATAATTAAATATTTAAAGTACTGATTTCACTTGCTCCTTTCACGTGATGTAACTTGCAAACAAATTTTATTGGTCTTTTTTTATATTTTTTTTTTCCCAATCTCAAGTGTTGCATGCTAATCCAGTAAATCTTGTAGAGTTATTTAACATAAACGCAATACACATCTAATCACACAAATCAATAGCATTAAGCGAAAACTAATATACAATCTATTTAAAAGAATGAACATGGTAAAGAATATGTTTAATCTATGAAATATGACTAAAAATCAAATAATAGAAAAAAAAGGTAATTAATCACATAAATTATAGTGATCATTTTAGCCAAACAATATGTCTTCATTCGAATCATTATGATTCGGAGGCGTAGTCGTTCGAGCGTTTGACTTATTCAACACTAAATCACTATGTTTCATCAAACGGTATCAAACATAAGCGAAAGTGGCCATGAGGCGATTTTAAGTGCAAATTTAGCTAAGATAAGGTGAAACTAAGTGCATTTAAACTACTAACATATTAAGGTGGGTATGTGAGGATGTAAGAAAAACAATTTTGAAAAGTTTTGCTTAAAATAAGCTTCCTAAATCCTGTGAGCAATGACATGATGCGAGACGGAAAAACTTTTGCCATTTTTTAACTAAAGCTTAAAACCTTGTTAAAATAGATTAGAACTTTTGGAACTCACTAAATCCTCAAAACAAGTTTGACTTTGCAAGTCAAAATGGGTGAAAAAGCTTTTAGACTCTTAAATAAGCTAATGGCAAACACCCCCAATAGGGTGTAATTCTTTAAAGCGATTTTCAAAACTTTAACTTATCAAAACTAGTTAATGACTTATTAGAAGCTAAAAGAAAATAAATTAGATGAAAAGATAAGCGGTTTGATTAAATAAGTACTAAGTGCTTATATCACAGATTTGCATAAAAAAAAACTTAAAAAGGAAGTTAAATAAAATTCTTCATTAAATAAAAACGTCCATTTTATAATAAAATTAAAAAAGATTTTTTTTTTTAAATTTTTTAATAAAGATAATTTTTAAAAGAAAAACATTTTAAAAAAAATTATTATAATAAAATTAAAATTAATTTTAGTGTTATTATGAATTTTCGATTTTTATAAAATTTTTGAAAAAAATTAAAATAGTTTTTTTTTTAAATTTATTATAATAAAATTAAAATTTGTTTTTATTTTTATTTTATTATAATAAAATTAAAATTATATTTAAAATTTTTTTATTAAAACTTTTAATCGTAATAAAATTTAAAATTTTGAATAATAAAATAAAAAGAAAAACTTTTTTAAGAGTAAATTACATAAATCGTCCCTGTGGTTTGTATAACGATCATTAAGACCAAAGTATAATGTTAGCCCTCATGTTTGAGAGTAACTGCAAGGGAGGTCCTTTTTTAAACATCGTTTGGGATCGGGTCAGATCAAGGACAACGTCCGTAAAAATTGTAAATCACAGGGACGAGACCCGCTAAAAAAAACCATGAGACAAGATCATAATTTCTACCAAACCACAAGGACATTTATGTAATTAACTCTTTTTATTAACACTTAAAAATACTTAAAAAAAGTTTATTATCCTTAAATTTTGGCTTAAAATTTAAGTATAACAAACTTTTAAAAATGAAAATTAAAAATTAGACCTCATGGCGTGAGAACTTTTTTTTTACTAATGTACAATGTGAGGGCTTAATTTTTTTATTAATACTTAAAAATTTATTAAACCGTTTTATATGCTTAAAAATTAATACACATTAAAAAGTTTTTTATACGCTTAAATTTTTTATTAATACTTAAAAACTATTTAATAAAAACGAAAGCGTATAAAAGCGATATAAGCGTATAAAATTGATAAAGCGTATAAAACTTATAAAAGCAGAAAAACGTATTAAAATGGATGAAAATGTAAAAATCGTTCAAAATACGCATTAAAAAGTTTTTTACAAGTATTAATAACTAAAAAGATTTTATTAGGCGCTTACATTATGAAGAGTTTCTTAAAATGAAAAGAATGAGAAGCGTGTATAGGTGCGTATGTCGCTGCCACATCACCATACCCCCATAATTTTTTTCCGCAAAAATTTTTTTTTCTTGCCAAAATTTTTCACCGCATCACGTTATAAAGTTTCGCATCACAATCATGATTTTAGTCATTAAGGTTATAACTTGATTTTAGTGCATCATACTTGATGCGTTAACTATTAACTATAATGCGATAACATAATAAAGATACACCAAAACTTATTAGTGCATTAAGGTTATAAGTTTCTGCGTCACGATTATGATTTTAGTGCGTTAAGGTTATAAATTATTGCGTCGCGGTTATAAAGTTACTACATCACAATTATAATTTTAGTGCATTAAGGTTATAACTTGATTTTAGTGCATCATAATTGATGCACTTAAGTATTAAATGATGCGATGAACTTATAATAAGATGCACCAAAACTTATTAGTGCATTAAGGTTATAAGTTCTTGCATTCGAGTTATAAAGTTCTTTGTATCATAATCATGATTTTAGTGCATTAAGATTATAAGTTCTTGCATCACAATTATGATAGTGATGCGATTTTTATCTTGTGATGCATAATAAATTTTGGCGGGAAATTTTTGGCGGGATTTTATAACGTGATGCGGAATCATGATTTTCGGGCGGGGTGGGTGGGGTGACACATGTCACATGATATGGCGTGGTGATGTGGCGAATGTGGCATATGTCACCTCCACATCTTCTCATTCTTTCATTATAATATATATATATATATATATATATATATATATATATATATATATATATATATATATATATATATATATATATATATATATATATATATATATATATATATATATATATATATATATATATATTGTGTTTTGTGTTAGTTTTATAAATCGTCCTTGTGGTTTGTATGGTTTTACCAACACATGTGGAAAGTCAAAAATACCCTTCAAGTTAACGATAACTATCGAATTATTGGTCAAAGGACCAAACCCGTAATTGGTCAAAAACCACGAGGACGTGACCGTAAAAATAACACATGTACAATATATGCAAGATCCAGTAAACCTAGGACCAATTATGTAATTAACTCTAATTCAAATAATATTAAAACATTATAATAATAATTAAAAACTTAAACTAATAATCTAAATGTAGCGTCGATTGTATCATTGATCTCTTGCGACTTCTATCGTTGGATTAGGGCAAAAGGTCGATTGCGAATTATAGAACATGATGTCTTTCTCCCATTTCGTTTGTTCAAAAATTCAAGTTTTCGACGTTTTGTTGCAATTTTCCTTTTCAACTCAGCTTACTTCCCGACCAGGCCGCTTCTTGGATTTCAACTCTTGTTTCTTCAAATGGAAATATTCGATGCATTCAATTTCTTCTTTCCTCATTAAATAAGGTTGGATTGATGAAAGGCGGATGATTTCTTCTTATTATTCTTAGATTGGTCACAATCAGTTGGTTGCTCTTCTCGAGTCTCTTCCTCAGACTCATCTGCTTCTTCGTTCAAATTGAAACCACCATCCGAGGTGGTTTCAGAAGTCTTTGATTTCTTTCGAACCTTTTTGGGCTTCTGAAATGCAGGCATCTCAACTTTCTTTCAAGCAGTATGCTCCCTCAAAAGTTTCCAACACTGCTCCAATGTAAAGGTATGCTGGTGCACCACTAGGTATTCTGCATACGTTTTTTGATACACATTGAGGTCATTCTCACCAAATGTGAGTCTGTAAATCCTTCTCCTGGATGAAAACAAGTTTTTTTTTTTTTTTTTTTTTTTTTTTTACCCGGATGATAAAAGCGAAAATTTTAGTACCCTCGATGGAAAAAGTGAAATTTTTAGTACCCATATGATAAAAAGTGAAATTTTTTAGTACGTAGATAGTAAAAGTGAAAATTTTCAATACCCAGATGATAAAAGGTGAAAATTTTAATACCCGAATGATAAAATATGAAAATTTTAATACCGAAATTGTCGGGTCGAAAATTGACCCACCTAGGCGTGTCGCATTATAGGGAGGGGTGTTTGTTTCGACTTATATAGCTTATTTTGGCTTTTGGCTTATGTTTCATAATCTCATTTTTTGGAAACTTTTGGCCTTAAAGGGGTGTTTGTTTGCTTATATGTGCGTTTATGACCTTATTTGATTTCGGCTTAGCACTAATTTTCAGTTATGTTAAGACTTTTGAGAACATATAAGTTTATCATATCGTGATAAAACTTATATAAGCCATAATCTCGAAATAGCGAGGCTTATGAAATATAAGTCGAAACACAAATAAGCTCGTAAGCGAACACCCACTAAGTCGATAAGTTTTAAAATAAGCAACAAAGAGTGAGCTTATGAAACACCAAATATTTGTATGTGAAAGTAGCTACTTTAGAAAATATTTGCATGTAGCTAGTAGCGACAATTGTTTCATCTCGCAAATTTAAGTTCGGTTTGAAGATTCTTCTTAATGATGAATATATATCTATTTCGACTATTTGAACTAAATAAGAAAACCGAATTCGTACTTTGATTTACCATTCCATGGCATGTTAAAAACTATTGACTATTATGTGGTATTTCATTTTATTAATCTTTTAACATTAAATTGTCGCTATTTCTTTTGAACTCTCTAAATATCGGAGAAAATGAGAGTAAGTTGGGATATTCTGAAAGCGTTTAGTGGATTCTGGTTGGGTTTGAATTTAGTATTTAATTTATTTCCTTGGTATCGTAATTTAACTTAATTCTCTTGGCCTCGTATTTTTGGCGCAGGTATTTGGGATTTAAACTTTAGTATTTGAAATTCTTTTAAAAATGATATATAATTATAAATCATAAATCTGTAAATATTTTTTCTTGTATCTTTACGCACGCCTTAAGAACGCAGCGCCATCGCAAAAGCTCGTAAGGCTTGAGGCGTGGGTATCTTCTTGCGCCACGCCTACGCCTTTTAGAACCTTGGTTAGTATACATATTAGAACCGATATTAAACAAAATAGTAGATTTATGCATAATATTAAATCAAAACCAGCACAATTATCATGCCCAATTTGTCCACATTATTTAATGCTTTATTTGTCCACATAGCAGCTATTCTTTTGATTTTCAAAATGACAATTCGTGACAGTCAACGTTATAAATCATGAAACCAAACACAAATTAGCTAAAACAAATATGAACAACGTGAAACCCAGAAATAACAAGAAGCCCAATACAAGCCCAATTTCATTCTAAGACCCCATTCTTCTCTTCTTCTTCCCCAAGTTCTTTTTTGTCTTCTTGTAATCTACCATAGCTCCAAAACCCTATCTCCATTTCCATGGCTTACAAGTAGTCTCAAGGTTAACTTTTTTACTTTATTTCTATAGAAATGTTATGCTTCTTAAGTAGTAGTAGTAATATATTATCTAGTGCTTATTAGGATTTTTTTTTACCTTTTTAAACAAACATGGCCGAAAACGAAGATGACTTTGACTGGTCCCCAACCATCCCTTTCGAAATCTACGGGAGAGACTATCAAGGATTTATAAAAAGGCTAGTTAAAGTGATAGGTAGGAACTCGAAAGCGAAATTCATTAATAGGGCAAAGAAAAGATGTCCGTATGTGAACATATGCCTAATGACGAGACCGATGGTAAAGCCTTAGAGGCCCATGCAGCGAGAGATAACTTATATGTTAATGCCATGGGTCCAAAAGGGGAGGAAGCCATTTAGGTTTAAGAGTGTCAAGGATTTTGATGACGACGACTCAACGAAATTAGGATATGGGAGAACTACCAAGATCTAACTAGAGATTTGGACAACAAAATCTCGAACTAGACTACCAAGAATTCATAATGTCGGTTGAAACTTTGATTGATGAAATGTCGACTAACCTTGATACAAGCAATTGGGCGAGAAGAATGTTCATTGTTATATCGGCTATTCGGAAGGAGCAAGGAACATCATAGTTGCTTTATCGTATTATGAGTCAATAACGACTTATAAACCAAGTACAACGCCATGGATGTGGATAAGTATTGTGATTAACAATTGGGATTCTTTTTCCCAAGCTGCTATCAAATTTGATGAAAATCTAACAATCAAGGATCTAACTCAAGAAGAGAGGTATGTTGTTTGCAAAAATGTGAAAGATCCTCTGCAGATTCATACCGAGAACACTTGAAAGCTGTCCTAGCCAAAGGTAACGTTTGTCGGCGGTGTTGAAAGTTTATGCGGACATATGAACCGAGAAGCCTCTTCAAGCAGGTAACCATTTGATTGATCGAATTTAATGTCTTAAGTCGTGTTCTTTTAAATGTGTATTGATACCAGATAGTAGATACTTTTTGCCTTCGCTCGCCTGAAATAAAATGGTAACATCAGTTAAACGCAGGCACAGACCTGGCAAAATTGACCCAAGGTTGGACTGGATAATGTTTTATTAACTTTGGGTCATATGGGTAGGTCTGATCAGCAAGTTTCAACATATCTTCAAATTATTTAAAACATGAATTTGGGTCTAGTGGGCTTTTCAAATTATCTTCAAATTAGTACATGAATAAAGTTTGGGTTGAGTGGGCTTTTTAAAATATCTTCAAATTAGTAGAGTAGGTCTGATCAGTAATAAGAATGGATCAAATGGGCCAATTACAAATTCACATCTCTAAACCTGACTAGGAAAACACAGAACGGCGAAGATTGTTTGATTGTTTTTAAAGTACAGCAAGGGGTGTTTGGTTAGTTCTATTATATTGCTCTAATTCTTTGTGGCATAGACATTGGGTGTTCAATGTGAATACCAGAAACATGAGGCCTATTTGACATTGAACCAACCATACCTTCTGCAAATTGAAAGTTGATCATGCACAAGTTTACTGAATTCACCAAGAAAACCTTGCCAAACTCATAATGGCAAGTTGTCCCAAACCGTTTGACCCACAACCTATGACCTGACTCAGCCTGTTTGCCACCTCTCGCAGAGCTGATCTTGCTCTGCAAGAACTCAGTAGTGATTGCATAAGAACATTACCAAAATACCCTTGTAGATGATTCTGTGGCTTGTGATTTTTACGTGTAGATACCGTCTTTGATTTATCCTTTTTAGAAGAGACTTGTTAGGAACTCTTCTACGCTTCTATATTCTTCTTCATACTGGGTTTCAGGTTCAGACAAAATTGTCTTCCGCTTTCAGCTTTTGCTAGTCCTGCAATGATCATAGTAATGACTATCAATGAAATAAAATTAGCTTTTGAGCAGATAATTCATCACATTTTTTAGAGATGAAATGTATTTTTACCTCAATTTCAGGCCAGACAAAGTCAGAAAACCGCAGGATACTACTCTTGACCTTGAAAGCCTGCAATTTTAAACATAATTATAGTTAAAGAACTACAACATCATACCTATTTGAACAAAATCAATAGCCAAAACAACATCATTTAAAACAAAGTGTATACCTATAATCACAACCTTTAACTATCTTGAGCGTTTTTTAGATTTCTTTTCCTCCTGGACCTCCTCATTCTCCTCTTCTTCCTCTTTCGCATAAGTAACTTCGGTATCCATAATCTGTCTCCTCTGTTAGAATTTCCTTGTCGCAATCGACTTCCATTGCCTCACTATTGAATACTTCTTTCTGTTTTCACCTTATACAATATTATCTGTTACCTCCTTCTCCTCGTCTTCCTTCGCCCATTCATTAAACTAAGCATCTTCATTCCCATCTACAGCAATCTCGTCGGTTTCCTGCTTTCCCTCCTCTTTTATCTGGAGAAGCAGTCCCCATTCACCACCGTCTCCGCAGCTTCAGTCACCATCGCATCTTCCTCCCCTGTAAAATATAACTAGAATCGCGTCACACCTCAACACTCGATCATCAAAAACTTTTATAGAACATCAAAGACACCATTTTAACCAAAAAGTAAATCAGTTAAAACTTTAACTAAATCCACTAACATAATCCACACAAATGTAACATTTCTACTTTTTTCACCAGCTTTAGCCTAATTAACACCTCAACATACAAAAAAAAAAAAAACCCAAACTTTAACTAAAATACACATCAAACTTCTGCAAACCTTAAAACCCCTTTAACATGTTTATCATAAACTTACACAAAAAAACAAAGATTTCAAATCAATTACCACAAAAATACAGTTTTTAACTAAAATTAACATAAATCAAGCCCTAAAAACCATCCAATAAACCAAAAAGCACAAACTTGATCACTTTTGGATCATAACCCAATCCAATTAACCCTAAAAACCATCAAATTAACCCTAAAAACACAAACTTTATCACTTTTAGATCATAACCCAATCCAATTAACCCTAAAAACCATCAAATTAACCCTAAAAACACAAACTTTATCACTTTTGGATCATAACCCAATCCAATTAACCCTAAAAACCATCAAATTAACCCTAAAAGCACAAACTTTATCACTTTTGGATCATAATCCAATCCAATTAACCCTAAAAACCATTCAATTAACCCTAAAAACCATTCAATTAACCCTAAAAACACAAAATTTATCACTTTTGGATCATAACCCAATTCAATTAACCCTAAAAACCATCAAATTAACCCTAAAAACCAATCCAATTAACCCTAAAAACACAAACTTTATCACTTTTAGATCATAACCCAATCCAATTAACCCTAAAAACCATCAAATAAAACAAAAAGCACAAATTTTTATCACTTTTAGAAGCCTTTTAGATCATAAACCAATTCAATTAAGCCTTAAAACCATCAAATCAAGCAAAAAGCACAAACTTTAACACATCAATTGACCTAATTAGCAGAAAAGCACAAAACCCTAACCCAATTAAGACAATTGAAGAAGATAAAATCCAATCAGACAACATAATTGAGCAATTGAAACACCCAATTGAGAAAACTCACAAGAATTAGGCTAATTTGATGGTTAATTATTGATTTGTAAAATTAGGGCTCAGTTGATAAAATTGGGGAAAATAAGTGAGATAGAGAGAGAGGGTTTTTAGGCTTAAAGGAAGAGTTGATAATAATAATGGGCGGCTGAGATTAATTTAATATTGTGGGCTGTTGACCTAAAAGTAGTGTTTTAGATATCTTAAGAGATAAATTGGCCCAAATAATAAAAGAATGTCAAATTAACCTGTTTTTAACCGAACCGAAGGCGAAAGGAAAAAAACCAAACCGGTTTTTCACAAACCGATTTTAGTATAACTGAACCGGTGGTTTGAAACCGGTTTGCATGTTTAGATGTCAACCGAACCGGTTCAGAGTCATGCAATTGTTTTTCATGTCCAGAGCCGGTTTGAGTCAAAACCGGTTTTTGATCGTTTGACTCGAACCGAAACTGGTTCGGTTTAGGGTTTATAATTGAAATGTGCACCTCTAGTCTAGGTACATTACTAATAGACATTAAACGATTACCCGTGAATAAAGGTGACAATGTTTGTTTTTTGTATATATATTTGTTTTTGTGTGTATATATGAGTGTAAAGTAAGTGAAAGTGGAGAATGTTTGATTGTGTTACGTTTTATAAGTAAGGGTATTTTGGTAAAACAACATTTCGTGTTATGTATGTTTTTGATCAAACGTGTTTTCTCTTTATATGTAGTATAGATCACCACGTTTTTTTTTTAAAATCGATCGAACATATGTGACTAACAAGTGAATGAATTCTTTGTATTTGCAGGTAGAATTTAGGTACTTGGATAACAAGTCTCTTCCCTCGAGTTTCAAGAAGAAAGCGTACAGACAACTTCTGTTTTGTGCTTAAACAATATTTGAAGTTTCTTTCTTTATATCTCAAATTTTAGCTTATTCCTCTATGACTTTGGTTATCAATTTTGTATCGTCAGGATTTTGATAGCGATTACTGGTTGGTCACTTGGTCAGACATTCAAGTGCACCTGATCTGATTTTCTAATGTTCTTAAACTAATTTGCTGCGTACCTTGTAATCTTCTCCGAAAATTTACAAGAGAAGTCTCTTGTACATGCATATAATCTTTTCTTGCTTAAGTTTGGATTGAGCCTCAGAAACCGGTTAGCGATAAATACTTCATTGTCCTAACAAAGGCAATGTGATAATGTTTATTTTGGTCCCAATCCAAGCAAATAAGGAATGAGGTGATAATCTTAGGAATATAACGGGTTTTTACTTTTAGTCAAAGTATCATTGTGTGTGATAATGTGAATGCGTGTAAACCGCCATTGTCATCCTATTACAGTTAACTGCAATATTGTTGGATGCTCGATGGAGATGCATGTACAGGCAACTTTTAGGATGCAATTTTTGTGTACCACTCAAACTAAGGCAGCCTTACTAGGATGAGCATCAATGCTCCCTCACAATGAATTACATGATTATCTATACACCAATGCACATCTAAAACATCAAGTTACATGCTTACATCAAAAGAAACAACAAAACGACAACTTGACAAGATGAAAAAGGAGCATTTGCAGTTCTGCAGGACGTTTAAGCTTTCACCCCAAACGCTTTTTTTCCAATCTTCTCAGGTTCCTCTTCGTCTTCCTTATCTGCTTCATCAGCAAGTTTGGTCAGCTCTTCCTGGATCATCAAATTTATCTACGCCTTTCTTGATGTCAAATCAGTATCGAATGCTTGGCTGAAACAAGATTACAGAAAAAGAATGTTATACGCCCAAGTAAAGCCCACCACTGATGACTATAGGCAGCAAAATTGGTGTGTTGGGTAAGGTCAAAACTCAAAGTTGACCCAAAAACTTATTAATGAACTAGTTTCTCAATAACAAAAGAGTACAATGTAAGATTTTTGCATTGAAAGTTCATTTTGGGCAGCTTTTGACCCGTTTGTCTCGTGCACTTTGAGTCTTCTTCTATCGTCTTTACCGGATTGACCCATATAAAATAAAACATAGCAACCATTGATAAGTATTGACTACAAAATAAGGAATGAGGGTGCTTACCAAGCTGCTTGAGAATATCAGTGAAGGTTGCCTACAAAATAGATAAAGTATCGCAAAAAAGCATTATTTAAAACTGCAGAAAAGGAAAGTGCTCGGTAATTATGAACACACATAATGGTACAAGATTCTCACCGTATTGAAGTCAACTTCTTTGAGGATCTCACATATTCGCCTTTCTGAGGTCATCGTCACTTAGCTTCTGCTTTTCAGATTTAGGCTTCTCTTTCATGGTCTTTTTCCCTTTGTTGTCATCAGGGTTAAAAGAATCAGTAATTGTTTTCTTTCAGGATTAAGCAAAACAACGATGAAGCATATTTGGTCGGGTAATGGGCCAATTTTAACCAGATGAAACATTTTTGGTCATTTTCTTTAGACTTTCAACAATTTAAAAATGTATTATATATGCTTGCAAAAACAATATAATTACAATAATAATCTAATTCTAGATGATTAGATTAACAAAATTTAAGGAGTTATGTGCATAAAGAATAAAGTTGTGGCAAATTATAGCTAGGTTGACAAATTTGACCCATTTAGCTCGATCATAGCTTTATTTGACCCATTCGACTCACTTAACCAGTTCCTTTAAAGCATAAAATATTTATTTGACCCGATCAAAGTTACTAACGGGAGGTACCTTGGACAATGAAGGTGCATCACCAGAGGAATATCTGCTTTTGCTTGCGCTTGAATGCTTTTAGCCTTTGCTTGACTGCACGACATCTAGTATATGAGAGAGGTGTCATAACAGTAAGAAATACAATGGTAATGTTAGTTGAATGCAAACCTGATCCGTCTCTGCAAGCATATCACTCCTGGTAGCATGAGGATTCAACATGAAATCTATCAGCTTTACCACAATATCATCCTGTTTGTAAAAATACATAACAAAATCATTATGCATAACATTATCTTTACAGCACAGTTTATACCAGTACGCATAAACTCTAATGATCGCCCATTTCTGTTCCAAAGATATTCTCATGATACTGTAATTTTTATACTCGTGTTACAGTCGGGAATGATAATGTTGACCTTTGCTTGGAACGTATCAGAAAGCTTGCTGACAACTGCACTGGTCTCCAAGGCTTCCTTGTATTCGATTCCGTTGGTGGTGATACTGTTCCCTTTTGTTGGAACGTCTTTCTGTTGACTACGGAAAGAAATCCAAGCTTGGTTTCACCGTCTACCCATCCCCACAGGTCTCAACATCTGTCGTTGAGCACTAAAACAGTGTCCTATCCACTCACTCCTTATTGGAACACACCGATGTTGCCATTCTTCTCGACAATGGAGCTATCTAGCTATGATATCTGCAGACATTTTCTTGACATCGAGTGTCCCACCTATACCCACCTTAATAGCCTTGTTTCTCAGGTCATCGATCTCATCATTGATCGCGTCTTTGAGGTTTTATGGAGCTAGCATGGAACGTTGATGCAACTGAATTCCAGACCAACTCAGGATCCATTTCATGCTTCCGTCATATGCTCATGCATGTCATCTCAGCCGAGAAGGCTTATCATGAGCAGCAGCGCTTTTAAGCCATCTTCCATGATGGCCAAATGTGATCCTCGTCATGGAAAGTACAAGGCTTGCTTCCTCATGTACCGTGGTGATATTGTCTCAAGGATGTCAACACTGCAGTTGCAACAATCAAGACCAAGAGGAACCATCCAGTTTGTGAATTGGTGTCCAACTGTTGCGCCTGGAGGTGATCTAGCTAAGGTGCAAAGCGGTCTGCATGATTTCTAACTCAACCAGTGTTGCAGAGGTGTTCTCTCATTTGACCACAAGTTTGACCTCATGTATGCTAAGCGTGCTTTTGTTCACTGGTACGTTGGTTAGGGAATGGAAGAAGGAGAGTTCTCCGAGGCTAGTGAGGATCTTGCTGCTCTTGAGAAGGATAATGAGGAGGTTGGTCGAGGATGAAGGCAATGAAGATGAGTACTAGACTTTGTTCTGTTTCTATTTCAGCTGGTTTGTGTAGTCGGTTGACGACTTTGTTTGTGGATCTTAACGATGTTTGTTTTGTTTCGATCTCGTGTAATTGTGGCAGTGTGACAAGTTATTTACTATCTTCATAATCCGGCAAGTTGGTTTCGAAATGTTCAACCTCACTAGGTTGTATTGCCATGCGCATCAGACATCTAATCTGCCACTGCAAAAGGAACTTGTTAATCCTGCACAACTCTGAAATATCATATGCGAACCACCCAAAACCTAACACGCTCTTTTACAATGCATGTTTCTTCTTAAAATGGATTTTTAATCACAGTTTAGCTAAGAAATGGTGCAACCTGTGTCTCAGGTCTTAGATTCTTATCAGTTGCAATGGTGCTTTTATGTATTTGACCACAGTCATAGTGTTTCTCGAATATGTTTGACATCCTTAGCGATTTTCAGCAACTGTAATTTTTGTCTACTTGAAGTAACCACATTGTTTGTGGATGATTTTCAGCAATATATCAAACGTTACATGTTTTGATCCGAAGCTCTTTTGACCCTTTTCTTAACTAGCCAGAACCAAAATTATTGGGCCCTAATTCTTTTATCACTATGCCTGTCGAAAAATTTGATGTGAACATTTTGAGCGGTTATCTTATAAATATGTAATTTAACGAATCTCAATCTGTGTATCCATGAACGACACTTAAAAGGAACCTATTATTCATGCTCACTATTATCAACTTGTCCCATTTTATTGCAGGTTGTTTGCACACTTGGAAGCGTAGTCTTTGTGAGCATCTTGCTTGTTCACGGGGTATGGCCTGGAATATCATATTTTCAAGAGGGTCATTACCGTAGGACAGATGATTTTGATGACGAGAATCAGGCATGGACCAGAACCCAGCCTGTATCTTGATTCATACATCACAGTGTACGCTGCAATTCAAAGAGAATAAGTTAACGTCTTCCTGGTTCCTGATGGTGATAGAATATGCAATAAGAAGGCCATCTTCTCCCGTGAAGAAATTTGAAAGACCATATTACCCTTGTTCTTACGGTATAAAAAAACACGTGTAACTTTCTGTAAAGTGAAAATTACTGTGCTACCCATTTATTAATGGGCGTGTCTGCACAGACCCATCTTTAACTTCAATCTCAAAACTACCCATTCATGTCGGGTATATATTTTCACTATATACACGACATGGACGTGTATGGATAGGAATGATATGCGCAATTAAATTTTTAGCAATGTCGGGTACAAAATCTCATGTATACACGACATGGGTTTTTTTATTGTTGTTCACAACTACCTATGCTCATATAGTGAATACAATTACACGACATGGACATTTGTATCTGTGACGATGGATTGTTGGAGAATCTTTATTTTCAAAATTTAAAACTTACAAAAATACTCTTTAACTTTTGATAATTACAACTTTTTATATAACAAACTTTATTTGTCAAATATTTAGCAAATGTCTAGCAAATTCGTTAATGAAAAAATATCGTTCGAAGAGCTCAGATTACGAACAAAACAAGCCCAATATTGATATGCTTAACGCACGTACGATTTTATAAAAAATGTTAAAGTTTGATATATATTTTTTTTTAAAAAAAACTTTTGAAAGTATTTAGAATCTTGCATTTTGAAAAATAAAAATACTTACAAAAACTACTCTTAACTTTTTGATATTTACAACTTTTTTATATAACAAACTTTATTTGTCAAATATTTAGCAAATGTCTAGCAAATTCGTTAATGAAAAAAATATCGTTCTGAAGAGCGCGAATTACGAACAAAACGTAAATATTTTATTTATGAAACAAGAAATATCGTTTGGAAATATAAACGTAAATATTCATAAATTTAAAACGGTGTCATTTTATTTATAAAACTAAAAACGGAAACATTTTTTTATATAAAACTAAAATTTTTATTCATAAATTAAAAACATTACATAGAAAATATAAAACGTAAGCGTCACGAAATAAAA
Organism: Chrysanthemum lavandulifolium; assembly: GCA_022545495.1. NCBI lineage: Eukaryota > Viridiplantae > Streptophyta > Magnoliopsida > Asterales > Asteraceae > Chrysanthemum > Chrysanthemum lavandulifolium. The sequence continues at coordinate 253,811,394 of CM040238.1, forward strand.
AGTTTATGAATGTTGAAAAATATAAAATGCAAACTTTGCATAAACTTTTAATTTATGAATATTTACGTTTCTATTTCCAAACGATATTTCTTATTTCATAGAATTATACGTCTTTGTCTCCGTGATTTAAGAGTATGTTTTGAAAGTTTTTCTTAATATATATATATATATATATATATATATATATATATATATATATATATATATATATATATATATATATATATATATATATATATATATATATATATCAAACTTCAACATTTTTATAAAAGCGTGCGTGCGTTAAAAGCGTATCGATATTGAAACCGTTTGTTCGTAATTCGAGCTCTTCAGTAACGATATTTTTTTCATTAACGAATTTGCTAGATATTTCTAAATATTTGACAAATAAAGTTTGTTATATAAAAAGTTGTAAATATCAAAAGTTAAAGGTAGTTTTGTAAGTATTTTATTTTTCAAGATTCTAAATACTTTCAAAAGTTTTAAAAAAATATATATCAAACTTCAACATTGTTTATAAAATCGTACGTGCGTTAAGCGTATCGATATTGAATTTCGTTTTGTTCGTAATTGAGCTCTTCGTAACGATATTTTTCCATTAACTAATTTGCTAGACATTTGCTAAATATTTGAAAAATAAAGTTTGTTATATAAAAGTTGTAAATATCAAAAGTTAAGGGTAGTTTTGTAAGTATTTTTATTTTCAAAATGCAAGATTCTAAATACTTTCAAAAGTTTTTTTTTTTTAAAATATATATCAAACTTCAACATTTTTATAAAATCGTACGTGCGTTAAAAGCATATCGATTATTGGGCTCGTTTTGTTAGTAATTCGAGCTCTTCGTAATGATATTTTTCCATTAACAATTTCTTAGATATTCTAAATATTTGACAAATAAAGTTTGTTATATAAAAAGTTGTAATTATCAAAAGTTAAAGGGTATTTTTGTAAGTTTTAAAATTTGAAAATAAAGATTCCTCCAACAATCCATGTCGTGTATCAAATGTCCAGTATCGTGTAATTGTATTCATTATATAGGTATAGGTTGTTGTGAACAACAATAAAAAACCACGTACAGTATATATGGGATTTTGACCGACATTGCTAAAATTTTAATTGGCGGATCATTCCTGTATCTGGCGTCCATGTCGTGTATATAGTGAAAATATATACCGGCATGGATGGGTAATTTGAGATTGAAGTTAAAGATGGATGCATGTATTGGCAACTCCATTAATAAATAGTACCACGATAATTTTCACTTCAGAATGTAAATCTCAATGCTAGAAATGCGCTATATGCACTCTTCAGCATGCCAATATATAAGGCCTAAGGTGCATCTAGATATGATATAACCATCTTATACATTTCATACAGTATATTCTTATATGAACATTCTAACGGGTCGAGACTGGTAAAACATAAAAATATCATGAAGGAAATGACTATTGCAGGTCGCACTTCTCAAATGGATTGGGATTTGTTCAAAGTATATTCCAATGCAGAACCCTTCATAATTTATTTTGTTCAAACTTTCGATGATTATTGAAATTATACATTATGCCCAACCTCGTTGACATATATCAAGCGTTACATGTTCTGATCCTAAGCTCTTTAGACCCTTAAATTTGTTTTACCCGAACCGGATAATCTCCTTCTTTTATCTTCAATTAACATAAACACAAACAGATTTTTCTGAGGGATCTTTTGATTTGACAAATAAGAACCTTGACCTTTTTAAGATCAAGGTTCAAAAGGTTGGTAGTTTATCGATTCAACTAGTTTTAATCTAATAACAATATAATGATTTAAAAAGTGATAAAATAACATACAATAACTAAACAATGGTTTTAATAATATCAAAGTTATAATCGTATACAATGTCATATTAAGTACATAAAAAAATACATTTAAATTCAAATCCCACATAAAAACCAAGCTATATATTTTAAAGTAAATTGCAAGAATCATTCCTGTGGTTTGCCCATTTTGCAAATTTCATCCTCGACTTTTCATAACTGTAGGCAGCCTCCATTGAAAAAAACTTTGGTCCCTTTTAGTCCTTTGCTTATGAAAAATCAAGGACGATTTTTGCAATTTTGGCTAACCACAAGGATGCCGCCTGCACTTAGAAAGGATCAGAACGAACCTAACTTTTCTCCGAGAAGTCGCACTCGCACTTATGAAAGGTCATGGAAGAAATTTCAATATGGTCAAATCACATGGACTATTCTTGCAATTTACTCTATATTTTATTTTTTAAAGGCTTACATACGTAAACGGGTTCACAGGTTGACCCGTTTAATACTTGTTTAACTCAAACACAACCGGTTTATTAAACAGGTTAGATTGATTGACCTATTTTTTACTCAAACTTGTTTATCATCAACCCAAAACCTGTTTAACTTCGTATCGAGTTCGTGTATTTAAACAATTAAACTTATCTTTTTATTACATGACACAAGCAAGTCTAATTGTCCAACTTAACGCTTCGATTCGAGTTTTGAGTGAAAATGAAAAAAAGAATAAGAAAGGAAAAAAAGGGAAAGGAAAGGAATTGTTAGTTGATATGTTTTTGAGATAGAGGAAATAGGAAAGGAAAAGAAATGTCGTGTTCTTGAGTGGGAGGAAAAGGAAAATAACTTGTTTAAATTACATATATCGCCTTTAGTTGTTAATATAAAATCTTTAAAAATGGTATATTAGTCAGACAACATAACTTTTCATTTCTTTCCTTTCCTCCCATTTTTGGCCGAAAGATTTTATAAACAAAACTTCCTCCTCTTTTCCTTTCTCTTTTCCTTCTTTAAAAAAACTCAAGAACACAAAAAAGTTTTCATTTCCTTTCCTTTCCTATCAAAATATAACTCGAGAATTGAGCGTAAAAGCCCAATCTAATAACCCATATTCTTCTTCCCCAACCATACGACGTCGTTTGCTTCTGCAAACCAGTCTTCATCTTCTTTCTTACAAACCCTGAACCAAAAACCCTCAAAACCCAAAACCAAACAATCAAATAATGGCTGAAAAACCTGAACCAGTGAAAGTGTTGTACTGTGGTGTATGTGGGTTACCAGCTGAGTATTGTGAATTTGGACCTGATTTTGAAAAATGCAAACCATGGTTGATCCAAAACGCTCCCAATCTTTACCCGCAGCTTGTTAATGGTAACAAGATTTTACCCTTTTCAGTTTTATGCTTAAATCTCTTTGCTTTTTGTGTTTTGGTTTAGTATTTGTGGTTTTTCACTTTTTTTTTTTTTTTTTTTTTTTTTTTTTTTTAGACTCAAATTTGAAGGAAGTTAATGGTTTAAGAATTTACCCTTTTCGGTTTTATGCTTAAATCTCTTTACTTTTTGTGTTTTGGTTTAGTATTTGTTCTAATGTTTTGATTCTTAGGGGGTGTTTGTTTATAAGCTTATGTTTCATAAGCCCATTTTTTCTGGCTTATCTTTTAGACTTATTAGTTTGTTATGTTTCAAAATAATCCGCATATGCCGAAATCACATCAGCTCATAAACCCAAAAATAAGCTTATAAACAAACACCACCTGAAGTTAGAGTTGAATTTGAAGGAAGTTAATAGCTTAAGAATTTACCCTTTTGGTTATTTTGTAAAAATTTACTTGTTTTTTGATTTTTGGTGTTTTTACTGTTATTTTTTAGACTCAGATTTGAAGGAAGTTAATGGTACAAGATTTTACCCTTTTCGATTTTATGCTTAAATCTCTTTGCGTTTTGCGTTTTGGTTTAGTATTTGTTCTAAAGTTTTGATTCTTAGGGGGTGTTTGTTTATAAGCTTATTATTTTTGGGCTTATGAGCTTATGTGATTTTGGCTTATGTTTCGTAAGCCCATTTTTTCCGGCTTATTTTGAGACTTAGCCGCATAAGCCGAAATCACATAAGCTAATAAAGCCAAAAATAAGCTTAAACAAGCACCCCCTAAAGTTAGAGTCAGTTTTGAAGGAAGTTAATGGTTTAAGATTTTACCCTTTTCGATTTTATGCTTAAATATAATTGCTTTTTGTGTTTTGGTTTAGTATTTGTGGTAAAATTTGTGTTTTTACTGTTTTTTGTTTGGTGGTTTAGACTCGAATTTGAAGGAAGTTATTGGTTTAAGAATTTACCCTTTTCATTTTTATGCTTAAATCTCTTTGCTTTTTGTTTTTTGGTTTAGTATTTGCTGTAAAATTTGTGTTTTTACTGTTTTTTGTGTGATGGTTAGAGTAAATTTGAAGGAAGTTAATGGTTTATGTTTATTTGTTATAAGGGGATGTTTGTTTAAGCTTATTTTTGGGCTTATGAGCTTATGTGGTTTAGGATTATGTTTCGTAAGACCATTTCTTCCGCCTTCTTTTGAGACTTGTAAGTTTATTATGTGATAATAAACTTATGTAATTCGATGAGTTTCAAAATAAGCTGAAAAAAATGGGCTTATGAAACATAAGCCGAAATCAGATTAGCTCATAAACACAAAAATAATCGTAAAAAAACACCCCCTAAAGTTTGTGTTTTTGTGTGATGGCTTAGAGTCAAATTTCAAGGATGTTAATGGTTTAACAATTACCCTTTTCGTTGTTTTTTGTATGAATAGGTTTGGTTTTTGTTTTTGGGTCTAGTATTTGTATTTTTATTGGTTTTTGTGTGGTGGTTTAGAGGCAGATTTGAAGGAAGTTGTGGTGTTTCGGACCAGTTGCGGACTTCTGGGATATCGGATGCTACCGGACCTTCTGGTAAGTCTGGCTTATTTGTGGTCGTATGTTTTGGTAGGAAATGTAATTAGGTGTTTGGGAGATTGGTGAACTGGTTGCGGTTTGCATTACAGGAAAATGTTATTTAGAGGGTGTTTGTGAAGGCTTATAAGTGCTTATCTGCTTATGTTTTAGGCAATTTTGATTGTTTGGGTAAAACTGCTTATTTGCTTATATTATTTAGAAAGAAACCCCTTAAAAATAAGCAGCTCGGTTACTTATAGTTTAGGCAGATAAGCTTGGTATATCCTGGTTAAAAGAGAAGCCCCCCTTAATATAATTGATAATTACTTTTATTTTGGGTTCCGGTGGGTTCCGGTGGTTTGGCAAACTGATCCATGGGGCTTGAGCCAACCGCCACACAAACTCAAACCAGGTAAAGCCCTCCACTTAGGGGAAGTTGGTGTGGCCACTTTAGGGTTGTTTGCACCAAGCATGATTTCAACTTGACATCTCTCACATTTTAGTGATGATAATCAAAAAACTTTTACCAGCTTGGCCACTCGTGAGCGGTTAATTGAGAAGTACTTTTGAGGGCTAGGATATTAACAAACAGCTTTTTCTTATCAGCTTACTTGAGCTTTTTCTAGATAAGCTATTTCACATATGCACTTTTTACCTCAATAATGGAAGAATCAGAATTTTCCAAAAACCAAGGAAAAACAGATTATCAGCTTATTTGCGATTTAATAGAACGTAAGAATAATCCACACATTGTATCCTGTAGCGTGTCTGATACTGCTAAGTGCTATAAGCAATCCAAACACCCCCTATTGTCTGACAAAACGGCACTGCTGGAGGTAGTGTTTGGATTATTTTTATGTACCAGAAGTCAACAATTAGATAATTAGCTGTGTAGGTCTTTGGCAAATCTGATTATCTCGGACATAAAGAGGTGAAATAATCAGAATCTTTGAAAAGTTTGAATAAGCAATGATGAAACTGATTAGTTCACCCTCAAATAGTCAGGTATACAGTAGATGATATGTTTGTATCAAAATGCAATAATCAGATGAATGATGATAAGCAATTGCAAGCACCCCCTGTTATATTTTTACATGGACCTCTCAAAGACTTGATTGTTTATAACCTTTGGAAATCATTGTAACGACCATCAAACTTGCAATTAGTCTTCTACAATCTTTTACCTACCCGCGAGATGATCAATGTTAAAAGTATAACGGTTCTGGTAACGATCTTTATGGGAATGAAGTGAAGGTACCTTTGTATTCATTTCAGTTTGACCCTTTTCAATAACTTGACAACTTAAGTGTAGTGCCTTACCTATAATAGAAATCAAAATAGCGTGTAGGGCCTTTTTTGTGCCCAAAAAGTTTTTAAATTATCGACTTGGAAATGGAAATAAGTTTAGTCTCTTTATTGCGGTCTTTTGATTTGCCAGGCCTAAAAATGAAAAGAAAAGGTGAGTTACGTGTTACCTGAAAATAACCCCTATTGGATCCACTAACTTTATGTAGGCATTTCACTTGTTAGAGTGATTGGTACTTCATTTAATGTTGATTGTGCTTAAACAGAAATATACAGGTGCAGTACTGTAATATCATTGGAATTGGTAACAGCATGCATTTGTGTGTTCTCCATTGACCCAGATATTTTTGATTCTCAATCACGAGTGTAAATCTTTATTTATTACAAGTGCAGTAGTATGCTCGTATACTAGCTCTCTAAGAGCAATATGGTCATGTGATCTATGTATTATGCATTTTTAATACATTGGTTAGTAATAAATTTTTTTTTATAGGAGGATCAAATACGTGTTGGTAGGATAAGTCAACCTCAACCAACCGGTTAAATTAAGCATGATTTTATCACCGCTAGTCGATGCTTTCAAGAAAAAAAACACTTATTGTTCCGCCTCGTGTTTTCTTCTAACACAACAATAAGACTTTAAATATATAAATGTGTTATTCTTAGTTTCATCTATAGTTCAATTTGCGCTAGTTACATATATAAATGTGTTTTTAATCCAAATTTTACTAATATTACCCCTCCTATATCCCCAGTTCCATGTTCTTTAGATCTGTCATTAACATATTAGCACTGCATTTGCATAAGATTTATTTGCTCTTGTTCTTATTAAACCTGAGAAATTCTTTAGGTTTTGTATGGTTTTATCCAGTTTCCCGATAACGTTCTTTTTCTACATCTATGTTTTTGTTTGGTTAACATTTGGTCATGTTCTTTATGCGCCAGGTTCTTCAGCACCAAAACAAGAGCCAGCAAAACGGCTTCCAGGTGGTAAGACAAAAAAGAAGGTACAGATTGGAATATTTTTACGTAAAGTTTATGTTTAACTATGATACACTCAGATTTTAGTCATATGTATGCCTTATGAATATATGTAAGGTTACTTGTAATATATTAAGCAGACTCAGTTACGTTCTTCTGTAGGACAAACAAGAAGTCATAATCGAGAAAGTAACCCGTAACAAGCGTAAATCGATCACCACACTGAAAGGCCTTGACCTTTTTGGTAAGCTAAATACATACATACCGTTCATGGTATTTTGATTCTTCAGTTATCTTGAATTTTCTTGTATATTAACAAAATAATCCTAGGTGTTAAACTGAGTGATGCTTCGAAGAAACTTGGAAAGAAATTTGCAACTGGAGCTTCTGTTGTGAAGGTATACATTTTCCGGCTACATATAGTTCAAGGCATCTTATAATAATATGTATGGCTTTAATAAATCAATTTTTTTGGATAAATCTCTTCAGGGTCCTACCTAGAAAGATCAAATTGATGTACAAGGAGACATAGCATATGATATCGTTGAATTCATTACAGATACTTGGCCTGACGTAAGTAGACCCCTTTATCTTATCTTATCTTCTCTTTTAAACTTTCTTAGTTATCAGATCAGTTTTTTTTTACTACGGAGTATTTTATAGAGTAAAACTTAGTAATTTTTAGGTTTGTATACCGTTTAAGTTGTAACACAATAAATTTGCTTTCTTTTGGAGTGTCCATGTCTCGGAAAGAGGGATTAGTAATACCAGATTTTCTCATGTTCATAGGTTACACGGATTCTTCAATTTCAGTATTTGCGTTTCATACTCAAAAATTTCACTAAACTGGAACATATTGCAGGTTCCAGAAACGGCTATTTATTTCATTGAAGATGGGAAAAAGGTCCCTGCTGTGTGACTTCCAGAATTTCAAAATCCGCTTCAACTGCATGATCATACGAAAGAACTGTTTTACTGCTGAGCAATTGCTTTTCTTTTTTCTTGAAAACCATCATTGGATAAATGATATTATGAAATGTACGATATTCTGCAGCTGTCAGCTGATCTACAAATTTAAGGTTTCATCTGTTTTGTACATTTTAACATTTCCATTTTATGGGGTTATTATCGCCCGGATACTTGTTCCGAAGAGAAAGAATGATATGACACACAAACCGGTGATACAGATGTATATAGCCTTAGCATGTGTCATGGTCGAATTTTCTTAGTGATTTCTAGACGTATACGTCGCAATGGTGTACAAATTGCGTGTTGTGATAGTCATCGACACAATGAAAACGTGCCCATGTTGAAGGAGCAAGTATGTACAAAAAGATGAAACTGTAACATGTCTACATGATTTGAATAGGATATATATTTGGTACATCATTTGGCCCACAAATCATGTTTTGGATTTGAGAGTTGGAATTGTTCAAGGTTTTTGAAACATTTTAGACCCCCACAATATCCATTGTGGAGGATCCGAATTCTGACTTTATTAAGTACATCAAATTAACATTTCAAATGGTCCCAAGTTGCCAACAGCTCGATTAACACGCGAAAACACTGTTGCTTGTCCCTCTCGTAAAATTGGTACAACGTCGACTAAAATCTGTGTAATCTTCACGTATCTTGACTTTATCGTTCGTGATATCAATTTCCTTGCACGTCGTGGGCCGTCTCTGACTCTTCGGACCTATCGAGAGTCCATCTTCAAGACTATACTCAAATATCCAAAGACGGGTGTGTAGTCACATATATCTTCCATGATTTTCATGAATATAGATCTAGCCATTTAGGTAAATTGCGTAAATGACCCGTTTGACTATATATATAAAAACAACCGGGGGTGAAGAAATAGATACACACCGGGCGGCCTCCAAGATCGAGAGCCAAAAGCGAAAAAGATATAAAAAAAATACCGGCTAAAAACACCAAAAGAGGAAGACCGCAAAATAGAAAAGCCAAAGCAAGAAAACTATATGTTGCACCATTAAAGCATGGTTACTTTTCTTCGATTAGTGATCGAGTTGTCCCGATTCAGACTCTGTTTATGAAAACGATTCTAGATCCAACAACAACATGCAATAAAAAAAAGTTATTTTGATCATATAATCTTTTGTGTTAGTCTATCTTACATAATATTTTTTTTCTTTGTTTTCATAATAAAAAAGACTAAAATACACGGTTGGTCTTTAAACCAGCATTCTTGACAGCGTTGGGACAAACCCAGGCATTATCATCGCGGAGGTCTAAAACATGGGCTTTATATGCCAAACTGGTCCTTGACCAATAACGCCGATGTCAGCGTTCCGTTATACTCCAAAAATCCGTTATCATGTTATTGTTGAGGGTAGAAAAGTCATTTTACTTGATGACTATAGCGGATGTCTTGTCAATTTCCGCCATTATGTAGAATATAACAAAGGCTGTGTACTCATTGCTCATCCCCAAACTTGTTTTGAAGCCTACCGAAAACCCTAATGCAATGTCAATCATCAAATCAAATAATCTAAGTAAGAAAATAACAAACACCAACCTTGGATTTACTCATGGCGAATAAAAGAATATCCTTTCTTTGATGATCATGAAATTGAGGAAAAAGTCGCAATCAAGAGATATTGTAAGTCTTTTTGGTTATAGCCTATTACAATCATATGTTAGTACGATTGTTTAAGTTATTCCCTTTTAGGTAACTTTAGCTTAACATTGTTTTGTACATTTTTATACACGGGGTGAACCGAGTTCTTTAGCATGATGTTCCATTATGAAGGTACATTCAAATACTTTCGGTAGAATATATCAAGGAGGCAAGAAATGCCTTGTTGATCATGTGGAAATAAAGAGGTATCCGTTGATGAAATGGATGCTCATGACCCAAATCGGTTATGAGATTGGACAAACCAATTATTTCTACTTTCTTAAGCACAGTTGTACATTGACGACGGTTTGTTTACTTTGCGTGAAGTGCTAATGTTGAGTTGTTGAAAGATGTTGTCATAGAGCATAAGGCGATAGATGTCTATGTGGAAATAGGGAAGACAAGATTAGAACTTTCGAAATGTCCCCAATCAATTAAGGCGTGTTTTGGGAGATGGATAAAGATAGGAGAAAAGTTGCTCACTGGCTATTCAATCTTGTTGTAGACGATTGGTGTTAGATGATCTTGATAAAGAACGCCTAGATCCTTTTATCCAACTTACACAAGTGCCTATGGACGTCAATGATATTGGTGAATCTAGCAATTTGCCAAACATTGAGCCTATATTTTCCACCCTAGACACATCATTTGCTAGCCAACTGTTCATAATGATGGCGTGCTTTAGTACTTATTGATGAGGACAATGCTATTAAGGGCCCGATAATTTTGAGGTTAATGTTTCGGTGACTCGGGAAGCACTTAGACAAAGTAGGAAGAGCACTAGTTGATGTCAATAACGAGGTTTGAGGAGCCCGATAATTTTGAGGTTAACTGTTTCAATTGACTCGGGACAAGCACTTAGACAAAGCGGGAAGAGCACTAGTTGATGTCAATAACAAGTTTGACGAGCCCGATGTGGATGTAACTCTGTTTCAGTGACTCGGGATAACATTGAAAAGGATCTGTTGTTGATGTTACTCTGTTACAAGTGTGTGACACTAGTGACTTAGGCAATGCGATTGATGATTCAATTCAAGCAAATGAAGAGAACACTTGTCGAGAATGATGCACAACTTGCAATGGTCCAAGTAGGTCGAGAATGATGCACAACTTGCAATGGTCCAGTAGGTCGAGTAATGAGTTAGGTGAAGCAGAACAACCAAGAATATAAGTGATGACATGCGGTTGGAAAATGATTTACCGTGATGGTTGATGATGTCTTTGCGGTGACTATGTTTCTTTCTAACAGCGAGACTTTGTAAATGGAGTCTATACCACATTCTTCTATTCAGTCGGGAGTTTGCTCTGCGGGGAAGTCAAAAGTAAAGTTAGAGAGCATTCAATAGAAACTAGGAGGAGTTGTTTTTTCGAAGAATGACAAAACAAGAATAAGGGTCGAGATGTAAGGGTTGTGTTCCACTTTCGAGCCCCAGTGAAGGTCTGACCGGATATAGGCCCATCTAGAAGTCCATTAAGCAGAAGGGTATAATTGCATTGCTTTCGGCAAAAGGACTATTCGAAATACTACGCCCATGGCTATTGTTTGTCGGCGAGAATAGTGATCTGTGTCTGGTCGGTCAGGACATATAATAAGCAACACACTTGTTTGCAATCAAGAGCGATCGAGCTTTTGACCTTCGCTATATCTCACGAAAATTACATCACAAATTGAAACCAATCCTTTGGTTCTGTCAAGTCATGCATAATCAACTTACCAACCAATACGAGCTTAAGTGTCTCTTCATAAGGTTTTAAGGGCCAAAACCTAGCAATAATGACCATCAAGGGTCAATTCAAGCTACAATTTACCATGTTGAGAGATTATGTTCAAGTTGCGGAAGACAAACCCTAATACAACAGTGGTGATGAATGTGGAGCGACCTCCGATGAGGCTCTTCCAACGGAGAATTCAAGAGAGTGTATGTTTGTTTAGGTGCCTTTGAATGAAGGATTTAACGCGTGTGTGAGATCGTTGTTGAGGTGGGTGCTTTTCAATTCGTGGTCCTTTGAATGGTCAATGATGACAATTGTGGGAATTGATAGCAACAATGGTATATACCCTTTAGCTTATGCTTTTGTTGAATCGAAGACATAGGATCATGGACTTGGTTTCTTCATTGTTTATCCGATGATATAGCACTTGAGCCAATCTCAAGCATCACTTTTATTATCGACATGGAAAAGGTGCTCTTAATCTGTTCATGAATTTAAGTCTCTGCTTTGAAAGCAGACGGTAAACATATTTGACTTTGTGCATGATATAAGTAGAGCTTTAGGAGAAGTTTTCGGATGCGAAACATGATTCTATATTAGAAGCATTCATGAGAAAATGAAGCCGCAATGGAAAGGTAGGGCCTCAAAGAGCATATGTGGAAATGTGCAATGACCTGTTGTTGTATGGGTTTCGTAAAGCTATGGGCGATTTCAAGAAACTTAATCAACCACCCATGATTGGTTAAGTAAGATACCACCGATACATTAGTCAAGGTCGCATTTTCATGTAAGTGATGTATCTGTTTGATTAATTTGTTGTTAATGCGGTATAAATAGTTATAGTTAATACATGTTTATTCTTTGTTTATCTTTTGGGAGAGCTACTTCGATGTGTTACTTAATAACATGTGTCAAGTGTTTCATGACAAAATAATTGAAGGTTTAAGCAAACTAATTATTACAACATTATAATACATTAGGGAATATTGTATGAAGAGGATAATGCATGTTCTTATGGTGATTGAGAAGAGTGATGGGCCATTAACACCAACTGTACAACACATGCTTGAGGGTATTAAAAAAGAGGCTGTTAAGTATAATGTTTTATGGAATGGGGGAACTAGGTTTTAGGTTAGTGGACCATGGGGTGACCAATGTGTAGTTAATGATGTAAACAAGTCTTGTACTTGCAGAAGATGGGAGATAACGGCTTTACCATGTAAACATGCTGTTGCTACCAATTGGAATATGGCTTTAAATGGGCAACAAGTAGGAGCTGTAGAAACATGGGCTCATCCTTGTTACTATCTACTCACTTGGGAGGCAACCTACAATCACCATGTCCAGCCTATAACTAGCAGCGAACATTGAGAAAAATCAACTGTGCCAACAACAAGTGTTCCACCGAAATCCGAAACAAACCCGCCTAGCTCAAAAGGTAGAAAAGAGTTAGGATAGCTCCTGAAAGCGAAGAGATTGTGAAGGATGGTAAGGTCATCAAGGGCTTGGAAGAGTGTTAAGTGTAGTATTTGTGGCATTCTTTGGACACAACCGGAAAACATGCCTAGGGTATGGTGGAGTGAAAGTAGTTGAGCGCCAATAAGGAAATGTCAAACGGTGCCTACTAAAGGCTGCGACAAAAAGACACATCCTAAAGGTAATAAAGTAGCGGCAGATAAAGAAGTCAAGGTACATGTGTTGTTGAAAGTCAAGTTAGTGCGGTTCAAGGAAGTGGTGTTGAGATGAAAATCAAGATCCAACAATCAAGATCCCATCATACATGATGCATCCATCACAATCCGCAACATCAAGATGAAGCAATTGTCGATCCCGGCATGCATGAGCAATCCCGAGATCAATCCGGCAACATGATCAATCCGATCGATTCTCACCGCAATCAAGTGATGTTCAGCGGTTTCTACTTCAACCCGACTGCTACGAAGAATGACTAGGCGGCGGGATGCCTTTGGAAAGAATGATGGCCTCACCATAGGTCAATTCTGTTATGATAATTATCTAGACAATGTTTCATCTAGTTTATTTACTATGGACAAGTTATATACTCTAAAAATATATGTGTGTGTGTGTCTAACTGTAGTTCTCATGCTTTGAAAAGTATGCAATTTTATGCATTTGGAATTATATCCATTTGCATTAACTATGGAACCATGTCATTATTGTGTATTTTTATAGATTGACTAAGCTTGATGTGTGAATAATTTGCATCAAAAGTAACCAAAGCTAAACAGAACCTCATAAGAATGTTGACATTTAATAGTCGACCCTAAACAAATTGCTAACCATCGCATACCCATAAGGCATTGAAAATCATAAACAAACCAAGCGAATACTTTATAACAACGTTACTACAATTCAAGATCTTGAACATTAACCATCGGCCTTATTACATAAAAGCTAAAAAGTTATCCCAATGCATAAACAATCAAGAACAACATCCAACTTAGCCCGGGTAAATCTTCCACTTCCACACGTCACCTTCAAACATCTACTAATCTTGCCTCAAGCTCATTTCTCCCCTCAAAAGGCTGGTATGATCATTCTTGAGCGAGCACGATTTCATGATCATTCTTGAGCGAGCACGATTTGGGATCACACCATGTCCGACCTATAACTAGCGATGTACATTGGGAAAAATCAACTATGCCAACAACAATTGTTCCACGAAATCGAAACAAACCCGCCTACCGCGATAGGTAGAAAAGAGTTAGGATAGCTCACGAAAGTGAAGAGATTGTGAAGGATGGTAAATTGTCAAGGGCTTGTAAGAGTGTTAAGTGTGGTATTTGTGGCATTCTTTGGACACAACCGGGTAACATGCCTAGGGTATGGTGGAGTGAAAGTAGTGGAGCGCAATAAGGAAATGACAAGCAGTGCCTACTAAAGCAGGAAAAAGAGACATCCTAAAGGTAAAAGGTAGCGGCAGATAAAGAAAGTGAAGGTCAGTCTTGTTGTTGAAAGTCAAGTTAGTACAGTTCAAGGAAGTGGTGTTCAATCGAAAATCAAGATCCAAGAATCAAGATCCCATCATACATGATGCATCCAGTCACAATCTCAACAACATCAAAATGAAGCAAGCTGCAGATCGGCATGCATGACCAAGCCCGGTGTGAATCCCAACAACATGATCAATCCCGGTCGATTCTCGGTGCAATCAAGTGATGTTCAAGCGGTTTTGCTTCAACCCACCTGCTACACGTAGAATGACTAGGCGGCGAGCTACTGGAAAGAATGATGGCCTCACCATAAGTCAATTACATTATGCTAATTATCTAGAAAATGTTTCATCTAGTTTATTTCCTATGGACAAGTTATGTACTCTAAAAACATATGTGTGTGTCTAGCTGTAGTTCTCATGCTTTGAAAAGTATGTTATTTTATGCGAGTTGGAATTATATCCATTTGCATTAAGTATGGAACCATGTCATTATTGTGTATTTTTAGATTGACTAAGCTTGATGTGTAAATAATTTGCATCAAAAGTAACCCAAAGCTAAAGAACCTCATAAGAATGTTGACATTTAAAAGTCAACCCTAAACAAATTGCTAACCATCCGCATACCCATAAGGCATTGAAAATCGAAACAAACCAAACCGAATACTTTATAACAACGTTACTACAATTCAAGATATTGAACATTAACCATCTCGCCTTATTACATAAAAGCCAAAAAGTTATCCCAATGCATAAACAATCAAGAACAACATCCAACTTAGCCCGGTAAATCTTCCACTTCCACACATCACCTTCATGACTACTAATCTTGCCTCAGCTCATTTCTCCCCTAAAAGGCTGGTATGATCATTCTTGAGCGAGCACGATTTCGGGGATCATACCATCTTATCCATCGACAAGAAGACCCTATTCATGATTATGACAAGTCATTAAACAACCACCATTGTTACAATGTACTTTGCTCGCGAAAACAAACTAACACAATAAATATTAAGACGCACTTACTTCAACGGGACAACCAAATAATCGACATACAGGTTGGCAAGAGGTCCAAGTCGCGAATAATAGCTTGCTTACCACACCAACAATGTACCATCTTGAAACGATTATCGCTTTTGTAGAAAGGCTGTTTTGTAGGATAGTTTAGGGATGGATGATAAATGTCGACCAAACCGTGTTACGAGACATATACTAGCTACAAACATTGTACAGCGGTTTCTATTTAATGCGCTTCTGGTGAAAGCGGTTTTGCCCTCACCAACATAACGTTGACATCGGCGTTATTGGTCAAGGGACGAGTTTGACATATAAAGCCCATGTTTTGGACCTCCTGCGATGATAATGCCCAGGTTTTTCCCAACGCGAAGCGCAGTGACAAGTTTAGGGACCAACCGTATATTTTAGTCTAAAAACATTCAATCATCCAGGCTGTATATATACAATAACAATAAGTAATCTTATCAGGTAGAATATGAGAAAAGTAAGATATAAATAGTTTCTTGAGTAAAATGCAAAAATCGTATTTGTGGTTTGGCCAAATTGCATGTTTCGTCTTTAACCTTTTGAAAGTCTGAGACATCGTCCTGTGGGATCTTTGGTTGCGATTTTGACAAGGGCATTTTAGTCATTTATTTTGGATGGGGCGAAAATAGCAACCTAAAGTTCTCCACAGGGATGGTATCTGCACTTTCGAAAGATTCAGGATGAATCCTACAATTTGACCAAACCACAAGGATGAACGTTGCAGTTTACTCAAGAAACTATTTATATGTTACTTTTCTCATATTCCACTTATAAGATTGCGCATTGTTGTTGTATATATACCGCCTGAAGGATTGAATTTTTTTATTATGAAAAGAAAAAAAAAAATAGTATATAGATAGACTAATTACACAAAGATGATATGATCAAAGCGTTAATGGTCGCTAACAAATCATCAAAGTCCCAAGTTGCCAACAATTCAATTAACACGTGAAAATACTATATATATATATATATATATATATATATATATATATAGGGAAGGGATCAGAAGAAGAAAACTAAAATGAGAAGAATAAGAAGGATTTCTAGCCACACATTTCAAATAGGGAGGAGAATTTTAAGGGGAGATGCATCCATTTTTTACACGCATCCGAAATGAGTGGTTGTAGCTTCTTCTTATCATTCTTATTTTAATTTTCTTCTTATTTGATCTAACTCTCTCTCTCTCTCTCTCTCTCTCTCTCTATATATATATATATATATATATATATATATATATATATATATATATATATATATATATATATATATATATATATATATATATATATATATATATATTTGATAACATTATACTTGCAAATACTATTGATTGTCCCTATCATAAAATTGGTACAACGTTGACCAAAATTTTTGCAATCTTCATGAATCTTGATTCTATCGTTCGTATTCACGTTCCTTGCACATGGGCCGTCTGCAACTCTTTGGACCTAAATGAGAGTCGATCTTGAAGACTATACTCAATCATGATGATCATATTTGTCATGTTTCTTTCTGGTTTATAAGAGCACACGGTATAGGGAAGGATAACATGCCAAATACATCATTTTTTCGTGCCAAACTTGTGCCAACCATACCGTCACTTTGTGCCATTCGTGAGCCAAAGGTTCCCAAGCCATTTGATGTTGTATGTTATTTTTTTCATTTTTTTGTGTGTATTGTGAGTAAGTGAGTATTTTTAGTGGGGTATTTTGTGGGACCCAATAAAATGTTAGTGGTGTGTTATGGGGGAGGGTGTTTTAGTTATTGGTGTGTTATTAAAAAGTGTATGATGTGGCACTGATGTGACATACCAATAACATGTTATTCGTCAATGCCATACCTTGTGCTCTAAGTGGAAAATGCATAACAAAATGTTTAAATTGCTTTTTAGAATATACAAACATGTCAAAAGTTCAATATAGATCTCAATTTCTGTAGATCGATGAACCAATAATAACCATCCATTTTAAAAATAAATAAACTTTAACCATTTTTTAAAATTAAATATCTCAAACCGTTAATTGTTCGCTATAAAATATATCACATGACGAATTAAATTATCTTTCTATAGATATGCACTATTATATATTTTTAACGATTTTTTCAAATTTCGGTAGGAAAAATCATGTATGATTTGTGAAAATCATATATGATTCGATTTTGAAAATCATATATGATTTTGAAAATCATATGATTCTATTTTTAAAAATCATATATGATTTTACAAATCATATATGATTTTCTGGTGAATTTTAAAAAAAATTGTCGAAAATATAGAAAGTGCATATTAATAGAAAGATAATTTAATTCTCGTCATGATAATGTATTTATAGTTTGAAGATTCACCGTTTGCAGATATGTTGTTTTAAAAAGGTGGAAAATAGTTTTTATTAACTTTGATAAAAATGAATGGCTACGATTGGTTTATTGGATCTATAATAAATATAGTTATATTGATCTCAACTCATACAAACATTAAAGGTTAGTCATTTTCCAAATATCCAAAGACTTGTGTGTCTAGTCATATATTTTCCATGATTCTCATGAATATAGATCTAGCCATTTAGCTAATTACATAAAACGACCTCTTTGACTATATTTTTTTATTGAGCGTACTATTTGCATTAATTATCATGAATATCCACAAACACCGAAGAGCTTGCTAAATTATAAACAAGTTCATCATTGACAATAGAATTCACATGGGTATCTAAAGCCCGTTAGCTATAATATGAGTAGGCAAATATTTACGCGCTCACGAAGATCAACTTCGTGAATCAAATCAATGGCTTATTTCAAAAATATCGTGCCATAAACTAGCAATTTGAAGTAGAGTTCTCTTTGTACAAAGTGACCGATGTCAAATTAGAGAGTCCATTTCCACTTGTCTATCTCGAGCAATCGAGCGACAAGATATATATAAAAACAACGGGTGAAGAAACTATACACACGAAGGCCTCCAAGATAGAGAGCCAAAAGCAAAAAACATAAAAAAAATACCGGCTAAAAAATCTTTTGCCAAAGATGAAGACCTCAAAATAGAAAAAGCCAAAGCAACCAAACCAATATGTTGCACTATTAAAGCATGGTTACTCTTTTTAGATTGGCGATCGAGTTGTCCCAATTCAGACTCTGTTTATAAAAACGATTCTAGATTCAACAACACGCAATAAAAAGAAATCATTTTGATTACATCATATGTTTAATTAGTCTATCTTACAAAATAAATTTTCTTTTCTTTTCATAATAAAATAATTTAATCCTTGAAGCGGTGCATATACAACAAGTATACGTAATCTCATCGACTGAAGTATGAGAAAAGTAAGATATAAATTGTTTCTTGAGTAAACTGCAAAAAGCGTTCTTGTGATTTGGCCAAATTGCAGGTATCGTCCGTAACCTTTCGACAGTGCGTGCACCATCCTTGTGCGAAACTTTGGGTGGAATTTTCGTCCATGGGTTGCAGTTTTTGACAAAGGCAATTTTAGTCATTTTATTTTGGATGGGCACTAAAAAACAACCTAAAGTTCTCCACAAGGACGGTGCATGTACTTTTGAAAGATTATGGGCGAACCTACAATTTGGCCAAACCACAAGGATGATTTTGCAATTTACATAAAGTTAAGTAGACCGCTTATATTATGAGAATACTTTAAATAATTGGTCCCGTGGTTTGACCAAATTGCATATTTCGTCTCCATTATTTCGAAGTGCAACGAGCGTCTCTATTTGAACTTTCGATTGCATATTCAATCCTCGACCAAAGTTGAATGACTAAATTACCATTTGCTTTCTTCCTCTTGAATATTTACATGGATATTTCTTTTTCTAAATTAAAATCGATATGTTTATTAAATTTCTAGATTTATAAAACAAAGTTCATCATCTTCAATTAATATTCTAGAATTAAATTAAACACTACAAAACACAAAACACAAATCACGTATGAACACAAAACCCGTCAATAAACAAAAACCAAAACACATTCACAAATTAAAACCTTAAGAGTTAATTACTTAAATGGTCCTTGTGGTTTGCCGGATTTCACGGGTTTAGTCCTTGTAATTTTTTTTTCAACGGGTCCTATCCTTATGGTTTTAACCCGTTACGTGTTTAGTCCTTTTGCACTAACTCTGTTAATTTGACTTACTTTGACTGTTAAATTAAGGGGAATTTTTGACATTTCGTGTATTGAGATATATTTATTCATTTGTGAGTGATGTGCTCACCGTGTGCAAGTTTTACAAATTTATAAACACGAATTATCCGGCTATTACTATAAACACATACGAGCAAGTATACTCGTTCGCGATAGCAAAGGTGGGTAAGTCGAGATCGTCCCAAGGGATTTTGCTTTTGAAATTGTTTTAAAAGATTGGTAACAAGAAAGCTTTGTCAAGGCTCTCTCCAAAAAATGATTGTTTTAGTGAAATTCAATATAAAAACATATACTTGTGTAGTCTATAGGCAATCATAGTAAGTGTTCATGAAAGCTTGGTGTAAACTCTTGATGTGATGCACAAATCATAAGCAAATGATTTCCAACCCATGGTTTATGTTTTGTAAAATCATTTTAAGAACAATAACATGTAGGTAATCCTTTCGGTCCTTATCCTAATGATTATCCTTTTAGAAAATCCATTTGTTTGTAAAATGTTCTTATTAAACTCGTTCCTACGAATCTTTCGACCTTTCGTGATGAAAATGTTTCTAGTCTTGTTTCAATAAGTAAACATGGTGGTTGTCAATCACCATATCCCCATACAAGTTTGTCACTTAACTTTTTGGAATAAAACACAAGAGAAATCCTTTCGGTCCTTTTTCTTAAAACATGTTTTACCAACAACTCAAACAAGACTAGTAGTTTTCCAACAATCTCATTTAAACAAGATCATATACATGCATCACATATGAGAACACTAGTATGATTTCCTACATCCTTACACACAAGTATATTCAAGAACTACTCCATGATAACTATAACAAAACACAAGTAATAACAAAGTAATTCTAATAACTCAAGAGAATAGAAATCCATAACAAGTTTCATAGAATACCTAAAATTTTGGGATTACAAGAACTAGAATTCGTGGATTATAGCAACCACACGCCTCAATCGCCTAGCTTAACCGTATAACTCGAATGATCAAAACAATGG
Organism: Chrysanthemum lavandulifolium; assembly: GCA_022545495.1. Lineage (NCBI taxonomy): Eukaryota > Viridiplantae > Streptophyta > Magnoliopsida > Asterales > Asteraceae > Chrysanthemum > Chrysanthemum lavandulifolium. The sequence goes on from CM040238.1 coordinate 253,831,910, forward strand.
ATGAGAATGAGTCTCTCCAACCTCACAGACGTTTTTCAGTAACCAAACTTTTAGGATGAATAAAATGGTTGGTAATAGCTTTGGTGTAAACTATTACACTTTGGGTTGTCACACCTAGACTACTAAGTCTAGGTTCATTATATAGCTAGAGAACCATAACTATCTGTCTAAAACGTTCTCTACAAGTAAATAACAGAAATGATCGGCCTTCAATGATTATGGGAGTTAAAGCAAACATTAATTAACAAAAGTTGTAACTCAGGTCCATGAAACCGGATCGGTTGCAACACAACCGGATCGGTTGCGTCTTGCTCCTTCGCCCCAACCGGATCGGTTGCGGGCTCCAACCGACAGTTGGGCGCCTCTTAATACCCTAGATTTGACTTTTGTTGACTTTTATTGATTTGCGCCTTTTTCTTTGTTTTGTGATGATTTCAAGGCGAAACTTGATCTTTACTTGTTGTAGATACTTAGAAATCATTGCGCTTCCTAGTCATTGAGTCCAAGAGTTCCCTTACTTGATTTCCTTCATGAGAATTCTCCAAATGTGCATGAAATCTTCATTTCTTCATCTTTTGTGATACTTGGCTATATCACATACACAATACGCATCTTTTCCACTTTTGCAATGGTTATGAGTAAATATAGCCTATTATCATACACAAAACCAACAATAACGCTACTAAAAACATCTTCAATTTGAGCGTTATCAAATTCCCCTACACTTAAGCTCTACTCGCCCTCGAGTAGGTCTGACATTTGCAAACATCGATTTCAATGGTCTTGATACGATGGTTCCGAAAATTTAACAATCATCTCAAAAGAAATAATTATTAATTTGCTTTTATTATGTGAAAGCGTAAATGAACAAATACTTTAGATAACACAACTAGAACACCTCACGAATTATTTTAAGAATTCACTCAACACTCATATAATGGTGGGTATATGTAAATCACTCAATGCCTAGTCATGATCAATGCTTTTACCATAAGCTTGTACAAGTATCAAAACAAAGAAAATAAATTCATCAAAGAGGGCTTTTATTGGGTTATAACGTTAAGGCTTCGGGTTTATAAAAGGTATGGATAAGACATGGGATGGTTTATGGAATTGGTGTTAAAGAAAATAAAGTCAAGTCTAAACCTCCATGTTGCTAGCCATCATACAAACCACAATCCGAAAATGATTATATCTTCCTCCTCTTCACATATCGATCTCCAAACATATAACTCAATTTAGCTCATTGGCTAATCAATATTCTTCATATAGCACATTGGCTATAACCATATATATATATATATATATATATATATATATATATATATATATATATATATATATATATATATATATATATTTTATATAACAAGTTCCCCACACTTAGTGTAAGCATACACCACAAAAAAATACAAATGAGAAAGACGCCTCCTTCATCTTTGTTGGAGAATGGTACACACTATAGGCAAAGTGTAGCTTTTTCATAATCATAAAAAACAATCCAACACTCCAAACAACTAGTAACAAACCAATAGACATGACCTGGGTTGGTTAAGGTTTAAGGTGTAAACTCTTTTTGTATTTTTCTGGATTTAAACAAGAATGAAAAGATTGGCTCGAAGGGTGTAACTAAGGGTATCTAGTGCTAAAAATGAGCACTAACAAATGGGTCCATATAAGGTGGTTAACTAACCGATGTGGTTAGCAAAAATATTAGATGTAAAAGGGAAGGCCATTTGGGTTAAATCCTACGATGCCTCTTATCATTTGAGCGTATATTTATCACCGAGAGTGATTTTAACCGTAATGCATAACAAGTACAAGTTCTAGAATCGACACAATCACCGGCACACTCATAGCAAATATAAAACAAAAGATGTGTTTTATACAAAAAGAAACCTCACAATTAAGTGGAAAAAGAAACTATAATGCGTGCTAGAAAATGCTATCGAATCCATAATGAATTACTTCCGTAATTTGGTCCAAATCAAAAATTTTCAAAAACTTCATTTTACCATTGAAATACCCAAGTTGTTTTTAATATATCTCAATAACGTGTGAAAACAACTAGACAATCAAGGGCGATTTCCTGCTAATTACTCAAATCCAAAAACTTTACCTAAAAATCGAAAATAAACTATAAAAAACTAAAATTTAAAAACTCGTATCATTTTTCCTATTTTCTTCCCTCTCCCATACTTAAGTTTTGCATTGTCCTCAATGTAATAAAAATGAACTTCAAAGTAAAGAAAATTGGGAAAAAGAAATAGTTAAAAGATACCACGGAATAGAATATGAAATGCGCATATTGGGTCATAAGCAAGCACGTGAGTTATCCAACTCCAAATATTGACCAACAATAAGCTTCCGTCACATCTATCCTGCAAACAAAAACTGCAAAATACGCAATACACAAAACAAAACAAACAAACAAACCAAATGCTACTAAAAATATGAAAATAAACAAAGCATGATAATCATCCTAAAGAAATAGTTAAGAGATAGAGATAATATTGTTCAACACACAATAACCATTGTTTTTGAAACCATAAATCAAGAATGATCCACGATCATTCGTCATCCTCACTCATCTCATCACCTTCATCATCATCACCGCTTTCGGTTTCATAGTTCTCCTCCTCATCAAAGATTGTATAAACCTTCCTCTTCTTCTTCTCCTTTGCAACTGCCGATGAAGACCCTCCAACATCAAATCTTGATCCTCCGACCTCGGGTAATCTTCCATATGGTGGTACTGGGTCAGGAAATGGTACATATCCAAGATATGGATATGGATAGGGTCCAGGATAAGAGGTGTAGGGGAAAGGATATGGTGGAACATTGGGTGGGTTGTAGGGTGGCAACTCGTAATTGGCTTGAGCCATGTGTTGAAAAATCAAAATCGAATAATCATTGATATAATTGTTCCTCAACATCATCGAGTCTCTCCAAACATCCCTACACTCAATTTCATTCAAATGTTGGTTCCACTCTCCCCAACCTGAGTCAAAACTACTAGACGTACCCGTTTGCACGTTTCCGTCGGTATATTGCCCATTGGCACATTTCCTTCTTCTTTGTGGTTGTTGTTGTTGTTGTTGTTGTTGTTGTTGTTGTTGTTGTTGTGGTTCAATCCATGCTCCCAACGTTTTCGTCTTCCTATTAAAAGCATTACCAAAACCAATTGCATTCCAAATTTCACAAATCTTTGGCTCTCCACACTTAGCCAACTCACTACTATTGTAATACCCAAGATTCCTTGCCAACCTCGCCACAAAATGACCTCCACAAATGTTGCTATTACCTTTGATTCCCGGGGCTCTCCTAGACAAATACTCGGCTATGAGCCAAGCCGCATTTCCATCCTTAGTTTCCTCTAATAACATCATAACCCACAAGTCCGGCTTATGGCATTTGTCCCTGCTTCCAACTCTATGAAACAGCCCAGTTACTAGCAATTTGTGTAGCACTCTCATCAACGGATTCCTAATGGTTGCAACATTCCTCCTAGTACAAGAAGGATCTCCCACCCGATTCCAATAAGCGGGGATACTAGGGTGTTCTTTTTCAAACCTCCTAAGCCTAGAAAAATGAGTTTCAAACAATTGATGCTTAACCTCATTCGGTTCATACAAGCCAGCCAAGCAACAAACAAAATCCGGCAAAGTGTAGGCGTGATCCACCCACAAAGCTTAAACCAAACACAAACTTCTTCCATGATGTTTGAACATTGACCTTTCTTTCAAAGTACATGGCGAAATAACTCCATACACCATTCACGATAAACCTCTTCATCTATGCTAAATGCTCTTTCCCATGACAAATCATCAAGCGAATCCCCATCAACCGGATAGACATAAGACATTCGCATCATATTACGCAACTCATTTTCACACTCATACTCGGTAAACAAATCCCAATCAATCAACCTTGGAACCAAAACTGTCCTATTTTGCAACTTTGATAATCGTTCCCTGAAAGCATATTTCTCCTCATAGGTGAGATCTTTGAACTTCAAGTTTGCATTCGCTTCAGTCTTCAAGCTATACTTGACTTTCTTCCTTGCGTTTCTTTGGCAATACTTGGCAACAATCGGGTTTAGTGGAACCCATGTCGAACTTGAACAACCTACAACATTTCTCTGTAGAAATCATAAATATAAGTCAATATAAGAGTGTTAGAACAAACGGAAAGGTCCATAGAAGCCTCTAAGGTTTAGTTCAAAATTTTGAAATTTTCCAAAATAGAACGTGGAACCGGATCGATTGAGGAGCAACCGGATCGGTTCCACGTGCTACCTCAGTCCAACCGTTCGGTTGCACCCATAACCGGATCGAGATACTTCCTCTGCGAAGGCTTTGCCTTCAAATCCATTTTCACTAGATTTTTCTAATTCCAATTCACTCTAGATCGCATTCTAACATCATCAATGATTCCCATCCTCAAATTGTTCCTAATTGTTTTCAAAGCTTTCAATCATCACATATTCATCTTGCTTAAAACTAAACAATCTTAACCTCAATTCTTAATTACTTGTTCTAATCAACAATGTGGCATCTAAAATTCATTAAAAGCATCAATCATCAATTGCAACTTAATTTGATTCAATAGCACAACCTAATTAAATTTGAAAATTCAATCATCTGATACTCATTCCATGTTGAATCAATCACTATAATTCTTTTGCAATGCATTCCTATATCAATTACCCACTTAATCCTAAAGATTACAACTTAATTCGAATACTAACAAAACCCCAAATTAGTGACCTAATTTGTAATTGAATCAAATGCTCTAATTAAACCTTAATTAAGTTAATTGATTGCGATGCTTACTTGCTTAGGTGCCATGATGATCTTCTACAACTTTTACAATCTTCAAACAACTTCTAATGGTGAATTTTGCGAAACCAAGTGGAGGATTAGTGTGTGTGTATTTTTACGAAAAATTGAATTTTTGGTATTTATTGATAGGTCACAAGTTTTACAACACAAGCTTACTAGAAAGAGATAGAGGCGATTGAACAAGATTCACACACACACACGATATAATAAGAGTGGTTCTGCGTAGAGTGTAATGAGAGAATAACTTGAACAACCAACCCTCAGTGAGGGTTATTACATAGTATTTATAGGCAAGGGCTAGGGCAACACTCCTACTCCTTCCTTTTCCTTATTGGACATTGGCCTAAACATGGGCCTTCACATAAGCTTGACCTTAAACAAACATAAAGGCCATAATAAGCTACCTATTACATATGAGTAACAAACACTTGAATTAAGGTTTAGGGTGATTCCAACAATCTCCCCTCAAGTGTTGGTGATGAAAAAGCAGTGAAGGCGTTGATGTAATAGTAACTTTGGCGTCTTCGACATTCTTCTTTCTTGTGAGAAGGAATGCCTTGATTCGAACTATCTCCCGGTGTAGAGATAGTTTTCTTTGAGCAGTTATGCTTTGGCGCCATCTTTAACTTTGTTCTTTGATCATTGTTCTTTGTGATGAAAGTGATAGTATGTTGTTGTGCGCATCAAGTGCGCCTCGGGTTTGCCGCTCTGATGTCTCTCCGTCATTCTTCAACATGCTCACACGCTCTTTGGCGTTGGAGTTCGATCTTGATGAAGTTCTTTAAGTCTTTAACTTTGTAGATTCTTTGATTTGACGAAGAATCATTAAGTGTTGTGTTGCTTTTGGATAGAACTTCCATTAGTGATGATGTTGGCGTGAGCATGAGAAGAATACGCGATCATCCCGCCTGGAGCTTCCATAAGAAAACATTTAAAGCGGTTAGTAATAAGTGGATTCCGCACTTACAAGTTTGAACTCGAGAGTGTTAACAACATAGTGTGAAAACACAACTCTAATTCTCACAAAGGCCGTTCACAGACTGGAGTCCCACAAGTGAGATAACGCGATGTACCGAAGTACATCTGATTCGAGATGAGTCATCGAGGTACACGAAGCATCACCTCACGACGTAGACCGTTTGAGACACACTAAGCGTAATCCACGGGAGTTACCAAGTGACTGCTTTGTCGGGGCTGTTTGATGTTGACCACAAGGAGTTTCCATTCAATCATTGAGGATCATAGTTGTGAACCTCTCATGAATGTTTTCGACAAATTGCTAAGATTTGTGAAGGACTCGATAACGTACCAGCGATGTTCTTAATGTTGAACATCAAGTGATGAAATGTCAAGTGTACCTAAGAGATCTTTGATGAATCTCGTGGCTCTAGACTCAATAGTGCGTTTTGGTTTTCTGAGCGGAGACTAGGAGAGGGTCTCCTTCTTCAATACTAGCGATCTCTAAGAAAGCCAATAGTTTGCGTAGGGTTCCCTGTGAGAATGAAACAAGCTTCTTTGAGAGAAACTTGAGTGGCTAAGAAGGTATAGTGCATGTGTCCGGGTCCATGACGACATTTAATCTTCAATACCGATCACTCTGTGTCAACCAAGCATATGAATTGAACCCGATTATGCGCCCTAAGTTGAATAATTTGGAGGGCTATTTCTTTTCACCCTTTTCTTTGCATTTCTTTTAATTCTTCAACTCCTTCTTTCTTGATTCTCATTTCTCCTTTTATAATCGTACCTAAGGACTTCTAAGTACTAACTATTTGTGATGTCCTTGGTTAGATCCATCCGGCTCTGGCGGATCATAGGACAGTTATTCCTAACCTTAGTCACCTTATCACTCCATGACTAACCTATGTTGCCATAAAACCAATTTTCAAGAAAATCTCTCAAAGGGTTTGTAAATGAAAAACATGTTTGAACCACATGAGAGTTTTATCTTTTAGCGTAATACTCCCCTCCACATGTGCTTTAGAGTTTTGACGGAAATATGCCTTTGTGTGGGAAAGCGCGACTTTTGAATTGATCAACTCAAGATAGACACTCCCCGCGAGACACAGTTCGTTGCATAGTTAAAGAGTTACATTGTCGCTTTTAGGTGACAACTAGCTCTAATAACTACCTTGAAGGTGTAGACAAGCCTCGAAGGTTGTCATACCGTCGAGTTCATGTCTACCAAGAGATTCTCGAATGGTACTTTCTACTCGGACAAGTCCTTTGCGAGACACGTTTACATTACTAGAGAACTAGCTTGAAATTATTACCCATCCGGACAAGTCTTTTCGAGTTACTAACAGTTTAGTACCATCAATTCGTTGGTTAAGTCTATTACACAAAGATTCATTTGCATTTACACAACATATTTCTTATCACATAATTTTCTCCCCTCAAAAATGGCATATAAAATGTTATTTTGAAAAGTTGAAATAAATATGACCATTTCGAGTGTTGCGGAAGATGACCACTATGAAAATTTGTGAACAAAGTTTTAATTCAAATACTCCCCTCAACAAGTGATAAAAGCGGTTGAGGTTTTGAAAATCATACGGGAAGTACTTGTCCTTTTGAGCAAAACCTTGAAAAATGAAAGGTTTGATAGGTTTTACTCAAAAGTAAGAAGCTTTCGCTCCTTTTATAAGGATTGTGGCAGGCGTACACATGGTCCTTTCTTGACAAGAACGGGTTGTACAACGCTATGTGTGCAAGCCATTCACATATATAAATCATACATCCAAAGTAATAATGAAAGAAGCGGTTTAAGGGTACCGGTAGTCCGGAGATGTCGCCGGGGAGTGTGAATCGGGCGTTGAAAGCCGGTGATGTTTATCTGGGTCGACCACCAACATAGCTTTCAATCTTACAGGCAGTCCTTCTATACAACCGTTCATCAATCATTTTGATGATCCTCCTCACATCCCTTCGATCCCGAGAATTCCATCGCTTAGGAGACCCAATCTTTTGGCGTATATCCTTCAACCTATAAGCCAATCCGTCCCTAACCATCTTCAAAGTGTGATCCCCAAACTTGTGAAGATCACTACACGCCATTAAGCAATTTCATTGAAGTTCACTGCGATAAGCGGCCGAATGGTTTCTTGATGAGTGTATATTATGAGCTGGGTGATGTCGGGAAGATCAAGCTGCGGTGGAGTGAAGTTGACACGGTGCGATAAGATTCAAGCGTCGGATGGAGATCTTCTACCGTTCTTTGATAACTATCGTCGATGAAGATGAGCGACTTGATGAATTGGGTTGTACTTCGGTGGAGAATTGTCTCATCGACCACAGTACTTTGGCAAGGTACATGTCTTCGATGTCGTTGATAGACAAATTCTCAAAGTCAACTTCGAGAGAATGCATAATCCCTTCGTCTTGTCTTTTGACCACAATCTTCTTGAGATCGTGTAGTCCCATTTGGACGAAAGATCAACGTGTTTGATGGCAAGCGATGTTTTAATCTTGAACACCGCATGTTGAGACTTACGAATCTGGCGACACGTAGTAGATTCTTGGTGTTCGACCAATGATGAATCCCATACATTGCATCTCGGTCGTATGCTTCCACTTTGTTAGAGAACAAGTGATTAGCTCTTTCCTAGATAGCTATCGAGTTTAAGTATTAATTTCTTTGGGAATGGAAGTGTCAAGGATGTAGCTTATTTCCTTGAACCATCGCCACCGTGAAGAAGAAATTCAAGTCTTTGTTGAAGAAATATCTGAATGGGATCCTAGGTGATCCGGTTGGCGATCGTTGGTAGTGGTTTAGACCGATCGGTGTAATATGGAGGATTGTCACGATAACGCTACACGCGTCGTTCGAGGTCAAAGGAACTTCCTTTTCTTGAGCAAGTTTTATAACACCTAGGCGGTGAACCTAATCGTTGTAGTGTAGTAATTAGGGTAAGCCACGGGTATTGATATCATTCTCTGGGGAATAGGAATGCTAGTAGGGAGTTACTACGCTAAGGTTAAGGTTGAGGAAGATTATTTTTATCTTTTATATTTTATGAAAAATGGAAAGGTACGAATCTCGGGTATTGGATTTGGGGGTTGGTATTTCTACCGATTACTCTACTATTATCTAATTATCTAAACTAAGGTTGTGGGAGTCTATGTCTAATTAATGTGTGCTCGTATGATAGTTTAAAGATGTGTTTACTTAGTTTGTATTACTCCTTAATTATCTCCTATTGATGGTTGAGTGTCACGTCTTATTCTAGTTGCGTTGTGTGTCTAAAGTTGTAGGGTGTCGTTTCTCCCAACTCTTGAACTTACCAAGGGTCTTGTCTACAAACCCACTAGAGATTATAAACTCCTACTCTAAGGCGCTCTTTGGATGGTTTAGCCTACAATTACTCAGGTAATTATACTCTAAGGTTCACAAAGATGAATCAAGCATTAAGTACACAACGAATGACCTATCGCATTACTAGATCATTAATCAACTAAGATAAGAAACAACCAATCAATATTCAATAATTAAGTTTCATACTTCTAAGCAAACACACAACTAAATTAGCGGACATGGAGAACATGCAAGCATACACACAAATAATCAAAGACATAATTGAATTAATGAAGTAAAGACTTATCTTGGTGTAAGATAGGGTTTAAAACCCTAAAATACTGTACAAGACACCTTAGGTTCGGTTTTAGGTTTTTTACTCCAAAGACTCTCCACACAAAGACTGAAAAATTCGGATTCTATATATAAGATTATGTTAATACAAATATCGTCATTAAACGTTATTTATATTTTTGATCTTTGCCTAAGTTTTGTTAACGACAAAAGTAAATTTAATTTATAAAAGCTTAAAGCTTGTCAAGTTTATTAGATATTAAAACAAGCTTTCTCAAACAATATATTCATCATTCAAGCATTTACATTTATGATTAGTAACATCTTGATATGACTCTAATCATTATGTATGATAGTAGTTTGTAGAATGTGTTAGGTTCTTATAACCAAACACTACTTAAGCATTGCATATTTCTATTAATAGTAATACAACATTTGACATCATGTATTACATCATGGAGATCATTGGAAGATTCCATTAGATATTTTGTGAAGATTTGTACTCTTCATATCTTGCACAATCTTACTTAGATAGAGTTGACTTTAGGCAAGATTTGATATCTTATTTGTCGGATGGCGGTACCAATTTGGTACAGGCGGAACCCTTTTAGGGTCCGCGGTCCGTCAGGCGCTCCGTCCAAATTGGCTATAAATAGCAATGCCAAGCCAAGTAGTTTCTCATCCCTTTCCAACATACTCTCATACATATCTTCTCTCTAACCTTTCTAACTCAGTTTCATATCATATTAGTGATCTCTTTTGTAGCAAAGAAGATCAAGTCATATTCAAGCTTCAACGAGAAGTTGGAAGTCTTGTTTGTTTAGTATTGTATGATCTAGTGTTGATCCATACTTCATTGTTGTATCAAACCATCATAATCTTGTGAGTGTGAGTGGTTAGTATTTTAGTCCTCAAAATACATTGTGTGTGGGAGTAGTTGTACCCTTGGAAAGAACTCGACATCTAGCTTAGTGTCGGAAATAGTGTAGCGAAGTGTAAAGGTTTTCTCCACGGTGAAAGGAGCTTGTTGACTAGTGAAGTTAAACTCTCGAGTGTGAGACTCGGGAGTGGAGTAGGGCAAGGAAAAAGAGTCCTTGTAGGCGAACCACTATAAACAACTTGTTGTGGTTTGATCATTTCTTTCCTTACTTACCTATTACATATTGCTTTCATATTTCATTAACATACTTAAGATCAATATCAATTGATCTTTCAATAAGTTTCAAAACAAAGTTTTTAATCGGTAAACTATTCAACCCCCTTCTAGTTTTCTACAATTGGTACCGAGCCTCGTTGCTCAAGAATTTCTAAAATAACTTGTATTTTATAAACTTGAAACGATCCATGGATTCGAAAACTTTAAAGAAGGGCAATCTATGCAAAGACCACCACTCTTTGAAACCAATGGATTTATCTATTGGAAAAACCGCTTTTGAAACATATGTAAAATCAAAAGATATAGATCTTTGGTTTATTATTGTTAAAGGAGATTTTAGTTCTACAACAAAAGATATTTCCGTTGATGAACAAAAGAAATTAGTTGCTAAAAATAATGAAGCTAAAATGATGCTTTATAATGCTTTACCTAGAAAAGAATATGAAAGAATTTTTATGTGTGAAACCGCTAAAGATATTTGGGAATCTTTAATTGTTACACATCAAGGTAATTCACAAGTCAAGGATAACAAAATTGATCTTCTTGTTCAACAATATGAACAATTTGTTATCCCGAAGATGAAACCATTGATTGTGGCTTTGCTCGTTTTAACACTATCATTACATCACTTAAAGCACTTGACGAATCTTTTCGTAGTAAGAACTTTGTCGGAAATTTCTTAGAGCACTCCATCCCAAATGGAGAGCTAAAGTGACCGCTATTGAAGAATCAAAAGATCTCTCAATAATGTCACTAGGCGAGCTAATTGGCAACCTCAAAGTTCACGAAATGGTAATGGAGAAAGATTACGAGATCATCAAAGGAAGAAAGGAGAAGATCAAATCCGTTGCTCTTAAAGCAAAGGCGGAATCAGCGATGATGGTGAATCTTGTTCGATAGTGAAGATGAGGAGTATGCCATGGCCGTTAGAGATTTCAAGAAGTTCTTTAGAAGAAGAGGAAAGTTTGTAAGACAACCTCGAGAAGAAAAGAAGCCATTCGAAAAGATCGGGATAATAAGAAGATCAAAGGTGAAAGAAAGTGTTTTAGATGTGGTGATGCAAGTCATCTCATAGGAGAATGTCCCAAGCCACCTAAGAGCAAAACTCAACGAGCTTTTGTAAGTGGTGCTTGGAGTGATAGTGAAGACGATGAAGAATCAAGCAAGGAAGAGATCGCTCTAATGGCACATGAGTCAAATGAGGTACTTTCCGATTCTTCTTATTCTTCCATAGATGATGACACCTTGCAAAAACAATATAATCAATTGTGTGAGCTAAGTCTAAAAATCATAACTAAAAATAAATTTCTAAAAACTAAAAAGGAGTTTTTGGAAAATGAGGTATATGAGTTAAAAGAAAAAGCAAAACGACTTGAAAAAGGAAAAGCAAATGACAATGATTGTAAATCATGTCAAGAGCTAAATCTTGAAATAGAAAAACTAAAGAAAATAATTCTAAGTTTAAAAGGTTTAACAAAAAACATTGCTAAACGCCCCTTTCACAAGAAGTTAAAAGAAAAAGCAAAACGACTTGAAAAACTAAAGAAAACTAAAGAAAATAATTCTAAGTTTAAAAGGTTTAACACAAGAAGTTTTAATAGAAAATAATTCTAAGTTTAAAAGGTTTAACAAAAACATTGCTATTGCCGATGAAATAGTTAAAATCCATAAAACACCGGGAGACATGAATGGGCTAGGGTTTAATGAAGTTTTAATACCTAAGAGTCAAAACAAAACGGCGAAAAGGACGAACATTCATCACAATCTCTCAACAGACAAGACGGACGACGGAACCAAAAAAGGGTTCCGTCCGTTGTAAAAGCGGTACCATGGGTACTTGATGAGCAGAATGTTATGTCTGGACACGTCTTGAATTTGTTAAAATAACAAAGAAAACCAATGATAATGTTAAACTAAAACCAACCATTATATCAGGAGTAGGACTTATTAAAAATGAATTTAGATCAAAAACTACTCAACAACGACATAAAACTTCTTTTGCCAAACGCCCCTTTCCTAAGAGCAACCACAACGTTCAACATAACTACCAACACAACGGTTGGAATCAAAACTTTCCTAGACCATATCAAACTCCAGATTACATGCCATGGAACCCTTATCCATCATTTCCATACATGAATCAAATAAATGGTATGTTTAACCCAAACGGACCCATGAGATATTGGGGACCAAATGTTTGAGTTATTCGCTTCTTAGGTATGTTTGAAAGTTGGATTGGAACGATGAATGGATAAAAGATAGTGGATGCTCACGACACATGACGGGCAACAAAGTCTCTTCTCATCATACCAAGAGTATGACGGAGGTAATGTCACTTCGGTAGCAATCTCAAAAGCAAAATCATTGGCAAAGGTACGATTGCTCATAACTCTCTAACTATTGAAAATGTTGCTCATGTGGATAGGTTAGGATTTAATCTACTTAGTATTAGCCAACTATGCGATAAAAAGTATAAAGTACTATTTGATGAAAATGGTAGTAAAATACTAAAAGATGGTATCACCATAGCTAAAGGAGTTAGGAAAAATAACATATCGTCATGAAAATAGATAAAACATATAATGACAAACTTTGCCTAACAACATTAGAGCGATAGCTCATCTCTTTGGCATAGACGCTTAGGTCACGCTAATATGAGACTTATACAAAACCTATCTTCAAAAGAGTTAGTTAGAATTTGCCAAAACTAAAATATGACCAACACTTTTGCGACGCTTGCAAAATTGGTAAACAAACACATAGTAGTCACAAATCTAAAATATGGTATCTACATCTAAGTGTCTAGAATTATTACATATGGACTTGTTTGGACCATCCGCTATAAGAAGCTATGGAGGCAACTTATATACTTTGGTCATAGTAGATGACTACTCAAGGTTTACTTGGACGTTATTTTTGAAAACCAAAAATGAAGCTTTTGATAAATTTGAAATACTTAGCAAGAAAATTCAAAATCTTCTAGGTGTCAAAGTTGTGTCGATCCGAACGGATCATGGTCGTGAATTTGACAACGAAACTCAATTTGGAAACTTTTGTGATACTAATGGTATAACACATAACTTTTCCGCTCCACGAACACCTCAATCAAATGGAGTAGTAGAACGTAAAAATAGAACAATTCAAGAAATGAGTAGAACAATGCTTAATGAACAAAACATTCCTCAAAAGTTTTGGTGTAACGCAGATTGACACTTCTACATATATTTTAAATAGAGTCCTAATCGTCCTTTCCTAAACAAAACACCATATGAACTTTATAAAGGTAAAAGCCAACATTAGGATATTTTAAAGTCTTTGGTTGCAAATGCTTTATTCTTAACACTAAGGATTATCTCACCAAGTTTGACCCAAAGTCTTATGAAGGTGTATTTCTTGGTTACTCTCAAACTAGTAAAGCTTACATTGTCCTAAATAAAGAAACAATGATAGTCGAGGAATCGTTGAACATAACATTTGACGAAAGTCCACCTCCCTCTAAGACATCACCTTTGGTAGATGATGACTTAGTTGAAAGTCAAATAATTGAAAGTCAAATTAATAATAATAAGGAAGATGAACCATTAAATAAGGAAATTGTCAACATAAAAGAATCTAAAAGTCATCCATTAGAAAAGGTCATAGGAAAACTTAATCAAAGAACCTTAAGATCACAAGCTCAAAATCAAAGTAATCATTTTTGTTTTGTATCCACCATTGAACCAAAAACCATAAATGAAGCAATAAAAGATGAATCATGGGTAATGGCCATGCAAGAAGAATTAAACCAATTCGTTAGAAATGATGTTTGAAACTAGTTCCAAAACCCAAAGATCAAACTATAATTGGAACAAAATGGGTCTTCGAAACAAAATGGATGAAAGCGGTATAGTATCTAGAAACAAAGCTAGGCTTGTTGCACAAGGTTATAATCAACAAGAAGGAATTGACTATGATGAAACTTATGCACCGGTAGCTAGACTTGAATCTATTAGAATATTACTTGCTTATGCATGTGCTTATGATTTTAAATTATTTCAAATGGATGTCAAAAGTGCTTTTCTTAATGGGTTTATTAACGAAGAAGTGTATGTTGCTCAACCTCCCGGTTTACCGACTTTGAGAAACCACATCATGTCTTCAAACTCAAGAAAGCTTTATACGGCCTTAAACAAGCACCTAAAGCTTGGTACGACCGCCTTAAGACTTTTCTTATTGATAACAAATATACTATGGGATTAGTAGATAATACTCTTTTACTAAGAAAAGGAATCACAAATTATTATTGTTCAAATATCGTTGATGACATTATATTCGGATCAACTTGTCAAGAACTATGTAATGATTTCTCTAAAATCATGCATGACGAGTTTGAAATGAGTATGATGGGTGAGTTAAACTTCTTTCTAGGACTTCAAATTAAACAACTAGAAGATGGCATTTTCTTTAACCAATCTAAATATATAAAAGATATGCTTAAGAAATTTGGTCTTGAAGATTCCAAACCAACTAAAACACCCATGTCTTCGGACACTAAACTCACCAAGGACGAAGAAGGTGAATCCGTAGATAACACTAAATATAGAGGAATGATTGGTAGCCTACTCTATCTTACGGCTAGTAGACCCGACATTATGTTTAGTGTTTGTCTATGTGCTCGCTTTCAAGAAAACCCAAAGGCATCACACTTAGAAGCATTAAAAGGATTTTAGATATATTAAAGGAACAACGTGTTTAGGATTATGGTATCCCAAAGGAATGGGTATAGAAACCATAGTGTATGCCGACTCGGATCATGCCGGTGATTATGTCGATAGAAAAAGTACAAGTGGTATTTGTACTTTTGTTGGACATTGTCTCACTTCATGGTTTGCAAAGAAGCAAACGGCTTTAGCCATCTCGACTACTGAAGCCGAATACGTCTCAACCGGAAAAGCATGTCAACAAGCTCTTTGGATGAAGCAAGCTCTCATAGACTACGGAATTCATCTCAACGATATTGTGATACTTTGCGACAACAAAGGAGCCATCGATCTCAAGAAGAATCCCGCTCAACATGCTCGTACAAAGCACATTGAAATCGTCATCACTTTCTTGACAATGTTCAAAAGGAAACATTTCAATCGAGAAAGTATCCTCCGAAGAAAACATTGCCGACATCCTTACTAAACCTCTTAAACGAGAACCCTTTAATCTTCTTAGACTTGGTTTAGGGTTAATGGAACCAAGCATGTAGGATAAACATAGCCTAAAACATTAGAATAGTCAAACCAAAACAATTTTGTCTTGTTTCGCTCATCGTAGCCACGGCACCAACGACAACACGTACGGAACCAAAATTTGGTGCCGTCGGTCCGTGGTGTCTCGAAACAAAACGATTTTATACATAACATCTTCTTCCTCACAACCCACTTTACCAAAACGTGTAAAACTTAAACCAAGCTCATTATTGTCATCTTCCCACTCACTAATCATCGAAGATAACATCATTGTAAGTATCCTAACTACATTTCATCTCTTAATTCGAGTCTAGGATTCTTATTTATGCACAAAACTATCACAAATCATTACATGGGGTTTTATGTATGCTTTTATACCAAATATGAATTCAATTGGCAAATTGCATAACTAGTCATTCAAATTAGGTACTACATTATCATATTGCATAAACAAAATCATGTTTCCACTAATTGATAGATAATAAATATAAGGCCTTATTCAAACAACCAAACACCCCATGTCAAAAGTTTTGAAAAGCTTCTCACTTATAGGAAAACATTTTTTCATTGCTAATACAAATAGAAGCGTTAGAATTTTCATCACTTGCATGCTCTTGAATACTAAAGGTATTGCATAACTAATATGCACTCCGGGTATATTCAAATGTAGCCACATTGAATTAGGAGCATTTGGGTTATCTCATGGTATTTGCCAAACACTCCACTAAAACCATTTTGTGCATAAAATGAGTCGAGATAACCGCAACTCCAAATTGTTTTCATATAGGCACACACTAGAATCAAAAACATTAAAACTTATCTAAATTTTAACATGTTAATTCTTATCCTTAGGAATAACCATGGTAGCCATAAGATTCTATGATCACAAAGACACTCTTAACTACATTCCCAAACACCACAAAACCAAAGGACTCACCAAGGAACAAGTAGAAATATTTAGGGTCTAGAATCAAGATATTTCCACGAGGTAGAACCATTCACTCATCCTTCCTTGAGCATACCAATCTTCGTGAAGAACTAGCCGCCATTCAATTCGATTGTCTTCTTGACATTGATGAACCAATTTGTCCTAGGTTCGTATTAGAATTCTATGCTAGTGTGACCGGTTTTAGTGATGAAGATGATGAGTTTTGTCTTAGCTTTAGAATCAACCAAAATGACTACACCATCACTTTAAGTGACTTTGCTAGAGTACTAGGAATTCCCAACCGTGGAACTTGTGTCTACACGGATAAGTGGTCACTCACCGCCCTTGATGCAATCAATGACCGCTCTCTTCCCTACATAACCCGTTTAGCCGATAAGGATGTCATCCGTGAACACCTTTTTAACCCAAAAACGGATACAACCCGAGTAACCCGAAGGGAAAGAGGTAGACCGAGATCCATATGGAATGGAGCTCAATGAACTTAAGCAATTTAAGAAATGGGAGGAATTGCTTAGAGCAAACGTCATTAGCACCATAGGGAATAGGGATCACATAAATGCTTGTCTTTGCCACATGCTTTACAACTTATCCACCCGACAACCATTCAACTTAGCCTACTACATAGCTAGGAGAATGATTGATATTCCAACTCAAGGATCCGTTGCTCTTCCATACGGATGCTTCTCACCCGTCTCTATAGAAACTTCGCCCAATTCCACCTACCCCAAAAGGGATGCACCTTAACTATGATCTCATCCTCACATCTTTGTGCCTTTGAGTGATGCTCGAGTTGCTAAGACTAAAGGCAAAGAGCTAAACCTCCAACTCCTTCATCATCATCATCAAATAGCTCAGGATGGTCTTCCAAGCTCTCGCCTTCCACCTCAAGAGTATTACACATCTCTTCCCAAGATTGAGAATGAATCGCAGAATTCAAGCAAACTAAGGGAATGTTCAAGTGCCTTGGTAGGATGATGAACAAGATTTACAAGAAGTTGGACAAATAAGGGTACTTTAAGGAGTGTTTGGAACAATGCATTATCGTTAATGTTTGATACTATTTAGTTGTTTTTATTATGTAGGATGATAATATAACTTGAAACAATGGTGTATGCTAACAATCTCATGCAGGGGGTAGCACAAGTATGCTATCAAATTTTACCCATTTTCACTATATTGTGAAAATCAATAAGCCTTGCTCTTAATCTATGCTCCACTGTGTTTACATATGTGTTATTTACTTTTCCTACCTAGAAATGTTTAGTATAACAGTTTTGAGAAAAATTTCGAGTTTCGAAATTTCGATTTTGAGAAACATTCTCATTCAAATTTCAAGACTCCACGGATCGACGGCACCATTATTTTGGTACCGTCCTTTATGAATTTAGTACCGCCATATCTCAGAGCGGACCGGACGGCACCCTTTTTGGGTTCCGTCCGTGTATGATTTTGGTGCCGTGGATCCTCCGTAATTTTCTCAATTTCGACTCTTCGTGATTCCAAATTATCTTCCATCACTTATAAATCAATCTTAACTAGTATATACCGTTATTAGAACTAGTATTATTCACTAAGGGATGTAAGAAATCCATTTCCACCAAAATTCAAAAATTTGAAAAATCCACCCAAGGAGCCCTTTGGCATAAAGGAAGGAACCAAATTTTGGTACCTTCAAATCCGTGGGTAATCGAATATTAGGAAATTCCACTCACTAGAACACATTTATTGCATATCTTTTCTTCTTCACTCCATCTTCTTTGTATGGATTGACTTGGGTGATATGACTAGCATTCAACCCACTTCCAAATCATTAGGAACCTCATCTCTTCAATGGTTCAACATCAAATCAAACCTTTTCTCAACATTTTCTTACCTCTATAAATTGAAAGGTTTTACCATGATCATCCTCACACCTTCTTCATTCTCACTACTATCTAGCAAATCAAAACCCAAGTTAAAAATGACTAAATCATCACCAAAACCTTGCAAGAAAACCGCTAGAATGAGCGTAAGACCTTGTTGTTTTGTTAATCTTAGCTCATCATCCGAATCCTCACCTCTCACCATCTCATCTCCCATTAGAGATGATACACACCTTACCTTAGCTACACCCACTTCATCACACATTGTGATCACCACTCCACCACCATCAAAAGCACCTACTTCACCTCCACGGCACCCATCCAAACATCCAAAACACCTCACCACCTTCACCAAGGTCTCCCACTCTCACTCCCATGGAGTTATTTTCTACTCCACCAACATCACCAAATCCTTTCCTAGAAGACTTGGAAGACTTGCCTCCCAGGCCAAGTCATCCACCACCATTGCCATCCTTTGGCACCATTGAGCTAATCGCTCATGAATCACCTCGGTCATCCATTGACCCAAACGCCCATTAGGGCCAAGACCTCTCCTTTTCCACCCCATTCACAAGGACATTCATGGTCCTTTATACGGGATCATCCACTTCCATCATCAATGTCCCTCATATTGAGGACATTCCGGAGAGCATGTGGGATGACAATCCCACTAGAGAGGAGATTCAAGCCGAACTCCACAACCTCCACCAATTCAAAGGCATGGTGGATTCTCACTTAAGTGAGACAATGCAAATGCAAAGTGCTTTGCTTGCATCCATCATGACCACTCCAAACATCCCCAACACCACCAACACATCCACCATTCCACCACCACAACCTCCGCAAACTTTCTACCCACCAAGGCATGGTTGCTCCACTTGTGAGCAAACGGGTCAAACCGTGGAACGGACCCGGATTATGGTCCATGACTTTCACGAAGAAATGAGGTTCATCCTCAACCACATTCTTGAGCGTCTCAACGCTCTTTCCCATCCACCATCTCTTTAGGATGGTTTTTAGAATAGTCTTTTATTTTTGTTTTTAGGATAATTTTTTTTTCTTTCTTGTACTAGAAACACATCATTGTGTTCTCTTTTCATGATCTTTACTCATGAAAAATTTTAACAAATGAATGTTGTTTATTATGTTGTTGGTGTCATTACATAGTGTTTGGAAATACTTGTGAATGCTCATTATTACTAACAATTTTTTTGTAGCTTTATTTTCACAATCCATGTATCTTCCCATTAAAGCACCCAATTTAGGGGAGCTTTGAACAAGGGGAGATAATAAGCTCGGCTCATTACATTCCGCAAGATAGCCTCTTCTTTTGTTGAGACAAAAGGGGAGAAAATATAGAACTTGAAATTATTTATATTTGACTTTTCCGAAAAGTCAAAGCGCATACAATTGACTTTCTAAAAGTCAAACAGAACCCTCATTGATAATACTTGACTTTTCTTAAAGTCAAGCGCATACTTTGACTTTCTCGAAAAAGTCAACATCATGCATCAACTAGTGAATTCTTTGACTTTCATAAAAGTCAAAATTTATACACTTATATTATCATTTCCTTTTCAAAGTTCTAAAACTAATATTTTTATAACTCTTGTACAAACTTTGTCTCTTTTATAAAAATAAATTTATATTTTGTCCTCAACAAAAGGGGAGATTGTTAATACAAATATCGTCATTAAACGTTATTTATATTTTTGATCTTTGCCTAAGTTTTGTTAACGACAAAAGTAAATTTAATTTATAAAAGCTTAAAGCTTGTCAAGTTTATTAGATATTAAAACAAGCTTTCTCAAACAATATATTCATCATTCAAGCATTTACATTTATGATTAGTAACATCTTGATATGACTCTAATCATTATGTATGATAGTAGTTTGTAGAATGTGTTAGGTTCTTATAACCAAACACTACTTAAGCATTTGCATATTTCTATTAATAGTAATACAACATTTGACATCATGTATTACATCATGGAGATCATTGGAAGATTCCATTAGATATTTTGTGAAGATTTGTACTCTTCATATCTTGCACAATCTTACTTAGATAGAGTTGACTTTAGGCAAGATTTGATATCTTGACTGCCGATCGGCGGTACCAATTTGGTACAGGCGTAACCCTTTTAGGGGTCCGCGGTCCGTGGACGCTCTCGTCCAAATTGGCTATAAATAGCAATGCCAAGCCAAGTAGTTTCTCATCCCTTTCTAACATACTCATACATATCTTCTCTAACCTTTCTAACTCGGTTTCATATCATATTAGTGATCTCTTTTGTAGCAAAGAAGATCAAGTCATATTCAAGCTTCAACGAGAAGTTGGAAGTCTTGTTTGTTTAGTATTGTATGATCTAGTGTTGATCCATACTTCATTGTTGTATCAAACCATCATAATCTTGTGAGTGTGAGTGGTTAGTATTTTAGTCCTCAAAATACATTGTGTGTGGGAGTAGTTGTACCCTTGGAAAGAACTCGACATCTAGCTTAGTGTCGGAAATAGTGTAAGTGTAAAGGTTTTCTCCGCCGGTGAAAGGAGCTTGTTGACTAGTGAAGTTAAACTCTCGAGTGTGAGACTCGGGAGTGGAGTAGGGCAAGGAAAAAGAGTCCTTGTAGGCCGAACCACTATAAACAACTTGTTGTGGTTTGATCATTTCTTTCCTTACTTACCTATTACATATTGCTTTCATATTTCATTAACATACTTAAGATCAATATCAATTGATCTTTCAATAAGTTTCAAAACAAAGTTTTTAATCGGTAAACTATTCAACCCCCCTTCTAGTTTTCTACAGATTACAATTGCGACAGCGTCACCTTATGTTTAGTGACGCCGTCGTGTCGCCGCCATTAGGGTTTCGTCTTGGCCACGTTAACCTTGCGACGACGTCACCTTATGTCCGTGACGCCGTCCTCTTGACCGACGTCGTCTCGATTGCATCTAGGCCCCCCGAGTAGCGACGGCCTACTCTTTCACAACCGGACGCCGTCACTTGAAAACACGAGTTTTGGGTTCGCCCGTCACAATAATTTTGGGACGGCCGCCAATAGCTTTTGATGCCGCCGCTTCTACTTTCAAAGAATCGTGAGTGTCTCGATTTCAACTTTGGCCATTTCTTCATATATTCGCCTTTTCGTCCAAATAAGTGCCATTCCAGCATTTTGCCTTCACGAGACCTAAAAGTGAAAAGGAACGATATTAAGCAATAACGGATACAAAGTGATCAAATAAGGACTTAAACGACCCCTCAAAATGGTACCTTTTAAAACCTTATCAGTCCCGCTTGGTAAAGTCGATGTTTGTTTCGGGGTTGAGCCAATCCATGTTATTAGACATAGCTCGAGCAATGTTTTCAAGGTGATATTCGACCTCGATGGCACTTTCTGAGCTATCTTTTCACATTTGAAAAGCTTCATTCTTGATTCGCCTCAACTCGGATTTCGTCATCTTCTTTACTTTGAACTTTTCTTGCGAATTTTAGCATGCTCCAAAGTATTACCGCTCACCGGATCTTGACCTTCTTCAAGGTAGGGAGTGGAATTGAAAAGTGTAGAAAACCATTCAAATTCTTCGTTGTATCTTCATCTAGCCATTATACGACATCACCGTGGGTGCCTTCTTCTTCGCTTCTTAGGCATAGATGAGGTGCTTGGTTTGTACTTTGTCGGGTGAGGCGGGTTGTTGTTGGGGCTCATGGTATTCTTCATCGCCACCACCCGTATACTCAAAGTGGTCACCGGTTTTCGAACTGGGTGGTGTCTCGTAATCATGAGGTTTGTTTGCGTAAGAGGGAGGAGAAGATCTTTGTTGAGCAGGAGTCCGTTGTGGTGGAGGTTGCATCGAGTATCGAATAGAGGATGATTCATCGACTTCTTTGTGCGTTTGGGCTCTTTATCCTTATCCCGATCTTTGTCTTCATCATCTCTTGAGCGCTTGGGCCTTGACTTCTTCTCGGAATGAGGACCGAGTTGGTATTCAAGTAGAGCTTCAAACAGTTTAGCTTCGTGTGAGGCAAACGTTGCAGAGCGTTCGACATTTGAGCTACTAGCCGGTTCACCAATTCATCATCCGAGAAAATTGTGGATTCAATGGATTGATGCTTAAATTCATCGAGTTGATTTCATGGCTTGTTTGGCTAGATGCAAGAGATTTTGATGGTTGTCCGGTATACATCTCCTTTGTTAGTTTCGAATGACCTCCATAAGGAAGGGTGAGTGTATCCTTTGATCATTTCGCCCATTTTCCTTGAAGATCATCTTTCATGAGCTCGACATACTCCTTTCATCTTGCATCTTGTCGATATCATTATGAATATATCAGATGTCGATCAAGATAGAAATTCATCTTCCCGTAGAGCATGTCTTTCTTTTCGACTTGTTTGACAAAGATTCCTAATGCTTTTATGAGCATGAGAAATCCAAGATCGAAGTTAGCTTCTTCACCGATTGGATGTTGATTTGGTTGATCTTTAGATGGTGGTGGCGAAGAATGAGATGATGAGTCCGATGAGGAGGAGACATGAGGAGACCGGGGTCCTTAGGGGTTTAAAAGTTTCCTCCTTAGACATAGCCTTGTCATCGCCTTTGTTTCATCGCCAGGTATTTCCTCGCCTTTTCTTTCTTTGGTTTCTCAATCTCATAATCAATAGAATCCTCCAAAAGTTGTTGTTGTTGCAGAATAGTGGTGGCACCAGCCCCTTATCGGGTCGATTAACCGCATCGGAGATGGTTTGAGTGGGCAAGACCACTTGAACCTCCAGGCCACCCATTTGATCCTTTGCAAATTCCTTCGCAACATGTTGGAGTCTAATGAATTTGAACTTCTTCCGTATGAAGTGTCCAATTGCTCTTCTTCTTCATCCGAGCTTTCTTCATAAGGCACAAGCATGTGAATCTTCCTTTCTCCATGTTCACCGTGGACTAGGAGGTTTTGCTAACGAGGAGGTGGTTCGGTTGCAGATTCGAGTAGTGGACCTCCTCATCCGATTGTGTATCTTGAGCTTTCAAAGAGCTTTCTTGGTGGTCCGTGTGTAGGAATAGGAACAGCCTTCGAGAGGGAACTCTTCATTGGAGCGGGTTTCCTCTTTGGGACATTCCTTGACTCTCTCGTGCCATCGCACTTCGAACTTCCTCTTCGGTTCTCCGAGTAGGTGTTCCGAAGGCTTTTCATTGAGATGACCAACTTTGCCTTCTCTTATCGCTACCCGATAACTTTTTACGCTTCAAGCTTCTTGATTTCGTTAGGCGTGGGTGATCGTGCAACACAAGACACCGCTTTCTTTGTTGACGATTCCTTGATTCGACGAGATAGGATAGGCTCACCAACATGTCATGATTGTCGGGGTCATTGAGCCTCTTGGGAATATCGGGATGAAGTCCAAGTGCTCTCGGATCAACAGATTTTGTGTATCCGACATAGGAATCTTTGAGCCAAGCTTTTGAGAAACGCCATCATGTCATCCCATATCGAGCTTCAATTTCGATGTCCTTCTTGTTGATTAATGACTAGAAGATTTGCGCCTATGAGCTTGGGATGCTCATAGCCACCGCCACGACCGAGACCGATTTGGTGATGATGATGTAGAGGGTTCTCCATGGTTGAGAATGTTCTTAAGCTCCACATGAGAGTGCTTAGTGATAATTCTCAAGCTTCATCATAGCCAATATCAATCGAGAATTGAAGAACTGTCTCCTCGATGGGTGTGGCATAGAAGTCGGTTGGCACGATTTTTGGAATGAGAAGAACACTCGTAAGTCCGCATGAGTGATGGTGACTTGTTTGTTATTGATAGTCACGATCAACGCACTTTGACCCTTGATCCTTTGCATTGAATTTTAATTGTTGAATGTAGATCTCCGATGCAAGATGGCAGTGTGAGAGCATGTTCGGTAGGGATGATTCTTAAGAATATCCACAAGAATGAGACAAGAAGATTCCGAGCATGTGAGGGTTTCAAAGTCAACCCTAAGGTTGTTCTTTCCAATCTTTCTCGGATAGCCATTAGGGAAGATGTCAAGAATTGTGAGAACTTATGGTGCATCCACATTCATTTGAGCGACCATGTCGTGATCCGAAATAACATTAGCCAAAAGAACCAACATATCGAAGACATAATGTTAGTCAACGAAGGTTTTATTGACTAATTATTGAATGTACTGATGTTAATGATCACATACAGTCCTAAGTCACTTGTTTGTCTAATAGTCCAATGACGTCGTGAAACATTTCGTGAGTTAGTTAACTTTAAGTTTTAAAGTTTATGTTATCACTTATAGCACACAACATATTAAACGCTTAAGTATATTAGACATATTATTGGTTTCGTGACGATATGATTTGTTTATTAACAAGTTTGTACACGTAACAATTCATAATGAAGGTCAATCAAGGCTTAGGCGAGATTTGGTAAAGTTACGCAGAACAGAGTGATATACGCGTGAGCGAAAGCTTATGCGTAGGATCCTAACTTACGCATAAGAAATGTTACGTAGGAAGAGGGACCTTATGCGTAGAGCTTACGGCGAGGCGTATAAAAACCTTACGCGTAAGGCTTACTCGTAAGAGTAGACTTTATGCGTAGAGGTCATGTTTACGCATATCCTTCGAGGATACGCTTAGTCCCATTGTAGA
The DNA here is from genome assembly GCA_022545495.1 of Chrysanthemum lavandulifolium. NCBI lineage: Eukaryota > Viridiplantae > Streptophyta > Magnoliopsida > Asterales > Asteraceae > Chrysanthemum > Chrysanthemum lavandulifolium. The sequence goes on from CM040238.1 coordinate 253,857,168, forward strand.
ACCACGCGTAATAGTTACGCGTAGGATTTCTCTTACGCATAACCGCTCACGCGTGGGTGATCCTTATCGCGTAGAGTAACAAAGACCTTGATTTCGAGTTTTACGAGTAGCAAGCCCGAAATAAAATCATCATAAGATCAATATTCACATTAACACTCATTTTATAATGATCATGGCTTGAAAACATATCAAACAGTTTAAGCGTAGAAAGTCTTACGCGTAAGACTAAAACCCTAATAGTTTAAGAATTACGCATATGAATTTTAGCCATAGGAATTGCACCAAACGTTTTCTGGTAGGTCTTAGGTGTTGTGAGAGTCTAATAACCAAGTTTTAACATCCAAAACACAGTGAATCAAAAATACCCAAACCTAAGAACATTGAACCCTAGTTACTAATTTATCATCAATTAGTGTTTCTGGGTAGTTTTAAGGCATAGATATGATCAATTCATCATAAGAGCATCACCACACAACAATCTTTATGACCAAAAACCTTCACATTTGAAAACACCCAAATCGACTCAAGAACCCTAATTTTGAAAACCATCAATTCGTGTTTCGGGTGGAATTTGAGGATAAGCATAGTATCCTTGATGTTAAAGAAACGTTTAGACCCATTTATCTTAACCTCAAACACATAGGTATGATCATGTGTTCTTACGCTGTAGGCGATAACACAAAATCAACCATTTACGTAAATTTAACCATTGGATTCGTTTGAAAATTAAAACCAATGTTTAAAAACGTGTTATCAACGCAAAAACACTTACAGATTGATGATCAAAACTTCAGATTTGTTGAACGAATTATATGCGTAGATTATGTTGGTTAGGAGTAATAAATGTGATGAGAAAGTTAGGTGGAAGGTGTTTTTATTAAAAGTAACTTTAACATTTTGACAGTTTTGGTCCCTCCACCTTTTCTTTTTTTCATACAAAGCCATTTAACTTCCATTTTGGTTACCAAACAAAGATTTTTAGGAAAGAAACTTGACGACACTCCTCCTCGACTTAGGAAAATAATGAAAGGTTATAAATTTTAGTCCGAGGAGTGTCATTGAACCAGAAAAATTTACCACCATTGATAAAAGAAACAACCGGGATATGATAACATGCAAGTCACTACAAGAAAAGTGGCTTTTTAGGACCCCCATAAGCGTCATAAAATGGTACTTTTTAGGACCTTTCATTTAATAGGACCAAGGATGAAAGCGTTTCATGTAAGGCGGTTGTAATAGGTCCAAAGCGTCCTAACCCTTATGAAACCAATTTTATGGTCGTATTATATGTCTATGAACAACACAAATAGCGTCCTAATAAAACCATATTAAGACACTTTTACAATGTTTTAACATGTGATTACCTACTTTTAATCTTTTGAGACACATAAAAACGTCCTTAAAAGTTTTGTTAGGACGCTTATGATGTAACATCATAGCTAGTTTAGCAACCAAGAAAAGGGTACTAATAACTCAAATAAGATTATGATACCAATTTTATGGTCGCATTTTAGGTCTATAAACAACACAAATAACGTCCTAATAAAAACATATTAGTACACTTTTCCAATGTTCTAACATGTGGTAACCTACTTTTAATCTTTTGATACACATACAAGCGTCCTTTAATGTTAATTCTTAGGACGGTTATCATATACCATTATAGTTACTTTAACACCAAGAAAAGGGTCCTAATACACTACTAGAAAAACTGCCAATAGCAACGGCCTAAAATCGTTGCAATATGGCCTAAATTCGTTGCTAAATGTTGTTAGCAACAATATTACCAAAAAAATAGGTTCGTTGCTATATCGCCCGTTGCTAAACCACATATCGTTGCTAAATGTCTTAGTTCGTTGCTATTTTGCAACGACCTTCAAAGTCGTTGCTGATTTTGGGATATGGACAAGTCGTTGCTAAATCAAAAGATAGCAATGAAATTGTTATTGATGATATTACTAACGACCCTTCACTCGTTGCTAAATTAGCAACCAAATTTATAACCAAAGAACAACTTTTTGTTTTACAATAGCAACGTCTAGGTTGTTGGTATTTTGGTTACAGCAGCAACCACATGATGTCATTGCTACACAAATTCTCTACATCCCATTTACACAAATACACAAATTGATATTTACCTGCTACTATCCAAAAGGATATTCACAAAGACAATGCAACATATGAAGCTAAACAAGATCCATCAACTACTCATTCAGAATAACAATAACCCATCAAAAATCGGTAAGGGCGGCTATAGTTATGAATTACAATATCATTACCAAAATTAGCAACCTAAAAGTTTAGAGCTTATATACCGAAAAGAGTTAGACATTACCAACTCACTTGTTGGAAGACATGGCCTTTTGTTGATCACTAAACATTTTTCTCATCTCAGCCCTCATTTCCTCCCTCACATCTTCGTGACGGCTTTCAACTCTAGCATTCACTTGTGCTTCAATGATGGCCTCATTGTTGACTGGTGTTGAATCGACTGAAGTTCCATGGCCATGCAATATTTCATGATCTTGAGTAATTCCATGACCGTAAAAGTTATTCTTCTTGGGATCACCGATAGCTTTTTGCCATGCTTTAAAGTTGAAAGGAATATCAAGGCGAATCCAAACCATCACCATCTGGTGAATCCAAACCAACACCGGTGATGAACCCAAATCAACACCGGTGATGAACCCAAATCAACGCCGTCAGTGACTTTGATAGACTCTTTATATGTTGTCACAACTTTTTCCGACCTTGTATCACACCAAACGCCTTTGCCTTTGTTTCTCTTGTGCAACCTCTCAAACATATCAACCTTTGATGCTCGTTTTCCATTTCTTTTCTCCTGTAAAAAAGTAGATAAACATAAATCACATAGTTGGTGCTTTACATAAGGTTTTGCTTGCTGTTAATAGTATATATAGCTCATATGAGCAAGTATATACAAATATACTGTGTTCATTAATTGGTAACCAAATAGTTTGCAAGAATTCTTCTACTCCTAATAGCTCATCCAAAAAGTATTAGAATAAAGTGCTTACATATTACCGATCCAAAAAGTAATCAGATGAAGTGCTTACCCATTGGTGAGTATGTGCACGAAAGCTTTTGGACCCGCCGGTATGTCTAACGTAAGAGCTCATACCTTCCACATCCCCGGGAACCTTCTTCCTGTTCTCAGCACCCACCTTTGATCGCCTTATCCATTCCAGTTTCATCCATGACTCAAGAATACAATCCCAATCAGTTACAACATTCACAAATTCAGGACAAAAATTCATCCAGTCAGCTTTGTTTTTACTTCCAGACTTCTTTTCACAATTTTTCCTAACCATAACCCATGTACCTCGACATCTCTCCATTGACCTCCTTACCCAAACCTTTCTAGCCTCTTTCGGATCCACTGTTTCCTCATATTTATATCGATCCTACATAAATCATAAAAGATATTAAAGCATTATGTTTTAAATGCTAGCTCAACACTACAACATAGTATAAGTTTTAGTTTATAGTTCTAAGTTCAAGTTTTAAAAAACTTTAATAAACACAAAAACACATTGCAAGTAAATACCAGAAAGCATTGGTATAGAAGATCCACAAAATCATCATCAAGCTTACTCCACTGAGTTTGTGTCCCTCGGAAATGTGCCTTGAAGTCCTTCGTGATTGAGATTGCAGCACATGCTTCCAAATACCTGCACAATAGACGATACATATATCAGCTACTAATTCATAACAAGATAAATAACCACGTGAGCTATACTTACTCTGAGGGACCAATAATATGGATTAGTTTTTTTTCAGATGGGTCCTTAGGAATATTTTTGTTAAAGTATTCTCCTCTTGGTCCCCTTTTTTGAGTAGATGTGTTATCATCTGTATAAAAAAGAGAATTTACATATGATGTTAACACAAAATAAAAATCAAAGATAAACAATGACAAAATGTAGGAAACATGCTGTCTTTGGTGCTAGAAAGCGCCTCACCAATTGCAACAAGTGTTTGGGATTCCAAATGAGTTGGCAACAAAGCATATGGTGCCGGTGAGGAGGAATGAGGAACCGGTAATGTGGAAGGTGGGGTTACCGGCATTGGTGATTCAGGTGTCAACCTTTGTGATACGTTAGCTCGACGGTGAACCTTCCCTCTAGTTGCTTGGGATCTACCCCTTCCTGCCATACCTGTCATGTGACAGAAAAAGGTAAAATAGAATTAAATTATGCTGCCCAATGTATTTAATTACAACAAGTGTCATAGATATATGAGCTACGTAACTTAATAGAATGTAAACAACAAGAATGTTACACTTCAGCACATTAAAAACCCAAGCTTATCTTCATAACAATGTGTTAGAAGATATCAAATTGCCATGAGTAAACTAGCAAAAAGTTTTTATAACATGTTCAATGAAATAACACTAACCAAAACCATGACTAAATTACCAAGAATCGATGTTTTACGGTCTATTGTAAACAACCGTTTACAATGACTATTTTCATAAAATTACTTACAAAGAACACTAACTAGCATCAACAACAAATATAAATTTTGATGAGCGATGACAACATATAACCATTCTTTTATCTACAATAACAACACCAGTTATAGTTAAGACAAAATGAGCATATAATGGGTATCCAAAATACCAAACAACGAACTAGATTGAGCATAAAATTAAACATGAAATCGAACATATATTGAACAAATGAAATTCAGCTTACAAAACACAATATAGAGCAAAATGTATGCAACTATTGAAGTCTACCATAAAAGTAACAAACAAAAATAAGCAACAGACTATAGTGAGAGTAGAAGTGAACATAATATCAAACATAAAATCAGCTATAAATTGAAAAAGAAAGGAATTGCATCATACCTTAGGTTGAATAAAAGAAAAGGAGAGAGCGGCGATGAGACTATAATTTGGGGATTAGATTTAGGGTTTTTTTTTTCCTTATAAACCAGATCCCCTTTCTCCCGCTCACTAAATTTTCAGTATCCCGCTAAAAGTTTTCATTTTCCCCCTTTTTCTGCTTTTTTTTCACAAGAACAAGTGATAAGAGAGTAGAGATGTAAAGGTAAAAGGGGTAGATAAGGTTTGCTTGGCTAGAAATGACGTGATCCAGTTTTATATTTCTGCTCTTTCTTTTGATTTTTTACATTTCTTTAATCGTAAAACTTAGATTAGATATATACATTAATAAAGTTTGTAAATGTGCTATGTATAACTTAAAAGGTAATAACTTTGTACCAATGTTTTCAAAACTCGGTTTTTAATTGACCCGGTCTAGTCATCGGTTCAACCGCCGGGTCAACCCGGTTTTCTATTAAAAATATTTTTTTTTCAACTGGGTCAACCAGTTCAATCACCGGTTCGACCACCGGGTCAACCTGGTTTTTTATTAAGGCTCGACTCGACAATTTTATGTTAGCTTAATGAGCTTTCTTTAGAAAAGGTTGAGCTCGGCTTGATAAAGCTTGATTTGACTCGATCTCATATAAAAAAGCTTGATAAATTTATAAATAAGTAGTTATACATAGTGCAAAAATTGTATAAAAAAACTGTATGTCACTTTAATGCTCGTTATATAGTGTTATCTAGAATTGGACAAGCAAGTTGTTCTCGGAAAAGACACCTTTGGTCGCAAATTCTAACGGTCAAAATCTAGATACATACATTTATATGGTATGGTACAAATTTGAGGACAATCCAATGGTTAACAAACCCGGATCAGTATTTTCCCTTAATTATTGCATGCTTAACGAACTTAGAAGCAGCTTTAAGATTATAGCTCCATTGGAGGTGACATGCTGATACATGCTCGAGGAACGATGATTAAATGAATAAAATTTGATAAAAGATGGATCGAGAAAGAATCAACTGAAGAAATGAAGAATTAATGATAACACGTTATATGTTGACATAGTTACATCGTTCTGGTCATAATTCTTTCACACGAACTCCGCTTTTGATAATTCAAGAAGCAACGAAACCGGGACAGAGATTTCTACAGCTATGGTTATGGAGTCGAGATCCAAAATTTCACCCCATTCTCGTCAGAATTCAAGTCAACGAAAATTCAGTTTTGGCGGGAGTCAAACACTTGCAATGCAGATAGTTGCATAAATATATTATAGCTTTATCGTAGGTTACATGCATAGACATGACCAAGGAACGGTGATTAAGTTATTAAAAGTTGATAAAAGATGGATCGAGAAAGAATGAAGTGAAGAAACGAAAGAACAAATGGAGAATTAATGATAACGCATCATATGGTGACAAAGTTACATTGTTTTGTCCATATCTCTTTCTTACGAACTCCACTTTTAACGAAAAAAAGGCCACTAACCGGGAGAGAGTTCTACAACTTTGGATTTAGAGTGAAGGCTACAATTTAATACCTTTAGCATCACGATTCAAATCACATAAAAATTTCAGTTTTTTGATGTGAGCCAAACACTCGCGACGCAAGCAGCTGCATAAATATGATTGTAGCTCCATTGGGGTTACATGCGGGAGAATGACCAAGAAACGATGACTAAATGATTAAAATTTGATAAAAGATGGATAGTCAAGTGAATAAACGAAAAACAAATAAAGAATTGAAGTTAACACAACATATGGCCACACAGTTACATTGTTTTGGTCATAACTCCTTCATATGAAGTCCGCTTTTGATGATTCAAGAGGTCACGAAATCGGGAAAGAGAGATTTATGACTTTCATTTTGAAACGTAAGAAAAGCATCGAAAAACGCATTTAAAGCGGATGAAAACGTATGAAACGGACGAAAACATATGAAAATGGATGGACTTGTATGACAATGATTAAAACGTAAGAAAACGGACAAAAACATGTGAAATCGAATGAAAACGTATGAAAACATCAGAAAGCGGGCAAAAACGTTTGAAAATGAACGAAAACGTTTGAAAACGGACGAAAACGTATGAAAATGGACGAAAACGGCCGAAGACTTATGAAAACAGACGAAAACGTATAAAAACTGACAAAAGCGTATGAAAAGGGACAAAAACATATGAAAAGGGGAGAAACGTATGAAACAAAATGGAAGTGTTTGAAAATGAATGAAAACAGCTGAAAACTTATTAAAACGGACGAAAATGTATAAAATCAGATGAATGCGTATGCAAAAGGACGAAAGTGTATGGAAACGGATGAAACGTAAGGAAGCGGACAAAACATATGAAAACGGATGAAAATGGATGAAAGCAGAAACATGAAAATGGACGGACTTGTATGAAAATAGACGAAACGTAAGAAACAGGCGGAACATGTGAAAGCGGATGAAACGTATGAAAAATTAGAAAGCGGCCGGAAACGATGAAACGAACAAAACGTATGAAAATGGACGAAAACATTTGAAACGAAACGGGTGAAAACTTATGAAAGCGGTCAAAACATATAAAAGTGGACGAAACGTATGAAAGCGGACATAAACGTATGAAACGATCGGAAACGTACGAAAATGGGCGAAACGTATGAAAGCGGACAAAAGCGGACGAGCGTATGAAGACGTCTAAAAGCGGCCGAGAACGTATAAAACGGACGTAAACATGCGAAACGGATGAAAACATATGAAAATGGAAGGACACGTATGAAAATGGATAAAATGTAATAAAAGGACGAAACGTGTGAAAGCGGAAACGTTTGAAAACGTCTGAAAGCTGCCGAAAAAGTATGAAAACAGAAGAAAACATGTGAAAGTGGACGGAACGTATGAAAACGTCTGAAAGCGGCCGAAAACGTATGAAAACGAACGAAAGTGCATGAAAGCGGATGAAAATGGACGAAACATATGAAAGCGGACAAAATAGACAAAAGCGTAAGAAAACGGATGAAAACGATAAAAGCGTCTAAAAGTGGCGAAAATGTATGAAAATGTACGAAACGTATGGAAGCAGATTTAAAACGTATGCAGACGGACGTATCATTGATAGATAAAGACAATACAAAGACGGATAACCCATACATAACTTTCAAAATATTGAGACATATAACAATATAAAGGCAGATAACAAGTGTCCTATTATGGTGTATCAAGTTTTGATACCCAAGTATCAAGTGTCATACTAACTAATGTTTAAATAAAACTTTTGTAAATAAGCGTTCTAAAAAGCGATGTTTTATGACTCAAATAAAGGAGTGTTCTATTATGGCGTAGGATAATAAAACCACAACAAATAAGCGTACTATAAAGGTTAATGTTAAAAGACACAGTTGTCAAGGGTCCCTGTTAATTTTTTTCAAATAAAACTTTTGCAATTAAGCGTTCTATAAAACCGAATAAGCGTTATAAAAGCGGATGTTTTACGACTTAAAAAGATGTGCCATATTGTGGTGTATCATAAACAAACCATTATGAATAAGCGTTCTATAAAGGTTAACGTTATAAAACGCTATTGTCAAGGGTCCTATTCACTTTTCTAATAAAAAAAACGTTTGCGAATAAGTGTTCCATAAAACCGATGTTTTATGACTCAAATATCAAGTGTCTTATGATGGTGTATCAATCTATGGGACCCAAGTGTCAACTGTCATATTAAGTTATGTTTTAATAATACGTTTGCGAATAAGCATTTTAAATAATTAATGTTTTATAACTTATATATCAAGTGTCCTATTATGGTGTATTGTAATAAAACCATAATTAATATGCATCCTTTAAGGGTCCTATTAAGTTTTGTTATAATAAAACTTTTGCAAATAATCGTTTTAAAAAAATAATGTTATAAAACCATTGTACATAAGCGTCCTATAAAGGTTAACGTTATAATACCCACGTGTCAAAGGTCCTATTAAATTTTGCTATAATAAAACTTTTTGTGAATAAGCGTTTTAACTAAGCGATGTCTTATGACTCAAAACTCAAGTGTCCTATTATGGTTTATTATAATACAACCATAATGAATAAACGTCTTATAAAGGTAATTTATTAGGATCCATATTTTAAGTGTCATATTAAGTTATATGATAATAGGACCCCAAATCATCGACCATTCTATTATATACCTTTTAGGACATCGCCTAAGTAGCAAATATTTAAAAGGACCCTAAACGCTCATATGTCCTATTAAGCAGCTTTTTAGGACTCCATTATCATACCGTCCCACACAAAGGGTCCTAAAAGCCACTTTTGTCAGAGTGAGTACACGATGTTTTGAAGCAGTTAAGTGATTATTTTCTCCCCTCAACACTTGATCGAAAAATCTTGAATTTTGAAGGATTAAAGTGTTGACGAAAGAAATGTACTTGCCATGTTGAAAGAAAAATAGATTAGAAGAATATTTTGTTGTTTTATCGGGTTTTATATTTTTGTATTTTGTTTTGAAAAATTATTTACAAAAGATATTTTGGTGTTTGGCGGGTTTTAAGGCTTTAAGGAGGTCATCCAATTCCTCTTGAGTCAAACACCTCATACCAATCCGTGGACCAACTCATTAAACCTAGCGGGAGGCAAGGCTTTGGTGAGTAGATCGCCAATTGGTATTGCACTCCACCAGTATAATTCAACTGCACTGCTCCACATGGTCCTTGATGAAATGATAGCGAAGATCGATGTGCTTTGATTTCAAGTCTTGAAGGCGAGTTGCACGAGATCGCAATGGCACTCGATTGTCGCAGACATCGGGATTCATCAAATACGTAACCATAGTCTTTGAGTTGTGTTCTCATCCGGATGACTTGAGCACAACACGGACATGGCTACATATTCTGCCGGTTGATGACAATGATGTACAATCTCGCTTCTTCGATTGCCAAGACACGGTTTATCACCAAGAAATTGTAGTGCTCTCAAGTACTTTTCCTTGAGTCTAAGCATCCTGCGTGGTCGCGTCAAAAGCGATTAGTTCAAAACCGAATCCTTCGGATACGGATCCCCAAGTTAATGGTTCCCTTGATGTATCGGAGATTCTTTTAGCCTCGAGAGGTGGGTTTCGATTGGTCACGATCGATAACGGGAGCATAGATAAGCGGCAAATACAATATCGTGTCTCGCTAGTTGTTAGATACATGAGAAACCCAATAATACTTGGTATTTGGTAGGGTCAACTAATTTCCCATGTAAATCAAACATCTAGCTTCTTGGTATGAGTCATTGGTGTGGCATAAGTGTCACAGAGTTTTCATTCCAAATTTGTTTAATAATTCAAGGGCATATTTGGATGACTCAAGAAAATACCACGGGGTGATTGATGAACTTGCGGTCCTAGAAAGAACGTAAGTTCACCCATCATGGACATTTCAAAATTTTCTTCATTAGTTTTGCAAAAGCGATTGAAAACTTTTTATGTGTAGACGCAAAAATGATGTCATCCACGTAAATTTGAACAATTAAGATATGTGCCCGTGATATTGAATAAAAGAGTAGGGTCGACCGAACCTTTGATGAAATTATTAGCAATGAGGAAAGATGATAGCTTATCGTACCATGCCCAGGAGCTTGTTTGAGACCATAAAGAGCTTTGTTCGGTTTGTAGACATGGTTCGGGAATTCGGGATCAACAAATCCTTTTGGTTGGTCGACATATACCGTTTCTTTCGGTTGTCCGTTGAGAAGCGAAGTTTTGACATCCATCGAAAGACCGTCATATTCATATGAGTGCGAAAGCGAGAAATATCCGAACGACCTCAAGGCGAGCAACCGGAGCAAAAGATTCTTCAAAGTCTATTCCTTCTTCCCGACGATAACCCTTAGCAACGAGGCGTGACTTGCTTGGATTACGTTCCTTGACATCAATTTGTTTTCTAAATCCATTTGAGACCAATGACGTAGACCCTGTTGGTCTTTCAACCGCTCCCATACTTCAAGACGTTTGAATTGGTTGAGTTCTTCTTGCATGGATTCAATCCGGTTGTCTTTTGTCATTGCATCTTTAATGTTTTAGGCTCAGTTAGCGGGCGGTGAGTGTGTAAATGCAATGTTCACCATCGTGTGAAGACGTTGTCTCGTAACGACAGTTGATTAGGGTTGCCAATAATGTTTGCCGGAGGATGGTCTTTTGTCCATCGATGTGTAGAGGTTGATGTTGGTTTACATTGTGCGATTTCGAGGATTCAAATGGTTTGTTGACGATTCCGCGACATCGGTGCGTGATGTCATTAGCAAACGGGTTAAAGAACGCATTTGGATCAAAATCTGCCGTGGGGTACTTTATTGAGAATATCATCACGGTTCATCATTGTTGGAAGCGGTTTATTCAAGCTGTTGTGGTGGAGTCAAGCGGTGGTGCTTCTTGAAAGATTTGTTGTAGCGGTGTATCGGTATAAGAGTATTATTAGGTTGAGCAATGGAAACAACGGATACACCTTGAGCACGTTCATCAATATAAATCCAACGAGCAGTAGAGCAAATAACCTTTCCATTTGTTGACGAGTGAGTGGGGCTTTGTTCGGTGATGATGGGGTTGAGGAATTTTAAGCGGTTGTGACCGGGTTCTAAGTGTTATACTCGAAGCCATTTCCGTAAGTTCATCAAAATGAGCATGAATCGTTTCCATAACTTTGTTTTGTCGACGATTCCATATCGTACCCTTTATAATTCTCACAATATCCAATAAAGACTCCAATGTCGACTTTGGCTTTGAGCTTTCAAAATCATCACGATCATTATTCGGATAGCAAAGGGATCCAAATACATGAAAGTGTTTGAGATTCGGTTTATGGTTGTGGACAAGCTCGAAAGGTGTTTTGTTGTGGCGTTTGTGATCATAGAACGGTTTTGAGTATAGCATGCGATGAATCGACACGCCACAAGTAATCTGGAAGTTTAGCATTGATTAACATTGTTCTTGCAGCTTCCACTAACGTTCGGTTTCGTCTTTTAACAACTCCGTTTTGTTTTGGTGTACGTGCAATAGATGTTTGATCTTGAATTCCACTTTCTCATAAAATGCACGAAGGGTTTGGTTAACAAATTCAGTTCCTTTATGCATTCTTATTTGGAGGACGGTGTTCGGAGTCGAACTTGAATTTTCGTGAGAAAGGTGATGATCATTTGTGGAGCTTGGTCTTTGCTTGAAGAAAGTAGACCCAAGTCCATCGTGAGTAGTCATCAAAATTTACTAAAATGTATCGTTTGCCATTGATCGTTTGCACGCGCATTGGGCCACACAAATCCATGTGAAGAAGATGAAGCACATCTTTGAGTCGTGTTCCACCTTTGAAGGAAAGTGAGCACGAGTGCTTTTCCCTTGATCACAAGGTGAGCAAAGGTGATCTTTTGAATACCGGAATCGTGGGAGACCTTCAACTAGTTTGTGTCGAGCAAGGTTGGTGATGGTTTGAAAGTTAAGATGTGAGAGAGCGGTGCCATAGCCGGATTTTGTTGATGTTGCCTTTGAAAGTAAGCGGATGGGAGATGAAGCAACCATGTCTTGCATAGAGATAGTGTAAAGACTAGAATTACGCGAGCCGGACATAAGGTCATTTCTTTGTAGATCACGAATGAAACAAGTTTTCTCCGGAAAGCAACCTCCAAATCTCCATCACAAAACCGACCTCACGAAAGCAGTTATGACCGAGGGCTCGCCACATAGTAAACCCTGTTGATTTCGATGTTCCCATTGATATAGTCTCCGTAGCCCATGATAGGCTGAAGTGATCATTCCGAATCGACGGTGCCAATGAACTTTGCAATAAAGTTTGATAAGTTTAAGGTTGCTGTCATGTGTCGGGAACATCCGCTATCAACAATCCAGAGAATGATCTGTATCACCGCATTACATGACGACATAGATGGAATAGAAGTAGATGTGGAACCCGAAATGTTAGAGGGTTCCAAGCGATTATAGTAGACATACACATCAATAACTTTAGGCATCCATTTAAATTCTAGTGTGTTATATATCCATTTTGCTATCTATAACTACTATTTGCTTTAGTCTTAGTGAATGCACTAGGTGGTACTACATTCTTAGGAGGTGAAAGGAGCTACTGAGGGACAAGAATGCTTGCCTTAGAATCTAAAGAAGGCGGTCTACCAAGCACGGACTTAGAATGATTATTGGGCCTAGAGGTATTCCGATTCTTAGGATTCCGTAAACGAGAGATTATGGCTTTAGCAACACATTTGTCATGACAATCGAATTCATACTTTTATGACAAATAACACAAGGTGCATCGATGAATATCAAAAGTACTTAAAGGTTTAGCATTCGTTACATCATTATTTCTATTACATGTGCGGACGCAATATCTATAGTGGAAGCAACGTGAGTCTTATTCATAGTCCTAGGGTGTTCTTCTACTTTAGCATTCCTTATTGATCTTTTCTTAGGTCGCAACTTCCTATTCTTCGATTAAGTGCTCTAGGTCGTGAAGTGCGGACGTTTGGAAAAGACGCAACTATTCATGTTTCGAGAGAAGGAAGCACGTTAGCAACTTGTGATTTGGCAAGAGGTATTCTAGGTTCACGATTACTAAGTGTTCTTGGTGCTAATCTCTTAATGATGGTAGGCGGAAGTTGTTCATACTTTCCTAACATTTCTCTTAACTTAGAGATAGTGTGAATCAAATCTTGATTTTTAGAACGAATATTACCAGCAAAATGCATGACTTCTCCAGTGTGTGCAAGATAGTGATCAAGTTCGTTGGATGCTTCATGATGAGTCTTATTGAGTAAATTAAATATGACACCATATTCTGCTTAACTTTTACAAGTTCTTGTTCATATTTTGAGATTTGACTTTTCAAAGACACGTTTTGATCATCCAGTTGCTCAATTTTAGGATCGAAGATTTTGCACGAATCGAGCGATTTTGTTTTGAAAAACAAGTTGTTGATTGTGAATATCTTTTTCACACCAATTAAGACGACGTTTTGCATTGGAAAGTTCGTTAAGTAATCGTTCATTTTCGCTTTTAAAGACTCGATCCAAGCACATTATCGAGATTCTCAACAGATTACCACAGAGTCAACATTATCGGTAGAGATATAATCGGATGCATGTGGCAAAGAATTGAATAACACAACATTATGGATATCAAGACAGATAACATCTTTCAAGAGTCGATCAACATCTTTTCTCAACATTTTATTTTTACGCTTAGTGTTAGAAATAGATGTTTCATTTTCTAAAACGACCTTCATTACTCCAAGTTCCTTATGAAAGTCCGTTCCCAAGACAATGCACAATTTTTCAAATTCTTAACATTTGGTAAAAGATTTTTCGAAAAATGTCTCTTTGTTCTCGCCAGAGGCGATTGAAAATGTTGAACTTTGATTTCGAATGATATTCTATCTCATGTTGTAAAGTTTTGAGGTCGACCATGAAAATGTCAAAATATCCGAGAATTTTACGATTTTCGTGTTTTGAGTTTACTTCACCGATGGAAGGTAAAGGACCATAAATTTGTGCATAATCGGTTGGGGATTAACATTAGAATACTCGGTGTTTTATGATAACCCTTGGTGTGTTAGAAGAATCCGTTGGTGTGACAAAAGTGACCGGTTTGAATAATTAAAGGTTTGTTGTAAACAATGCTTTTAATTTTGATCGACTCTCGTCTTACGCGTGATCTAATTCCTCTTGACGATGATATTCAACAACACTCATAATGTAATTATCAATTTTATATTACTCTTTGGAAACTTCGTGATTTGGTTTGAATGTTTTGGTTGAAAGCTTAGGTTTGTAATCGGCAAGATTTGGTCCATATCCTTTTGGATCGGGTTTTAAGGTAAACTTTTCAATAGCGATTCTTGACTCACCATGTTTGTAAACAACAGCTTTAAACTCTTTATGTTTGCGTTGCAAGTCGATAATTTCTTCAAGATGATTATCTATTCGGTTCGTGGAATGCTTTTGTATGCAGAGAACTGTTTTTGCAAGTTAATTTCGACCTTAGCTTTTGATTTTCCAAGGTGAGGCGTTAATTTGATTTTTATGTTCATGTTTCAGTTGTTCTATCTCGGACAACAAAGCATTCTTGAGCGGCTAGATCACGATCCGTCTCTCTAAATATTTTTCGCTTTGATGTGATTTAGTAAAGGTCGCTTCAAAACCTTTTCACGTTTTCTTGAGTTTTGAAAAGTTGAGTTACTTTGTAAACATTCAAAATCCACAGTTAACATGCATTTTACTTTTAAGGTTTGATTTAATGCACAACATGCTTCAATTTGGGATTGCTGGTCTTTAAGTAAAGAGCAAGACTGGATGAGGCAAAAGTTCGGTTTGTTCAAGCGAAGTCACAACATGATCATTATTTAGATCCTCAGTATAACCACGAAGTCAATTCGATTATCAAAGGAAACCATAAGGTCATCTTGATCGTCAAATGTAACTACGGGGTCTAGTTGAAAATCGTCGAATGTGATGTAAATGAATCATTTGAACATTCGAGCCTCACGGATTCGGATGTTGGCGGAGATATTAGATCGAGATAAATATGGTTTGTTCGGTACTGAGACAAGCCATCGATTGTCATACACTGGGCTGTGTCACTCATGTGTAACTCATGCATATTAGCCATTAACATAATCGCTACATTGGCTCGCAAGTCCTTCATATCATCATCGAGTGCGCATTTGCCATAAAACTCGTTCTTTGTGCGTGAGAGATCCACCAACTTCATCCTTAAGAGCCAAAAGAAGAGCCTCTTTGAAATAAGCACGCGCCTTAGTCCTCGGCTTTAGGCATGCATTAGCCAGTGTCCCTTCTCATTGCGGTTGTAGCATCAAGACCATTCAACCCATTTCGAGCATTTCCTTGTTCCACCACTGGAGCTATGTTGTTATTCCGACCACAAGATTAAACCCTTGACCACCGCCCATCCGACGACCATAACCACGATTTCGAACTTCAACTCGTCCATTGTTTACAACACCGATTTCGTGTGTTAGATGAGGAACGAATACGATTGTTGGATTTGTTGGTATAACGGCCAAAAGCATTAGCAATCATAACAAATCCTTGTTGCAATGCTTGAACGGATCGATGTCCTCATTAGCTTCACCGACAATTGGTTGAGCATTGTTGTTGTTGTATGGAACCAATTGATTTTGTTGAGATTATTGTCGTGAATGATCGTTTTGTGTGATGAAGAGTTGGTTGAGTTGCTTGTTGAGGAGGATAACTTTGTTGAGCATATAAGGCAAGTTGTTGATTTTCCGGATGTGTAGGTGGAACAATTTGAGCACGGAGAATCCTTTCCCGATCATCTTCCTTTTCATGAGGCTTCAAGTAATTGTACAACAATCCATATGTAGAATGATGCATATTCTTTGCTTGACGGAGAAAATGACATACTTCTCCCATTCGGGACCAAGACTACTCAGAACTTAGTATTCACCGCAATTCTTGGCATGATGATGTTGTGTTTATCCAAATCATTGATGATGTCGAAAATCGATGATGATAAGACTCTAGTGTCTCTCGAGGTTCAATCATGAAGTGTTCATAAGCCAAGTAAATTTTGGATTCCAAATCCTCCGATTGAGTCTGAGATCCTTCCGTAAGAAGATGAATATGTTCCCACATTTCCTTTGCGTCTTTTGAGCATCAACACTTGAAGAATTGGGTTAGGTAATCCTAAAAGGATATATTGCATTGCAAGCTCATCGACTTCATAGTGTAGAAGTTCTACTTGATTTAAATCTGCAATGTAGCAATGTTCGTTTGTTCATCTCTTGGTGGATTGGTATTTGGATCGCCGGGTACAATGACGGTGAGGCATCCGAAATGGACCTTCCAAGATAACCTTCTTTAAGAACTTTCCATGTGGCTTCTTCGGATCACAAACCGAAAGAACCTTATCACCCATTGATCGTAGTTTCGGAGTGAGCATTGTAGGTCTATCAAGTGATCCACCTCATGAATTGATTGTTGGTCGCTAAAGCTTCACACATCTTAGCAAACCAAGTGGGTTCCTTCATAGTGTTCCTTGATGGATGTTGATTGAAGTCATTTTGTAGGGTTGAACTTGAAGACTTGGCGGTGTTTGAACCATTTGTGGTGGAGGAATTGCACCAAGTTGTGGAGTATGTTGTTGATTAAATTGTTGTTGATAAATTGCTTGTTGTTGATTCCATTGTTGATGTTGTGGACTTAGTTGTTGTTGTCGTTGAGAATAAGTGTAAGGGAAATAGTTAGAGTATGGTGGTTGTGACATGTTGAAAACTTGTGTTGGTAAAAAAGGATCTTTGTAGTCGAATGAACCTTTGTTGATGAAGTGTCCTTAGGCGTAGAAATCACAAGAAACTAAGTAGAACTTATGCGTAAAAACACCAAAATTACGCGTAACAAAGAGAGTTACGCGTAGTTTTAGCTTACGCATAAGTAGGGTAAATGCACTAAAGTTATGCGTAGACACAAAGTTATGCGTAGAAAGTTAGGCGTAGGATTACCTTATGCGTAAGACTAGGCTTAGGCGAAGATGAATCTTATGCGTGAGGATTTCTACGCGTGAAGCTTTATGCTTATGCATAATTTTAGGGTTTTGTAAATGATCTTTACACTATCACGGTGCAAAAGATATCCAAAGTCGACGTATTCTCGTGCTTATCCAAGCAAGAAAACACGGAGTAAACCACGAGCGAAGATCAAGCCAAGGAATAACTTACGCGTAATATTAGGGTTTTGATACGCGTAAGATTACTCGTAAAAATGATTTTGCCCAATGATGTTTCTAAACCGGTTTTGTATGATGAAATAGCTTCAATAACACCAAAATAACACAAAATGTGAAACTTGATGATCCAAAGCTCTCAAAAGCGATTCTGTAGGTTTACACCTCGCTCAAAACAAGCTTAAAAACTTAGATCCACGCGTAAAGTTTGAAACTTTTTGCCAAAAACATTTATTTTAACACCTTAAAACGTTGAAAGTACAAGAATCTTGGATTACAAAGTGTAAAAACCTTGTTTTTAAGCGAACCAAAGATCACGTTAGCTTTACGCGTAAGACCAAAAACTTACTTCAAAAGCAATAACGATTCACCCAACTAGTTGGCGATTGATACCACTGATAGGTCACTAGTTTTAAAACACAAGCTTACTAGAAAGAGATAGAGAGGCGATTGAACAAGATTCACACACACACACGATATAATAAGGCGGTTCGCGTAGAGTGTAATGAAGAGAATAACTTGAACAACCAACCCTCAGTGAGGGTTATTACATAGTATTTATAGGCAAGGAGCTAGGCAACGCCCTACTCCTTCCCTTTCCTTATTGGACATGGGCCTAAGCTTATGGGCCTTCTACATAAGCTTGACCTTAAACAAACATAAAGGCCATAATAAGCTACCTATTACATATGAGTAACAAACACTTGAATTAAGGTTTAGGAGTGATTCCAACATTTATACTTGCATGCAACCGTTTCAGTCATGGACACAACCGTTTCGGTTTGCATTTTTGCAGAATTTTGCCTTTTTCACTTTACTTGGGCATTTTACCTTCCAAGCAACAATCGTTTACTAAAAAATCTGATTAAAGATGCACACAACATTCATCCAACCATTTGGAAATTTCAACAACATCTAATCTCAAAAACTAAATCATCATTCTCATAACTTAAACTAAAACTCAAAATGCATTAATTAAATAACTTCAAAATAATAATAAGAGAAAATAAAAATCAAATGAAGAACAAAATCCTAAATGCATAAAATTAAAAGTTCATCACAAAGATGAAAACCAAGCAAACAATTGCTTGTTATTATGGTGTTTTGCTTCCACTTATCACTCCTCGAAATACTCATGCCTTAAGATGTCCTCACTTAGAAATTTTCCGGTCAATTCACGGTGTGTTTCGTGAGTTTTGAATTTCCTTACAAATCTTCTCTCGTCCGGGCATAGTATATCAAATTTGACGTGCCATTCACCGTCTCCATCCTCTCTTTTGTAAACACTTGACCCCTCGGGTCCCCATTCCAAATTTTTGAGTTAAACCGGTAGAGAACCTAAGAAATCGGCTAGCTTCTTGCAAAACAAGGATGTTTTTGAATGGATTGTAAAATGCCTCCACCGCTTGTGCACGTTCCATCTCATCCTCAATATCAAAGTATGGTGGAGCTAGTGGTCCATATATCGGGTTTCCATGGACATCACGTCCAATTTCAAAACAAGTCAAGTCATCGTCCGCTTTCATCAATTCTAAATCTTCCATGAATTCCAAAACTGGTCCCCTCGGTTTGGGATAATAGGTTTGTTTTGAGATCCCGTCATCGATTGTCATCGTACCCCTACCGATATCTATGATTGCACTACATGTGCGTAGGAACGGTCTTCCTAGTAGAAGAGGTAGACTCTTATCAACCGGAATGTCTAGGACTAGAAAATCGGCCAAGTAGGGTTGATAGCCAATGATAACGCTCAGATTATACATGTTTTTAGTAGCGTTATGTGTGCTTTTGTATATGTTATTTGGTTATATTTGCGTGATTTTAGTGCTTAATAGCATCAAAAGATGTTTGTCTTGTGTTGATAACCAAATACAGGGAAACGGAAGGAAAAGTAAAGTAATGTTCAACAAATAGTAGATTCCCGTTTCAGTGAAGCAGGTCAAGCACAAATCAGTATCTCAAGTACCTTTGAAGACCATAGTGACTGAAGAACCTAGTTCTACAAGATATAGAGAAGTAATGATCAATTCTCCGTAACTCAGGAAATCCAACCGTATCGGTTGCGAGTGCAACCGTATCGGTTGGAAACTGACCAAATAGTGCCAAGTTGCCATCACCAACCATTCGGTCGCCACCCGCAACCGGAACGGTTGGCCCATTGGTAGAAGACCAACCAGATCGGTTGGTCATGTAACCGATTCGGTTGGAGGAGCTGTATCTGCCAAATCTTCATCACTATGTTTCCCATTTGCATCCAAATGATTCTAGGTCCTTCTCTTGGTGTATTCTAGTCCCTTCCTTACTCCTTGGAGGCCAATTTCAGCAATTAATACCCTAGGCTTTGGAACTAGTATAAATAAAGGCCATTTGTGAGCATATGAGACACACACTTCAATACAAATCTCTCTACTCATCAAACAAAGCTCTTAAGCTTTCAAATTTGTCCTTAGAAGTCCAAGAAAGTTTGGAGTTCCAGAAGTTCCACATTTGGAGGCCAAATCACCAAGAAGTCTACCCCAATACTTTGGGAATCATTACTTCATCATTTGTAATCTTATTCCAAGCATTGTAAGACTTTTAATCATGTTTTCTAATGTTCAAAGTTCTGAGTTTATGTTCATGTTTGCTATAAGTGGCTAGTTTCTTTGTACACTTCCTTAAATGATGTTGATTATCATATGATTAGTTAGTGATTGTGTTAACATGTTTTAATTCAATTTCAAGTTGATTCTTAGATCCAATTGTGCTAAAGTTTCATAGTGACATTGGTTAATCAAGTTTGACTAGTTGATAGTAATTGTAGAGGTCGAAAGAACTTATTGTTATTCAACTAGTTATAATCATTTTGTCTATGGATGATTGTTTTTACCCATTATTCTTGATTATACAAAGGAACTAAGGTGTGGTTGTAATACAAACACTTTTTGATTATCAAATTGGATTGGTTGGAAACATCTAAAAGGTCGTAAGATTAGTTGTTGAGAATCAATTGTAGCCTTTTGTCTATGATCGGTTACCTTTTGTATTGACCATTTCTTAAGCAATTTGATGAAACAAGTGGATGTTTTTGTGTTTAAGTTTATGCAAGTAAACTTATGAAACTTGAATTGATTGGTTAAACGTAATGCTTGTTTTTATGAACTAAAATCTTGACGAAGGTTTAACTTGTAAGAACAATAGATTAGTACACCAACTAATTATCACAACCAACATGTTAAGAGGTTAACACAATCACATTAATCTAGGATATGAAACTAGTTTAAGCAAGTGTAGTTTTTAATCATCTGAATTTCATCATATCTATTTGCTTTTTTATATGTTTTGGATAGACTCTGTTGATTCGAACTTGTGCTTAGATTCACTCAAATCCCTGCGAACGATCCCGACTTACCTTCATAATCTTGCTATAACGGACTAGTATACTTGCTCGTATGTGTTATTGGTAATTCACCTTTTATAAATTTAAAACTTGTACACACGTAGCACCTCAAGTTTTTGGCACCGCTGCCGGGAATTTGATTGTGTTTCAGCAAGTTTTTGAATCTCATCGGTCGATTCACCCCAAATTTTTCTCTCAGAAACTTCAACCAGATCCGGTTGCCATTCAACCGAACCGGTTACGTTTTTTTATCCATACCAAACTGATCTAACCGATCGGTCGCAACACGCAACCGATCCGGTTACCCCATCTATTTCAGGAAAACTGTTTTCGTTGTTTGTCCGTGTGTTTAGATATTGCCTGGATTCTCTAGGGCATTGTATGAACACTCGTGCAGCGGGAATAATTACACCTCTTACCAACCCCGAACGCTTGATTCGGAGAAGAAGAAGAACACTTTTCATACCATTGGAAAATCATGTGCCAAGAGTACCAAACCCACCATTTGATAACCTCGTAGAATCCAAAGTTGTTTACAACCCTTTCACCAATTTACCTTTCCCCATGGCGGACGATCGACCCATGTGGGGAACCAACCGAGTCGTAGCACCAACCCTCGGAAGTGCTATTGTTGCTGTTAACCTTGGTGACAACTTCACCGTGAAAGGTCATCACCTTTCTATGATCAAAGACCGTCAATTCGATGGCTGTGCGCGGGCCGATCAGCATAAGCACATTGCCGAATTCATCGAAGTTTGCGGCATGTTCCGTTATGGCGACACCGATGTCAATGCCATCAAACTCAAGCGTTTTCCATCATCACTCGCCGGAGACGCTAAAGTATGGTACAATGAATTTAGCCCAGGAATTATCAATACTTGGGAGGAGATGAGGCAAGCTTTTGTAAGCCGATTCTTTCCACCTGCTATGTTTGATCGATTAATGGGAGAAATTCGTGCTTTCACACAAAATCTCAACGAATCAGTTGTCGAAGCTTGGCTTCGGATGAAAGATTTGCTTCGTAGTTGTCATGGACATGGACTATCCAAAGGAACCATTATCCAAATCTTTTACCATGGACTAGATGAAATCTCTCAAGGCATCCTTGATGCTAGAGGAATTTTTCTCTATAAGACTCCCAATGATGCACACCAATTGCTCGAAGATCGAGTACTTCTCAAACTCGATTGGTCCAAAGATTCTAAAACCAAACCTCTCCGAAAAACCGTTGCTTTTGTCGAAAACACCTATACCTCAAAACTCATGGAGAAAATGGAAGCCGTAACCTCAAAAATCGACTCGCAATACAAAGATATCAAGGATGAAATGAAGGAAATGCGAGACGGATGCAACAATTATGGAGGAAATCATCCATCGTCCGAGTTCAACGATAAGCCTATGGGTGGACCTAATGAAGGAGAAGCAAGTTACGCCCAAGGATACCGCGGAGGAGGATATCGT
Organism: Chrysanthemum lavandulifolium; assembly: GCA_022545495.1. NCBI lineage: Eukaryota > Viridiplantae > Streptophyta > Magnoliopsida > Asterales > Asteraceae > Chrysanthemum > Chrysanthemum lavandulifolium. The sequence continues at coordinate 253,879,591 of CM040238.1, forward strand.
AGTAATATTATGGTAGAAATTCTGGAAATTGGCAAGACCGCCGACCAAGGGATGACAACCGTTATTCTCAACCACGAATTGACAATCCACCACCACAAAACCCCGAAAAAAAGATGGAAGAAACCGAATTCAAGAAAACCATGAGAGAATTCGTGGTTGCTCAAAAATCTTCAAATGATTTTATAAAAAATTAATTTTTCAATCTCAAAGCCAAAGTTGAGCAAGGACAGAGAAATCATCAAGCATCTATCCAAGATCTTGAAACCAAGTTTGGCAGACTTTCTGACCAACATTCCTCTAGACCCTCTGGTTCATTGCCAAGTAACACCCAATCCAACCCAAAGCCAACAAATGATAAGACGTACCGTCCACTACAAACGAGAAATGAGCATATCAATGCTCTCTTCACAAGAAGTGGTCTCTCGTACGATCCACCACTGAATCCCAACGAAAATACTCCTATCACCGAAGATAGTGAGGAGGAAGCTGAGGAAACCACCACCAAAAAGAAAATCGCACCATCTGTCAAGGCATACACACTTAAGATTCCATATCCTTAACGCCTTAAGAAAGAAAAAATGGAAGAGCGTTATAAGAAGTTCATTGAAATAATCAAGGAAGTTAGACTCAATCTTCCTCTCGTTGATGTCTTAGCCGGAATGCCCAATTACGGGAAATTCTTGAAAGAACTTCTTAATAACAGAAGCAAGCTAGAGCAAATATCAGCTACTTTCCTCAACGAAGAATGCTCATCTATTGTCCAAAACAAGATCCCACCAAAGCTTGGAGATCCAGGGAGCTTTCTTATTCCATGTACTTTCGGGAATAATATTAAATGCGATGCTTTAGCCGATCTTGGCGCGAGTATCAATTTGATGCCTTATTCGCTGTATTCCAAGTTGTGCAACAACAGCTTAAAACCAACGAAAATGAGCATTCGATTAGCAAATCATTCTTATCAGTATCCTGTGAGTATTACCGAGAATATGCTTGTTCAAGTCGGTAAATTCATTTTTCCCGTGGACTTTGTAATCTTAGAGATGGAAGAAGATAGTAAAGTCCCACTCATCTTAGGAAGACCTTTCCTAAATACCGCTGATGCAATCATCAAAGTGAAAGGAAAAGAACTCAACTTTAGATTTGGAGAAGATCGAATCACTTTTCTAATTAATAAAGCGATGCGCTACCCACATTCCAGTGATGACACTTGTTTCAACATCGATGTTATTGATGAAGTCACTGACGAAGAATTGGACGCATTACTTAACGAATCCGATCCATTCATGACCACTTCTGAAAAAATCAATGAAACAAACTTTGACAAAGAGTTTGATGATTTCATGAAAGTAGAGTTCGAAGGAGATAACTCGGAAGAAGAAGAAATGGAAGAAGAAGGAGAAAACTTTGAAGAGATAACTTTTAATGACGAGATGCGAATTAAATCCTCTATCGAAGAACCACCCACAGATCTCGAACTCAAACCTCTCCCATATCACCTTGAATATGCTTACTTGGAGAAAAAATCACTTCTTCCAGTAGTCATATCTTCATTGCTCGAGGACAGTGAGAAAGAAAGTTTAGTTTCTGTCCTAAAAAATCACAAACAAGCTTTCGCTTGGAAAACATCCGACATTCTAGGAATTAGTCCTAATTTCTGCAAACACAAAATCAATTTTGAAGAAGGAATTAAACCTGTGGTAGAACGTCAACGTCGACTCAATCCCAACATGAAAGAAGTTTTTAAAAAGGAAATCATAAAACTTCTCGATGCTGGTATCATTTACCCAATTGAGGATAGCAACTTGGGTAAGTCATGTTCACTGTGTTCCCAAGAAAGGAGGAATGACGGTTGTGACTAATGAACGGAATGAATTCATTCCAACTAGAACTGTCACTGGCTGGCGCGTTTGTATTGACTATCGGAAATTAAACAAAGCCACCAGAAAAGATCATTTTCCACTCCAATTCATGGATCAAATGCTTGAAAGACTAGCAGGAAATTAATTCTTTTGTTTCCTCGATGGATTTTCAGGATATTTCCAAATTCCAATCGATCCTAACGATCAAGAAAAAACCACTTTCACTTGTCCTTTTGGAACCTACGCATATCGGCGTATGCCCTTTAGTCTTTGCAATGCGCCTGTGACTTTTCAAAGGTGTATGATCGCCATATTCCAAGACATGCTAGAAACCTCCATGGAAGTTTTCATGGATGACTTTTCAGTCTTCGAAGACTCATTTGAAGCTTGTCTTTCCAATCTTGATAAAATGCTCAAAAGATGCTAAGCTGCACATCTTGTCCTTAACTGGGAAAAATGTCACTTCATGGTGACCGAAGGAATTGTGCTTGGCCACAAGATCTTCAGTGCAGGAATGGAAGTATACAAAGCAAAGGTCGATGTTATCTTGAAACTTCCACCACCAACTAACGCCAAAGCCGTTAGAAGTTTTTAGGACATCTTTGGTTTTACCGCCGATTCATCAAAGATTTTTCAAAATATCTCGTCCGATGACAAAACTTCGAGAAAGAATCTATCTTTGATTTCAACGATTGCATAAAAGCTTTTGAAACATTGAAATCTCAACTAACTAGTGCTCGATCATGGTTTCACCTAATTGGTCACTACCTTTCGAGCTTATGTGCGACGCAAGTGATTTTCTTTGTTGGAGCCGTCTTAGGCCAACGTGAAGGAAAACACTTTCGGCCTATATATTTTGCTAGCAAGACACTGAATAGTGCTCAGCAAAATTATACCATCACCGAAAAGGAATTACTGGCCGTGGTTTTCGCATTCGACAAATTCCGATCCTACCTTGTGCTCTAAAAAACAGTCGTTTTCACCGATCATTCAACAAATATTTGTTCACCAAGCAAGATGCTAAACTACGTCTTATTCGATGGATTTTGCTACTCCAAGAATTTGACACCGAAATCAAAGATAAGAAAGGGCGGAAAATCTTGTCACGATCACTTATCTCGTCTTGAAAACCCCGATCTTGAGGAGTTAAAGAAGAAGAAATCGATGATTATTTCACGATGAAACTCTCATGACCATCGATGAAACCGATGATCCTTGGTTTGTCGACTTTGCAAACTATCTCGCTGGAGGAACTCTCGAGAAAGGTTTAACTCATGCTCAAAGGAGCAAATTTTTTTCGAACCGAAATACTATTTTGGGAAGAGCCATATCTTTTCAAAATGTGTCCTGACGGAATGATCCGAAGATGTGTTTCTGGTTTTGAAACCCGTAAGATTCTTGACGAATGTCATCATGGCCCAACTGGGGGACATTATGGTCCTTCCACCACAGCTAAAAAAGTTTTTGATGCTGTATTCTATTGGCCAACAATATTTAAAGAAGCACATACACTTGTTCAAAATTGTGATGCTTGCCAAAGAACCACCAATCTTTCACGAAGAGATGAAATGCCATTGACAAGTATCCAAGTGTGTGAAATATTCTATATTTGGGGAATTGATTTCATGGGACCTTTTCCTAAATCTCACAAATTCGAATACATTCTCGTTGCTATAGATTATGTGTCCAAATGGGCAGAAGCTGAAGCTTTACCAACGAACGATGCTCGTGTCGTCGTTAATTTTCTTAAAAATCTTTTCGCTCGTTATGGAATTCCCAAGGCCTTGATAAGCGATCGAGGAACCCATTTCTGTAACCACCAAATGGAGAAAACCATGAAAAGATACGGAGTTCATCATCGATTCGCGACTGCCTATCATCCACAAACCAGTGGGCAAGTTGAAAATACTAACAGAGCTCTCAAAAGAATACTCGAAAAAACAGTGAAGGAAAATCCTTCGATGTGGGCAAAGAAACTTGACGATACTATGTGGGCGTTTAGATACGACATAAAACTCCTATTGGCACAATTCCTCATGAGACTCTGTATGGGAAAACTTGTCATTGCCGCTCAAGTTGAACATCGTGCTATCGGGCTCTCATAAACTATAACACCGATCTCAAAGTAGCTGGAGAAAAGAGATTCTTGCAATTGCACGAACCCGATGAATTAAGACTCCGAGCTTATGAAAATTCCAAACTGTATAAAGCTAGAACAAAAGCTTACCACGACAAAAAGCTAAGAGTTTGAAAAGAATTCAAAGCCAGAGATAAAGTTCTGCTTTTCAACATGAAATTCAAATTCAAAGCTCCTAAATTACAACCAAGATGGTTTGGACCATATATCGTTAAACACGAATATCCATCCGGGTATGTCAAACTCTATGACAAACAGGGTGGAAGTGTCATTGTTAATGGGCACCGAATCAAGTTATATTATGACAAGGAACAAATGAATGAAGTTTCGGTTACAACAGCTTTCCAAAGCGATTTCAAAACAATCACCTTTATAACCCCTTTTCCGGGAAGAATCCCGAAATTGTTCCTTGAAACCATCTCTTGAGTTAAATGCGGGACGATGTTGAAGCTCTTGGTGAAGAATTCATGTATATCCCCGAACTTTTCAAAATGTTCAAGGTACGCTACGTGGCCAAGTGAATTCGGGAAGATTCGAGTAAGGTCGATGACTCGGTAATAAAACAAGCACTTCTCGGGAGGCAACCGTGTGTTTCAGATTTGATTTTATGTGGTCACGCCCCAAAGTTTAAACCTTTGGTTGAACTTAAGTGTGTGTGGGGGGGGGGTGCCACCTATTAATAAAACCTTTTGTTTGTTTATAATATTTTGTGCAGGTAATGATTTCTCCAATGGACGCTAGGAATGAAGAAAAGAAAAAAATTAAGCTGACAAACTCATTGGTATATCTGGTTTCATCTCTATTTTCCCTATTTCTATACTTTGAAGTTCGTTTTCACATTGAGGACAATGTCTAACTTAAGTGTGGGGGGGGGGGGGAATAGGAAAAATTAGAGTTTTCATGCTTAAATTTAAAATTTTGTTTGCCCTTGTGATCTAGTTATTTTTCATGCTTTTAGGATATATATTAGAATAACTGGATCAAACTGGTAATATTTGAAACTTCGAGATGTGTTCCGATTACTATTGCAATCCATTCTGGGATCGATGACATTTGCTAGCACATATTATAGCCCTTTCCACTAAAATTGTGAGGATTTGAAGCCTCTTTTATGCTTGGAGTTTTTGCTATGAGTGTGCCGGTGATTTTATTTATTCTAGAACTTGTACTTGTAAATCATTACCAGACCGCAGTGAGATTGCATTCGTGCGATATAAGTGAATTCGTGTGATAAACAGGCCCCTTAGGATTTAACCCAAATGGCCTTCCATGCTTAATATCATGATTTTAGCTAACCACATCATTTAGTTAACCACCTTCACATGGACCCATTTGTAGTGCTCATTTTTAGCACTAGATACCCCTAGTTACACCCTCTGAGCCTTCCTTTTCATTTTTGCTTCACCCAGAAAATACAAAAAGATTTTACACTTTAAACCATAGCTTAACCCTTATCAATGTCTAAACGGTTGGTTGCTAGTCACCTGGAAAGTGAAGATTGTTCAAATGATTATGAGTACCACATCTTATGAGATTGATTGAGCCATGTTATGTTCTGAGTTAAAAAAAAAATGTTGAAAGTATGGATATAGCCAATGTGCTATGTTAGAAGAAAAATTGTCATGGCAAAGCAAAAAGCTGTGGAGAGCCAAAAAGAAGAAATTGAAGCTATAAACATTTATTGGTTCATGGATTGTTTGGTAGCTAGCAACACGGGTATTAGACTTGATTTTATTTTATTTTTACACCAAATTTATTAACATTCCCATGCCTTAACCATACCCTTAACCCGAAGCCATATCATTATAACCCGAATAAAAGTCCTCTTTAGATGTTTGATGTGCTACGTGTGTACAAGTTTTAAATTTATAAAAGGTGAATTACCAATAACACATACGAGCAAGTATACTCGTTCGTTATAGCAAGATTATGAAGGTAAGTCGGGATCGTTCGCAGGGATTTGAGTGAATCTAAACACAAGTTTGAATCAACGGAGTCTATCCAAAACATATAACAAAGCAAATAGATATAATGAAATTCAGATGATTAAAAACTACACTTGCTTAAACTAGTTTCATATCATAGATTAATGTGATTGTGTTAACCTCTTAACATGTTGGTTATGATAATTAGTTGGAAGACTAATCTATTGTTCTTACAAGTTAAACCTTCGTCAAGATTTTAGTTCATAAAACAAGCATTACGTTTAACCAATCAATTCAAGATCAATTCAAGTTTCATAATCTACATACATAAACTTAAACACAAAACATCCACTTGTTTCATCAAATTGCTTAAGAAATGGTCAATACAAAGGTAACCGATCATAGACAAAAGGCTACAATTGATTCTCAACAACTAATCTTACGACCTTTTAGATGTTTCCAACCAATCCAATTTGATAATCAAAAGCGTTTCTATTACAACCACACCTTAGTTCCTTTGTATAATCAAGAATAATGGGTAAAACAATCATCCATAGACAAAATGATTATGACTAGTTGAATAACAATAAGTTCTTTCAACCTCACGATTACTATCAATAAGCCAAACTTGATTAACAAATGTCACTACGAAACTTTAGCACAATTGGATCTTAGAATCAACTTGAAATTGAATTAAAACATATTAACACAATCACTAACTAATCATATGATAATCAACATCATTTAAGCAAGTATATAAAGAAACTAACCACTTATAGCAAACATGAACATACACTCAGAACTTTAAACATTAGAAAACATGATTAAAATTCTTACAATGCTTGGAACAAGATTACAAATGGTGAAGTAATGATTCCCAAAGTATTGGGGTAGACTTCTTGGTGATTTGGCCTCCAGATGTGGAACTTCTGGAACTCCAAACTTCCCTGGACTTCTATGGACGAATTTGAGAGCTTAAAGCTTTGTTTGATGAGTAGAGAGATTTGTATTTGAAGTGTGTGTCTCATATGCTCACAAATGGCCTCTATTTATACTAATTCCAAAGCCTAGGGTATTAATTGCTGAACTTGGCCTCCAAGGAGTAAGGAAGGGACTAGAATACACCAATAGAAGGACCTAGAATCGTTTGGATCCAAAGGGGAAACTTAGTGATCAAGATTTGTCAGATGCAGCTTCTCCAACCGGATTGGTTATATGACCAACCGATCCGGTTGGTCTTCTACAAAAGGGGCCAACCGTTCCGGTTGCGGGTGGCGACCGAATGGTTGGTGTTGGTCATTTGGCGTTTCTGGTCATATTCCAACCGATCCGGTTGCACTTGCAACTGATCCGGTTGGATTTCTGAATCTGAAACTTGATCTTTTCTTTTCTTTATCTTGTAGAACTTGGTTCTTCAATCACTGTGGTCTTCAAAAGTCCTTGAGATACTGATTTAGGCTTCACTGAAATGGGAATCTTCTATTTGCTGAACATTTCTTTACTTTCCTTCATTTCCCGCACTTGGTTATAAACACTAGACAAACATCTTTTGATGCGTTTAAGCACTATAATCACGCAAATATAACCAAATAACATATATAAAAGCACACATAACGCTACTAAAAACATGCACAATCGGCGTTATCAAATTCCCCACACTTAAACTTTGCTTGCCCTCAAGCAAATCTAGGAAAACATCCACCGGTACAAGATCGTGATTATGAAAAATGTGATGCAAATGAACCAAGTATAAATACGAGAGAAGATTCATCAATTATGCTTTATAAAGGTGAAACATCAAGATGTTTGACAATATCCAATGATTTTCTTGCATGATTAACATTTCAAAACACCTCACGAAAAAGGAGCGAAATATAATTCACTCAATCACTCATTTTAGTGGAATAACAAGATAAATCACACTCATTGCTCAGTCATGATTAGATTATTACCATAAGCTTGTACAAGAAACAAAACTCCACCGACGTGGCGTGAGCACCAAGTAAAAACATCTAAAGAGGACTTTTATTTGGGTTATAATGATATGGCTTAGGGTTAAGGGTATGGATAAGGCATGGAGATGTTTATGAAATTGGTGTTAAAATAAGAATGAAATCAAGTCTAATACTCGTGTTGCTAGCTACCAAACATTCCACGAACCAAATAAATGATTATAGCTTCAATTTCTTCTTTTCTGCTTTCCACAGCTTTTTGCTTTGCCATGACAATTGTTCTTCGATCATAGCACATTGGCTATTATTTCCATACTTTCAAAACATTTATTATTATTATTTTTTTGAACATATAACATAACGCATGGCTCAATCAATCTCACAGGATGTGGTACTCATAATCATTTGAACAATCTTCACTTTCCGGCGACTAGCAACCAACCGCTTAGACATTGATACGGGTTAGGCTAAGGTTTAAAGTGTAAAATCTTTTGTATTTTCGGGTGAAGCAAAATGAAAAGGATGGCTCGGAGGGTGTAACTAGGGTATCTAGTGCTAAAATGAGCACTACAAATGGGTCCATGTGGGTGGTTAACTAACCAATGTGGCTAGCTAATATATCATTAGATGTAAACGGAAGGCCATTTGGGTTAAATCCTAAGGTGCCTCTTTATCACACGAATTCACTTATATCCCACGAATGCAATCTCACGCATGGTCGGTAATGATTTACAAGCACAAGTTCTAGAATAAATAAAATCATAAGACACTCATAGCAAAAGATCCAAGCATAAAAGATGTATGTTGTTTATGAAATAGGCTCAAATCCTCACAATTTAGTGGAAAAAGGGATATAATATATGCTAGCAAATGTTAATCGATCCAAGAATGGATTGCAACAGTAATCGGAACACATCTCGAAGTTTCAAATATTACCAGTTTTACAAGGGCAAACAAAATTTAAAATTTAAGCATGAAAACTCTAATTTTTCCTATTCACCCCCCCACACTTAAGTTAGACATTGTCCTCAATGAAAAACGAACATCAAAGTATAGAAATAGGGAAAATAGAGATGAAACCAGATATATCAACGAGTTTATCAGCTTAAAATTCTTTTCTTCATTCCTAGCGTCCATTTGGAGAAATCATTACCTGCACACAATCTTATAAACAAACAAAGGTTTTATTAAAGGTGGCACCCCACACTTAAGTTCAACCAAAGGTTTAAACTTTGGGAGTGACCACGAAAATCAAATCAAACGCACGGGTTGCCTCCCGAGAAGCTTGTTTGTTTTATTAAGAGTCATCACCGACTCGAATCTTCCCGGTTAGGATACTTTGACCATACAGTTCAAATGTGGAATTCCAACTCTTAAACGTTGAGGGTATGTAATCTTTGGTTTGTACTCCACAATGGATGGGAATACATTTGATTCTTTTGGTTTGACCATGTTACAGTCTCTTTTCGTTATTTTGAACGTTTGGTCAATTTCATTAGAAATGAGGACAGGTGGCGGATCTTTTTGATTTTTCAAAGGGTCATTGGACTTTCCACTCCCAGTGAATATTGCATCCACATTCTCAAGGTGAGTTTTAGGAGGTGGCTTAGTCCTTTGATTTAAAGAAACTAGATTTTGTGGCTCAGCCCATTTGTCTATCTTTGTTTCCAGTTCTCCATTCCAGTTGCCACTGATTTTGTTGAACTTTTTATCATCAACATGATTTGGAAATACATTGTGTTCAGAACTTTTTAATTGAGTCATTGGGATATGCATGGTGCAATCCTCAAGAAAAGGTAACACGGTTGGTGAGTTAGACATGATTTGGTTCAGATTTGGCATGGTTGGAATGTGCTCGGTCTCGTCCTCTTCGATAAATTAAACCTTACCCTTATCGTTCTCGTCTTGAATTGAGGGTGGTTCGTAGACAAATTCATGTCTCGAGTTGGAATATATGGTGTAAGGAAGAGATTCAGCATGATGGACTTTTTGTTCCTTACTTAATCTTTCTATCCTCCTCTCCAAGTCTTGGCTTATCGCTTGTTGGTTCCTTCTTCCTTGATCGACTTTATGTTCCAATTCAACCAACAGGTTCGTCATATTCTCATTGGCTTTCATTTGATTGGCCATCCACTCTCTCATCATCTCCTCCGGTGAGGTTTTAGGTGTATTGAAATGTTGTGATGGATGTGGTATTGTATTCCATAGCTGATATCGAGGATATGTTTGGGTTGGGTTGTGGTATGGAAAGGAGTACGAACTTCTGGAATTTTGGTGGTGATATCCTCCGTGATATCCTTCATGTTGGACGTGGTTTAATTCCATGGGATTACACATCGGCGTGTCATCCTCAGCATCGTAGTTTGAAGCGTGGTGATTATTTCGCAGTTCCTTCATCTCCCTCCGTATGCTTATGAATTGGGTATCGATGTTTATGGAGAGAGCTTCCAATTTCTCGATCAATGAGGCATGATCGGTATTGATGTTGCTTCTATCGGCGGAAACAACGGCTTTCGGATTGGAATCGTTTGAGAGACCACTTCTTGTGAAGATAGCATTGACATATTCGTGTCTCGTTTGTGGTGGACGGTACGTCTTATCATTTGATGGTTTTGGGTTGGATTGGGTATTACTTGGTAATGAACCAGACGGTCTAGAGGAATGTTGGTCAGAAATTCTGCCAAACTTGTTTTCAAGATCTTGGATAGATGCTTGATGATTTTTCTGTCCTTGCTCAACTTTGGCTTTGAGATTGAAAAATTAATTTTTGATAAAATCATTTGAAGAATTTTGAGCAGCTACGAATTCTCTCATGGTTTTCTCAAATTCGGTTTCTTCCATCTTTTTGTCGGGGTTTTGTGGTGGTGGATCGTCAGTTTGTGGTTGAGAATCGCGGTTGTCATCCCTTGGTCGGCGATCTTGCCAATTTCTAGAATTTCGACCGTAATAATTACTACGATATCCTCCTCCACGATATCCTCCTTGAGCGTAACTCGCTTCTCCTTCCGTCGGTCCACCCATAGGTTTATCGTCGCACTCGGACGATGGATGATTTCCTCCAAAATTGTTGCATCCGTCTCGCATTTCCTTAATTTCATCTTTGATATCTTTGTACTGCGAGTCGATTTTTGAGGTTAACGCTTCCATTTTCTCCATGAGTTTTGAGGTATCGGTGTTTTTGACAAAAAGCAAGAGTTTTTCGGAGAGGTTTAGTTTTGGAATCTTTGGACCAATCAAGTTTGAGAAGTACTCGATCTTGAGCAATTGATGTGCATCGTTGGGAGTCTTATAGAGAAAATTCCTCCAAACATCAAGGATGCCTTGAGAAATTTCATCTAATCCATGGTAAAAGATTTGTATAATGGTTCCTTTGGATAGTCCATGTCCATGACAACTCTGAGTAAATATTTCATTCGGCCAAGCTTGACAAGTGATTCATTTGAGTTTTGGGTAAAGCACGAATTTCTCTCATTAATCGATCAAACATGGCGGTGGAAAGAATCGACACAAAAGCTTGCCTCATCTCCTCCCAAGTATTGATGATTCACGGGTTAATTCATTGTACCATACTTTAGCATCTCCGTGAGTGATGATGGGAAAGTTTTAGTTTGATGGCATTGACATCGGTGTCGCCATAACGGAACATGCCGCAAATTTCGATGAATTCGGCAATGTGCTTGTGCGGATCGGCCCGCGTACGGCCATCGAATTGACGGTCTTTGATCATAGAAAGATGATGTCCCTTCACGGCGAAGTTGTCACCAAGATTGACAACAACAATAGCACTTTCAGGGGTTGATGCTACGGCTCGGTTGGTTCTTGATAATGCCTAAAATGAACATGTTTTTAGTAGCGTTATTATTAGTTTTGTGCATGATAATCGGCTATATTTACTCATAACTGTTGCAAAAGTGCAAAGATGCGTATTGTGTATGTATATGTAGCCAGGTATCACGAATAATGAAGAAATGAAGTTTTTATGCACATTTGGAAGATTATCGAGGAAGGAAGTCGAGCTAGGAAGCTTTTGGATCCAATGATTGGGAAGCACAATGATTTCTAAGTATCTACAGCAAGGAAAGATCAAGTTTTGCCTTGGAAATCATCAGCGAGAGCAAAGAATGAAGCATATGAGCAAAAGTCAACAAAAAGTCAAAACTGCAATAACCCAGCCGTTCGGTCACAACCCGTAACCAGATCCGGCTGGGCGTTGGGTCAAAATGTAACTGATCCAGTTGCCATCTTAACCGATCCGGTTTCTCGCACTGTAGTTACACAAAGTTGCATTTATTGTTACCTTAACTCCCCATAATCATTGGAGTCCGATTATTTCTTGATAATAACTTGTTGGGAACGTTTTTGGTCAGTTGAGCAAGCATACTTGGCTATATAATGAACCTAGTCCTAGTTACTAGGTGTGACACAACCAAAATTGTATTAGTTTACACCTAAACTAATACCAACCATTATTATTCAGCCCAAAAGCTTATTTCTTACTGAAAAACGTCCAGGAGCAAGGAGGGAACAATTCTCATCCATAGTTTTAGTAGTTTGGAGTTGTACGGTGAATCTAGGTGATTGGAGGCGCATGGTTGCTACAATCCACGAATTCTAATTCTTGTAATCATAAAAGTTTAGGTATTCTATGAACTTTGTTATGGAATTCTATTCTCTTGAATTGTTGGAATTACTTTGTTATGAATTGTGTTTAGTTATTATTATTATCATGGAGTAGTTTTGGGATATACTTGTGTGTTGGGATGTAGTTAATCATATTAGTGTTCTCAAAATGTGATGCATGTATATATGATCTTGTTTAAATGAGTTTGTTGGAAAATATTAGTCTTGGTTTGATTTGTTGATAAAACATGTTTTAAGAAAAAGGACCGAAAGGATTTCTCTTGTTTTTATTCCAAAAGTGAAGTGACAAACTAGTATGGGGATATGGTGATTGACAACCACCATGTTTGCTTATTAAAACAAGACTAGGAACATTTTCATCACGAAAGGGTCGAAAGATTCGTAAGAACAAATTTAATAAGAACATGTTGCAAACAAATGGATTTTCTAAAGAATAATCATTGGGATAAGGACCGAAACGATTACCTAAATGTTTTTGTTCTTAGAATGATTTTTACAAACATATACCATGGTTGGGGGATCATTTACTTATGATTTGTGCATCACATCAAGAGTATACACCAAACCTTCATGAATACTATTTATGATTGATTATAGACTACACACAAGTATATATATTTCTTATTATTGAATTTCACTAGAACATAATTTTTTGAGGAAGCCTTGACAAGCTTTCTTGTTGGAATCTTTTCATACAAAAACAATTTCAAACACAAAATCCCTTGGGACGATCTCGACTTACCAAACTTTGCTATCACGGACGAGTATACTTGCTCGTATGTGTTAATAGGTTAGACGGTTAAATCGTGTTTATAAATTTTTAAAACTTGCACCAATCGTAGCACATCAAGTTTTTGGCGCCGCTGCCGGGGATTTTCTTTGATTTTCTTTGATTCTCTGTAAAATTGGTAGTATTGAAATTAAATTTGTTGAAAAGTAAAGTAAAAATAAATAAAAAAAGTTTTGGTAAAACGCTAACCGATTCGGTTGGTGATCCAACCGAATCTGGTTACACTTTCTGTGTAATTTTTAGTTTCGATTTTATTGTTCTAGTTTACTTAATTATTTGTGTTATAGTTCCTAGAGTAATTCTTGTCATTTTAGATTTTATTTGCAGATTATGTCTTGTAGTGTAATGATTTCTTAGATTTATTTATATTTTCTTTACATTTGTTATTTATTAGTTAATTAAGTTTTAGATTACTTTCAGTGTTAATGATAATGATTAGATAGTAATTTTTCAGTTATATGTCTAATTATCTTAATGGTAGATTTTAATTAGTAGTTAATTTAGTTTTAGTTTAATGGTTTTATTATTAAGTTATTAAATTGTTGGTTTATGAAGAGTTTTATTAATTAGAGTTTAGTACATCTTAATGATTCCTTAATTGCATTAATTATATATTTTTTTTTTTTTATATATATATATATATTTATTTTTCGATCAAACCGATCGGTTGCAACCCGCAACCGGATCCGGTTCGATTTTCTGGTCTAGTTATTTCAACCAACCGATTCGGTTGGTGAGACAACCGAATCCGGTTGGAGTTTCTGTGTTAGTTTTTATCATTTTTAGAATTTGAGTTTTAACTTATGTTTTTAGTTTTGTTGAGTATCTTAACTTGTTTAGTATATGTTTCTATAGTTGTTCTTGTTTTTACTAACTCTAACGCTAATAGTTCGGATTTTGTTTTGTTTTGTTTTGTCAAGTTTGTCTAGTTAATATGGATAGTTTGAGCGGAATCTCGGAATACCTTCGTACTTTGGATGAAATGTTCAAGGATACCGGAAGTTCTTTGGAAAAGATTGGAGGTATCTTGGAAGAGAGTAAGAAAGATTTGGGGATTGATACGGTTAATATGGAGGAAGCGGATGAAAACAAGGTTCAAATTCCCAAGAAGGGAAGAGTCGTAGTGTTCACACAAGCACCTTTAACGGTGTATGATTCGCCACTAATGAGGTTTGGTACGCCATGTAGCGTGGAAGGAATAAGTGCTTGGGACGCTGACTTAATATGGCTTATGGAGAATTACATTTTGGATAAGGTTCTTGATGAAATTGGTCATGTACTTTTGGACTATGAAGCATATGGAAGAAAGATGGTCAAAAAATCTTAAGGTCAATATTCATGGACACATTTTTGAAACGGATTTTGTTGTGTTAGAAGAAGGGAATGCGGATGAACCTAATGTATGCTTTGGTCGAGATTTTCTTGTCACGACCAAGTGTCAAGTAGATTTTGCAATGGGAGAAATGAGAATTAATATAACTGATTTGGAAGAAGGAAAAGGAGTGAACGACATGCTAGTGGAAGTTTTTGCAAACATGGAAGAAAAAGAGGTGGAAGTAGTTAAAATGGGAAAGTCAAATCGGAAGAAGACTTCATCAAACAAACTAACCCCAACAACCACCACCACCAAAAATGATTACACACCATCATCACCTACCACTGCTTTCAAACCCTTAACCGACAAACAAAAAGAAGCTATTTTAGAAAACCTAGAACAAAAGTTTCTTGAGCTTAATGAAAAGAAACCGGTGATAGAGGTACTCCAAGATTATGTGCTTTACCGTAAGAAGTTGGATGCATTGATGCTAGCGAGGGCTAGGTTGGAAGATAAGAATCTCACGGAGGAGGAGCGAGATCGAATTTTGTTTAGAGGCATGCCAAGGAAGGAGAAGGATCCGGGTAATTTTGTGTTGCCAATCAAAGTGATTGGGACTACACCAGTTTATGCTTTAGCCGATACGGGGTCAAGTGTTAATGTGATGCCTTACCCATTGTTTATGACTTTAGGCCTAAGTAATCCGCAACCTAATCATTCGAAGCTTACTATGGCGGATAATTCTCAAGCGAAGGCAATGGGAGAGGTGAAGAATGTGAGAGTGCAAATTGGCTATCAACCGTATTTGGCCGATTTTCTTGTCCTAGATATTCTGGTGGACAAAAGTTTGCCACTACTTTTGGGGAGACCATTCCTACGAACTTGTGGTGCAATTATAGACATGGGAAGAGGCACTATGACTATTGATGATGGTATTTCAAGGCACACATACTATCCGAAACCAAGAGGACCGACTTTGGAATTTATGGAAGAGTTAGAATGGATAGATGCAAATGATGATTTAACTTGTTTTGAAGTGGGACGCGATACCCAAGGAAACCTAATGTATGGACCGTTAGCTCTGCCTTATTTTGATATAGAGAACGAAATGGAACGTGCGTTAGCGGTGGAAGCTTTCTATAACCCATTCAAGAACATACTAGTTTACAAGAAGTTGACCGACTTTTTAGGTTCTTTACCGGTGCAACTTAAGAATTTGGAGTGGAGACCCGAGGGGTCGGGGACTTACAAGAGACAAACTGAAGATGGAGATTGGCATGTTAAGTTCGATATACTTTGTCCGGACAGAAGAAGATTCATGAGAAAGTTCAAAACTTTTGAAACATTCCGTGAGTTAACCTGAAAATTTCAAAGCGAGGACATCCTAAGACAAGAGTATTTCGAGGAATTCTAAGGAGGAGACAAGGGACCGTAATAAACAAGCAATTATTTGCTTGAATTTCATGAACTATTTCTTTTTGATTTGATGCATTTAGGATTTTTTGTTTCTCATTTTATTTTCATTTTTATTCTTATGATTGAGGTAATTTGGTTAATGCATTATGACTATGAGTTTTGAGTTAAAGTTTGGTTTAGTTCATTAGTATGATGATTTGAGTTTTTGGATTGGATGATTGTTGAAATTTCCAAATGGTGAATGAATGTTGTGTGAATCTTTGATAGGATTTTTGAGTAAAAAAAATTTTGTTGCTTGGAAGGTAAATGCCTAAGTAACATAAAAATGCAAAATTTGGCAAATGCATACCGAAACGGTTGTGTCCATGACTGAACCGGTTGCATGCAAGTATAAAAACCAAGAATTCACTTTCCAAAAAAAAAAAAAAAAAAAAAACATACACACACACTAATTCCCAGCTGGGTTTTGCAAAATTCGTCCAAGAGAAGCTAATTGAAGATTGTTTAAGTTGTAGGAAGACATCATGGCACCCAAACAAGTAAGCATCTACATTCAATTAACTCAGTTAAGGTTTAATTAGAGCATTTTATTCGAATTGAATATTAGGTCACCAATTTGGGGGCTTTTGTTATAATTCGAATTCAGTTGTAATATTTATGGATTGAGTGAGTAATTGATAAAGGAATGCATTGCAAAAAGAATTGTATGGATTGATTCGCCATGGAATGAATACTAGATGATTGAATTTTCGGATTTGATTGGGTAGTGCTGATGAATCAAGATAAGTTGCAATTGGTGATTCCTAATGATAGATGATGTGTTTTTAGAGGTAATAGATGCCACATTATTGATTAGAACTAATGGTTGAAGGATATAGGTTTATCAAGTTGAGTTCTAAGATGATGAATTTGTGATGATTTGAAAAGCGAATTTAGAGTAATTCAAGTATGTGGAAATCATTGAGGATGATAGAATGCGATCTAGGAGTGGATTGGACATAGAAAATTCGAGTGAATAAGGGTTTAAGAGGCAAAAGCCTTATGCAGATCGCATAACCGATTCGGTTGCGCATTGCAACCGACCGGTTGGATTTGGACAATAGAGTAACCGATTCGGTTTCTCTGGAACCGAATCCGGTTACGGTTTCTGTGTTGAAAATTTTTGAAATTTTGAAATGGATCTTAGAGGGTTCCATGAACCTTCTTGTTTGTTCTAACACTCTTATATGGTCTTATATTTATGATTTCTACAGAGAATTATTGTAGGAAGCTCAAGCGAGGAGGCGATTCCAATGAACCCGCTTGTTACGAAGTTTTGTCAAAGGAACGAGAATAAGAAAGTCAAGTATAGCTTGAAGACGGAGGCAAATGCCAACTTAAAGTTCAAAGATCTCACCGACGGGGAGAAACATGCTTTTCGGGAAAGGTTATCGAAATTGCAACATAGGACATGTTTGGTTTCGAGGGTGATTGATTGGGATTTGTTTGCAGAATGTGATTGTGAAGATGAGTTGAGAGGAATGATGCGGACATCTTATGTGTATTCAGGGGATGGTGATTCGTTCAATGATTTGTCATGGGAAAGAGCATTTAGCGTCAATGAAGAGGTTTATCGAGAATGGTGTATGGAGTTCTTTTCAACCATGTATTTTGAAAGAAAGGTGAATGTTCGGAACTTGATGAAGGAAGTTTGTGTTTGGTTTAGGCTTTGTGGAAGGGATCATGCTTACACTTTGCCGGCTTTTGGCGTGGCTCTTGGTTTGTATGAGCCACATGAGGTTAATCATCGGTTATTTGAAGCTCACTTTTCAAGGCTTAGGAGGTTTGAAAAAGACTATCCTAGTATACCCGCTTATTGGAATCGAGTGGGAGATCCTTCTTGCGCTAGGAGGAATGCCTCAACCATCAGGAATCCATTAATGAGGATACTTCACAAGTTGATAGTGACCAATTTTTTTTTAATAGGTTTGGAAGCAGGGACAAATGTCAGAAACCGGACTTATGGGTTATGATGTTGCTAGAGGAAACTAAGGAAGTAATGCTGGTTTGGCGAGATAGCCGAGTATTTGTCTAGGAGGGCCCCGGGAATCAAGAGCAATAGCAACATTTGTGGAGGACATTTTGTGATGAAATTGGCGAAGAATCTTGGGTATTATGTTGATGAGGAATTGGCTAAGTGTGAAGAGCCAAAGTATAGTGATACGTGGACTGCACAAGGTTTTGGGAACGCTTTGAATAGGAGATTGAAAACCTTGGGGTTATGGATTGAACCAAAACAACAACAACAACCACCACAACAGCAGGGGAGTATACCAATGGAGAACGTGCAAGCGGGTACGTCCAGTAGTTTTGATTCAGGTTGGGGAGAGTGGAACCAACATTTAAATGAGATTCAATGTAGGGATGTGTGGAGAGACTCGATGATGTTAAGAAACAACTACATCAATGATTATTCAATGCCTATTTTTCAACACATGGCTCGTGAAGCCGATTACGAGTTGCCACCCTACAATCCACCTAATGTTCCACCATATCCTTTTCCTTACACTTCTTATCCTGGACCCTATCCATATCCATATCCTGGGTACGCACCATTTCCTGATCCAGTGCCCCCATATGGTCGATTACCTAAGGTTGGTGGAGTAAGCTACGATGTTGGAGGATCGTCATCAGGAGTTGGAGGAAAGAAGAAGAAGAGGAGAGTTCGTTCGGAGATTATAGATGAAAACTACGTAACCGAAAGTGATGATGATGATGAGTATGATGATAAAGAAGGGGATGACATGAGCGAAGATGAGGAGTGATCGTGGATCATTCGTGAATTATGGTTTCAAAGACAATGGTTATGATGTGTTAAAAAATATTATTTCTATCTCTTTAACTATTTCTTTAGGATGATTAACATATTTGCTTGGTTTTATCTAGTTTTAGTAGCATTTGTTTTGTTTTGTTTTGTGTATTGTGTGTTGCAGTTTTTGTTTGCAGGATGGATGTGTCGGAAGCTTATTGATGGTCAAATGTTTGGAGTTGGATAACTCACATGCTTTCTTATGACCCAATATGCGTATTGCATATTCTGTTCCGTGGTATCTTTTAACTATTTTTTCCCATTTTCTTTACTTTGAAGTTCATTTTTATTACATTGAGGACAATGCAAAACTTAAGTATGGGGGAGGGATGAAAATAGGAAAAATGATACGCATTTTTATTTTATTTTTAGATAACTTTTGGATGCAAGTGATTAGAAGGAATTCGCCCTTGATAGTCTAGTTGTTTTCACGCCTTATTGATAAATATTAAAAAAAAATAACTTGGGAATTTCAATGGTAAAATGAAGTTTTTGAAATTTTTTGGATTTGAACCAAATTACGGAAGTAATTCATTTTGGATTCGATAGCATTTTCTAGCATGCATAATAGCCTTTTTCCCACGCAATTGTGAGGTTTCTTTTTGTATAAGACACATCTTTTGTTTTATATTTGTTATGAGTGTGCCGGTGATTATGTCGATTCTAGAACTTGTACTAGTTATACATTACGGTTAAAATCACTTTCGAGTGATCTAAATATGTTCAAGTGATAAGAGGCATCGTAGGATTTAACCCAAATGGCCTTCCATTTTACATCTAATGATATATTAGCTAACCACATCGGTTAGTTAACCACCTTTATATGGACCCATTTGTTAGTGCTCATTTTTAGCACTAGATACCCTTAGTTACACCCTCTGAGCCTATCTTTTCATTTGTTACATCCAGAAAATACAAAAAGATTTTACACTTTAAACTTTAGCCAACCCTTGTCATGTCTATTGGTTTGTTGCTAGTTGTTTGGAATGTTGGATTGTTTTTGATGATTATGAAGAAGCTACACTTTGTTTATAGTGTGTACCATTCTCCATCATGGATGAAAGAGACGTCTTTCTCGATTTTGTGTGTGGTGTATGCTTACACTAAGTGTGGGGGAACTTTGTTATGTTAAAAAAAAATGGTTATAGCCAATGAGCTATATTGAGGATATTGATTAGCCAATGAGCTAAATTGAGTTATACATATTTGCGAAGATCGATATTTGAAGAGGTGAAATAATCATTTTCGGGATTGTGGTTTGTATGATGGCTAGCAACATGGAGGTTTAGACTTGATTTTATTTTTCTTTTAACACCAATTTCATAAACTATCCCATGCCTTATCCATACCCTTTATGAACCCTTAGCCTTAACGATATAACCCGAATAAAAGCCCTCTTTGATGAATTTATTTTCTTTGTTTTGATACTTGTACAAGCTTATGGTAAAAAGCATTGATCATGACTAGGCATTGAGTGATTTACATATACCACCAATATATGAGTGTTGAGTGAATTCTTAAAATCATTCGTGAGGTGTTCTAGTTATGTTATCTAAAGTGTTTGGTTCATTTTAAAAGTTTTCACATATTATAAGCGAACCAATGATTATCTCTTTTGGGATGATTATTACATTTTTAGAACCATGGTGTCTAGACCATTGAAATCAATTTTTGCAAATGTTAGACCTACTCGAGGGCGAGTAGAGCTTAAGTGTGGGGGAATTTGATAACGCCTAAAATGATCATGTTTTTAGTAGCGTTATTGTTAGTTTTGTGCACGATAATTGGCTATATTTACTCATAACTGTTGCAAAAGTGCAAAAGATGCGTATTATGTATGTATATGTAGCCAGGTATCACGAATAATGAAGAAATGAAGTTTTTATGCACATTTGGAAGATTCTCGAGGAAGGAAGTCGAGCTAGGAAGCTTTTGGATCCAATGATGGGAAGCACAATGATTTCTAAGTATCTACAGCAAGGAAAGATCAAGTTTTGCCTTGGAAATCATCGTGAGAGCAAAGAATGAAGCGTATGAGCAAAAGTCAACAAAAGTCAAAGCGCAATAACCCACCGTTCGGTCACAACCCGTAACCGGATCCGGTGGGCGTTGGGTCAAATGTAACCGATGTTGCCAAGTAACCGATCCGGTTTCTCGACCGCAGATTACACAAAGTTGCATTTATTGTTGCCTTAACTCCCCATAATCATTGGAGTCCGATCATTTCTTGATATAATAACGTTTTTTGTTGAGCAAGCATACGCTATATAATTAGTCCTAGTTACTAGGTGTGACACAACCAAAATTGTATTAGTTTACACCTAAACTAATACCAACCATTATTATTCAGCCCAAAAGCTTAGTTCTTCTTGAAAAACGTCCAGAGCAAGGAGGAACAATTCTCATCCATAGTTTTGGTAGTTTGAGTTGTACGGTGAATCTAGGTGATTGGAGGCGTGTGGTTGCTACAATCTACGAATTCTAATTCTTGTAATCACAAAAGTTTATGTATTCTATGAACTTTGTTATGGAATTCTATTCTCTTGAATTGTTGGAATTACTTTGTTATGAATTGTGTTTAGTTATTATTCTTATCATGGAGTAGTTTTGGGATATACTTGTGTGTTGGGATGTAGTTAATCATATTAGTGTTCTCAAAATGTGATGCATGTATATATGATCTTGTTTAACTGAGTTTGTTGAAAAATACTAGTCTTGGTTTGATTTGTTGATAAAACATGTTTTAAGAAAAAGGACCGAAAGGATTTCTCTTGTGTTTTATTCCAAAAAGTGAAGTGACAAACTAGTATGGGGATATGGTGATTGACAACCACCATGTTTGCTTATTAAAACAAGACTAGGAACATTTTCATCACGAAAGGGTCGAAAGATTCGTAAGAACAAATTTAATAAGAACATGTTGCAAACAAATGGATTTTCTAAAGAATAATCATTGGGATAAGGACCGAAAGGATTACCTAAATGTTTTGTTCTTAGAATGATTTTTACAAACATATACCATGGTTGGGGATCATTTGCTTATGATTTGTGCATCACATAAAGAATATACACCAAACCTTCATGAATACTATTTATGATTGATTATAGACTACACACAAGTATATATATTTCTTATTATTGAATTTCACTAGAACATGAGGAATTAGCTTTCTTGTTGAGGAAGCCTTGACAAGTATACTTTCTTGTTGGAATCTTTTCATACACAAAACAATTTCAAACACAAAATCTTGGTACCGATTTTCCAATGGGACGATCTCGACTTACCAAACTTTGCTATCACGGACGAGTATACTTGCTCGGTTATGTGTTAATAGGTTATGACAACGGTTAAATCGTGTTTATAAATTTTTAAAACTTGCACCAATCGTAGCATATTGTTCTTACAAGTTAAACCTTCGTCAAGATTTTAGTTCATAAAACAAGCATTACGTTTAACCAATCAATTCAAGATCAATTCAAGTTTCATAAGTCTACATACATAAACTTAAACACAAAAACATCCACTTGTTTCATCAAATTGCTTAAGAAATGGTCAATACAAAAGGTAACCGATCATTGACAAAAGGCTACAATTGATTCTCAACAACTAATCTTACGACCTTTTAGATGTTTCCAACCAATCCAATTTGATAATCAAAAAGCGTTTCTATTACAACCACACCTTAGTTCCTTTGTATAATCAAGAATAATGGGCAAAAACAATCATCCATAGATAAAATGATTATGACTAGTTGAATAACAATAAGTTCTTTCGACCTCTACGATTACTATCAATTAGCCAAACTTGATTAACAAATGTCACTACGAAACTTTAGCACAATTGGATCTTAGAATCGACTTCAAATTGAATTAAAACATGTTAACACAATCACTAACTAATCATATGATAATCAACATCATTTAAGCAAGTGTATACAGAAACTAACCACTCATAGCAAACATAAACATAAACTCAGAACTTTGAACATTAGAAAACATGATTAAAAGTCTTACAATGCTTGGAACAAGATTACAAATGGTGAAGTAATGATTCCCAAAGTATTGGGGTAGACGTCTTGGTGATTTGGCCTCCAGATGTGGAACTTCTAGAACTCCAAACTTCCCTGGACTTCTAAGGACGAATTTGAGAGCTTAAAGCTTTGTTTGATGAGTAGAGAGATTTGTATTTGAAGTGTGTGTCTCATATGCTCACAAATGGCCTCTATTTATACTAATTCCAAAGCCTAGGGTATTAATTCTGAACTTGGCCTCCAAGTTGTAAGGAAGGACTAGAATACACCAAGAGAAGAACCTAGAATCGTTTGGATACAAAGGGAAACTTAGTGATGAAGATTTGGCGATCACGCTTCTCCAACCGGATCGGTTATATGACCAACCGATCCGGTTGGTCTTCTACAAAAGGGGCCAATTGTTCCGGTTGCGGGTGGCGACCGAACGGTTGGTGATGGTCATTTGGCGTTTCTGGTCATATTCCAACCGATCCGGTTGGATTTCCTGAGATACAAAAACTTGATCTTTTCTTTTCTTTATCTTCTAGAACTTTGTTCTTCAATCACTATGGTCTTCAAAAGTCCTTGAGATACTGATTTAGGCTTCACTGAAACGGGAATCTTCTATTTGCTGAACATTTCTTTACTTTCCTTTCGTTTCCCTGCACTTGGTTATAAACACTAGACAAACATCTTTTGAAGCATTTAAGCAATATAATCACGCAAATATAACCAAATAACATATATAAAAGCACACATAACGCTACTATAAACATGCACAATCTGAGCGTTATCAATGTTTTTACTTGGTGCTCACGCCACGTCGGTGGAGTTTTGTTTCTTGTACAAGCTTATGGTAATAATCTAATCATGACTGAGCAATGAGTGTGATTTATTTTGTTACTCCACTAAAATGAGTGATTGAGTGAATTATATTTCGTTCCTTTTTCGTGAGGTGTTTTGAAATGTTAATCATGCAAGAAAATCATTGGATATTGTCAAACATATTGATGTTTCATCTTTATAAAGCATAATTGATGAATCCTCTCTCGTACTCGTACATGGTTGATTTGCATCACATTTTTCATAATCACGATCTTGTACCAGTAGATGTTTTTCCTAGATTTGCTTGAGGGCAAGCAAAGTTTAAGTGTGGGGGAATTTGATAACGCTCAGATTATACATGTTTTTAGTAGCGTTATGTGTGCTTTTGTATATGTTATTTGGTTATATTTGCGTGATTTTAGTGCTTAATCGCATCAAAAGATGTTTGTCTTGTGTTTATAACCAAGTAAAGGGAAACGGAAGGAAAAGTAAAGTAATGTTCAACAAATAGTATATTCCCGTTTCAGTGAAGCAGGTCAAGCACAAATCAGTATCTCAAGTACCTTTGAAGACCATAGTGACTGAAGAACCTAGTTCTACAAGATATAGAGAAGTAATGATCAATTCTTCGTAACTCAGGAAATCCAACCGGATCGGTTGGAAACTGACCAAATAGTGCCAAGTTGCCATCACCAACCGTTCGGTCGCCACCCGCAACCGGAACGGTTGGCCCATTGGTAGAAGACCAACCGGATCGGTTGGTCATGTAACTGATTCGGTTGGAGGAGCTATATCTGCCAAATATTCATCACTAAGTTTGGCATTTGCATCCAAACGATTCTAGGTCCTTCTCTTGGTGTATTCTAGTCCCTTTCTTACTCCTTGGAGGCCAAGTTTAGCAATTAATACCCTAGGCTTTGGAACTAGTATAAATAAAGGCCATTTGTGAGCATATGAGACACACATTTCAATACAAATCTCTCTACTCATCAAACAAAGCTCTTAAGCTCTCAAATTCGTCCTTAGAAGTATAGGAAAGTTTGGAGTTCCAGAAGTTCCACATTTGGAGGCCAAATCACCAAGAAGTCTACCCCAATACTTTGGGAATCATTACTTCATCATTTGTAATCTTATTCCAATCATTGTAAGACTTTTAATCATGTTTTCTAATGTTCAAAGTTCTGAGTTTATGTTCATGTTTGCTATGAGTGGCTAGTTTCTTCATACACTTACTTAAATGATGTTGATTATCATATGATTAGTTAGTGATTGTGTTAACATGTTTTAATTCAATTTCAAGTTGATTCTTAGATCCAATTGTGCTAAAGTTTCATAGTGACATTTGTTAATCAAGTTTGACTAGTTGATAGTAATTGTAGAGGTCGAAAGAACTTATTGTTATTCAACTAGTTATAATCATTTTGTCTATGGATGATTGTTTTACCCATTATTCTTGATTATACAAAGGAACTAAGGTGTGGTTGTAATAAAACACTTTTGATTATCAAATTGGATTGGTTGGAAACATCTAAAAGGTCGTAAGATTAGTTGTTGAGAATCAATTGTAGCCTTTTGTCTATGATCGGTTACCTTTGTATTGACCATTTCTTAAGCAATTTGATGAAACAAGTGGATGTTTTTGTGTTTAAGTTTATGCAAGTAAACTTATGAAACTTGAATTGATCTTGAATTGATTGGTTAAACGTAATGCTTGTTTTTATGAACTAAAATCTTGACGAAGGTTTAACTTATAAGAACAATAGATTAGTACACCAACTAATTATCACAACCAACATGTTAAGAGGTTAACACAATCACATTAATCTAGGATATGAAACTAGTTTAAGCAAGTGTAGTTTTTAATCATCTGAATTTTATCATATCTATTTGCTTTTGTTATATGTTTTGGAGAGACTCTGTTGATTCGAACTTGTGCTTAGATTCACTGAAATCCCTGCGAACGATCCCGGCTTACCTTCATAATCTTGCTATAACGGACGTGTATACTTGCTCGTATGTGTTATTGGTAATATTGGTAATTCACCTTTTATAAATTTAAAACTTGTACACACGTAGCACATTAGCCAATTTGAACCCTTGCGTTTTTCACTTCCCCATTGCTTTTGATTGGTAGTTGTCCGCCATGGTAAGTTTTGAGTGATTTGGTTGTGGTTTACTAAGACCTAACGTCTTAAATAATGGATAGGGCATAACATTGACGCTTGAACCTGTATCCGCCAAAGCATACATTGGTGTAGTCCCGTTAACTTTAATCGGTAAAACGAAGTTTCCCGGGTCTTTCTCCTTACGTGGCATACCCCTAAACAAGATCATATCTCTATCTTCCTCCTATAGATCTTTATCCTCCAATCTCGCTCTCGCTAACATCACCGCGTCTAGTTTCTTGCGGTATAGAACATAATCTTGTAGTACCTCAATTACCGGCTTTTTCTCATTGAGTTCGAGAAATTTTTGTTCAAGATTTTCCAAGATGGCTTCTTTTTGGTCTTGGGTTAAAGGTTTGAAGGTGTTTGGTGTGTTGGGTGGTGAAGGTGTGTAATCATTGTTTTGGTTGGTGGATGTGGTAGGAGTTAATTTGTTGGATGAGGTTTTCTTTCTATTAGCCTTCCCCATCTTTACGACTTCCACATTCTCCTTCTCCATATTAGCACATAACTCCACAAGCATTTCATTCACCCCCTTCTCCTCTTCCAAGTCGGTGATGTTGATCCTTATCTCCCCTAAAGCAAAATCCACTTGACATTTAGTAGTCACAAGAAAATCTCGCCCAAAGCATACATTGGGCTCATCCCCGTTTCCTTCCTCCAAGACAACAAAATCTGCTTCGAAAATATAACCATGAATGTTAACCTTAAGATTCTTAACCATCTTTCTCCCATAGGCCTCATAATCCAAGCGAACGTGGCCAATTTGATCAAGAACTTTTTCCACAATATAATTTTCACCATATGCCATGTTTAGTTGAGCGTCCCACACACTCACCCCTTCGACACTACAAGGTGTACCGAACCTCATAAGTGGTGAATCATACTCCGTTAGTGATGCTTGCGTGAATATCACAACTCTACACTTCTTAGGAAGTTGAACCTTATTCTCTCCCACTTCTTCAACACAATCCGCATCAATAGCCAATTCCTTCTTACTTTCTTCTAAAATATTCCCAATCTTCTCCAACGAGTTTTTGGTGTCTTTAAACATCTCATCCAAGTTACGAAGGTACTCAGAAATTCCGCTTAAACTATCCATAACAACTATCTAACAAGACAAAACAAAACCAAAGACAAAAATCCAAATCATTAGCGTTAGAGTTAGTAAAAACCAAAGCAAACTACAAAAACATATACTAAACAAGTAAAGACACTTAACAAGACTAAAAACACAAGCTAAAACTTAAAATCGAAAAACTAGAAAAACTTTACCGAGAGCTCCAACCGGATCGGTTGGCCCTCCAACCGATTCGGTTGGTGGTAAACTTCCTAACCAAAAACTTCCAACCGATCCGGTTATGGGTTGCAACCGAGCGGTTGGATTGATTTTCAAATATATATATATATATATATATATATATATATATATATATATATATATATATATATATATATATATATATATAAACTGTTAATTATAAATTAGTTAAAGACCATTAATTGTGCTTAAACTCTTAATTAAATGTGTCTACTCATTATCCTTATTAATTAAAATATTAATTAAGTTAATTAATCAAAACTACGCTAACTAATCTACTTAACTACTCATAAAAGCGAAAATTAACCAAGCTAATCATGCAATTAAGACAAAATTAACTAAAAAGTAAATAAAACTAAAAACGATTAAATATCAAAATCTAAAATTACTAAGAAAAGCATAAACAACCTATAAGACAATCTATAAAATCGAAATGACAAGAAATAAACTATAAACTATAACACAAAACAATAGATAAGATAAAACTACAAAAATCAAAAGAATTTTTTTCAAGAGCACTAACGGTTCGGTTGCTTCAAGAACCGATTCGGTTAGCGTCTAAACCAAAATCTTTTTTACTCTTCTTTATAAAATTGAATTTTAATATTACCAATTTTACGAATCTAAACAAAATCAAACTACTTAAGAATCCAAAATCCCGTGACGCGTATAAAAACTTGATGTGCTCACCGTGTGCAAGTTTTAAAAATTTATTAACACGAATTATCCGGCTATTACTATAAACACATACGAGCAAGTATACTCGTTCGCGATAGCAAATGTGGGTAAGTCGAGATCGTCCCAAGGGATTTTGCTTTTGAAATTGTTTTAAAAGATTGGTAACAAGAAAGTTTTGTCAAGGCTCTCTCCAAAAAATGATTGTTTTAGTGAAATTCAATATAAAGAAACATATACTTGTGTGTAGTCTATAGGCAATCATAGTAAGTATTCATAAAGGTTTGGTGTAAACTCTTGATGTGATGCACAAATCATAAGCAAATGATTTCCAACCCATGCTTTGTTAGGTCACAAGTTTTACAACACAAGCTTATAGAGAAAGAGATGAAGGCGATTGAACAAGTATCAAACACACACACACACAATATAGTATACGGTTAGGCGTAGAGAGCATGTGAAAGAACTAACTTGAACAACCAACCCTCAAATGAGGGTTTACAATAGTTATATAGGCAAGGAGCTAGGGCAACACTCCTCTCCTTCCCTATTCCTTATTGGGCTTGGGCCTCGACATGGGCCTTCTACATAATTTGGACCTTAAACAAACATAAAGGCGAATAAAGCTACCTATTACATATGAAATATAAATACTTGAAATCTTGTTTAGGAGTGATTCCAACAATCTCCCTCAAGTATATATGAATAACGGTGAAGGCGTTGATGTAATAGTAGTTGTGACGATCTTCGACATTCTCCTTTCTTGTGAGA
Organism: Chrysanthemum lavandulifolium; assembly: GCA_022545495.1. Classification (NCBI taxonomy): domain Eukaryota; kingdom Viridiplantae; phylum Streptophyta; class Magnoliopsida; order Asterales; family Asteraceae; genus Chrysanthemum; species Chrysanthemum lavandulifolium. The sequence goes on from CM040238.1 coordinate 253,908,241, forward strand.
AGAATTGCCTTGGTTGAACAATCTCCCGGTGTAGAAAGATAGTTATCTTTGTGCGGTTTTGCTTTGAGCGTCATCATTAACTTTGTTCTTTGATTTATTGTTCTTTGTGGTGAAAGTGATAGTATGTTGTTGTCGACATCGACCGCCTCAGTGCCTTGTTGCTCCGGTGTCTCACGTCATTCTTCAACATGCTCACACGCTCTTTGACGGTGGAAATCAATCTTGATGAAGTTACGTAAGTCTTTGACTTTGTAGATTCTTTGATTGAAGAAGAATCATTCATTGTTGTGTTGCTTTTGAATAGAACTTCCATTAGTGATGATGTTGGCGTGAGCATGAGAAGAATCAAGACGATCATCCCGCTCCGAGCTTCCATAAGAAGAAAACATTTCAAGCGGTTAGTAATAAGCGGTTTCGGCACTTACAAGTTAGAACTTGAGAGTGTTAATGACATAGTGTGAAAACACAACTCTAATTCTCACAAAGGCCGTTCTGAACTGAGTCCCACAAGTGAGATAACGCGATGTGCAAGTACATCTGATTCGAGCAGTCATTGAGGTACACCAAGCATCACCTCACGATCGTAGACCGTATGAGACACACTCCGCGTAATCCACGGGAGTTACCGAAGCGACCTGCTGTCGGTACATTTGATGTTGACCACGGCGGAGTTTCCATTCAATCACCGAGGATCACGGATGTGAACCTCTCATAAATGTTCTCGACAGTTGCTAAGATCATGAAGGACTCGATATGAACCATCGAATCGAAGATCTTATTTGTAGATCAACAAGTGATTAAATGTCAAGTGTTCCTAAGAGATCTTTTGATGAATCTCGTGGCTCTAGACTCAATAGTGCGTTTTGGTTTTCTGGCGGAGACTAGGGAGAGGGTCTCCTTCTTCAATACCAACGATCTCTAAGAAAGCCAATAGTTTATGTAGGGTTCCTGTGAGAATGAAACCGACACGTGGAGAGAAACTTGAGTGGCTAAGAAGGTTTAGTGCATGCGTCCTTTGGGTCCATGGCGACTTTTAATCTTCAATACCGGTGTCACTGGTGACAACCGTAGCATATGAATTGAACCGGTTGTCCGCCCTAAGTTGAATAATGGAGGCTATTTCTTTTCACCCTTTACTTTGCATTTCTTTTGATTCTTCAACTCCTTCTTTCTCCGATTCTCATTTCTCCTTTTACAATCATTCCTAAGGACTTCTAACACTAACTAATGGTAGTGTCCTTGGGTAGATCCCTCAACTCGGTGGATCATAGGACGGTTATACCTAACCTTAGTCACCTTATAACTCCATGACTAACCTATGTTTGCCATTATAACCACTGTAAGTAAACAATATCTCTCAAAGGGTTTGTAAATGAAAAACATGTTAGAACCACGTTGAGAGATAGGTTTTTGCATAAATACTCCCCTCCACATGTGCTTAATAGTTTTATGGTTAAATGCGGTGATGAGGAAAAGCGCACTTTATGAATTGATCCACTAAAGATAGACAATCTCCTTGAGACACGGTTACGTTGAATAGTTAAAGAGTTACATTGTCGACTTTTAGGTGACAACTAGCTCTAATAACTACCTTGAAGGTGTAGACAAACCTCGAAAGGTTGTCATACCCGTCGAGTTCATGTCTATCAAGAGCTTCTCGAATGGTACTTTCTACTCGGACAAGTCCTTTGCGAGACACGTTTACATCACTAGCGAACTAGCTTGAAATTATTACCGTCGGGACAAGTCTTTTCGAGTTGCGAGCGGTTAAGAATCGTCAATTCATTGGTTAAGTCTTTGCACACGAGAAAGCCAAGGGCTTGCACATGTTGCTTTACAAAACATATTTCTTATCACACAATATTCTCCCCTCAAAATGGCATATAAGATGTTATTTTGAAACATTTTGAGAATAAATATGACCATTTTGAGTGTTGCGGGAAGAGTGACCATTGTGAACAATTTGTGAACAAAGTTTTAATTCAAATACTCCCCTCAACTTGTAATATAAGCGGTTGAGGTTTTGAAAAATCATATGGGAAGTACTTGTCTTTTGAGCAAAACCTTGAATAATGAAAGGTTTGATAGGTTTTACTCAAAATAAGAAGCTTTCGCTCCTTTTATAAGGATTGTGGCGAGGCGTACCACATGGTCCTTTCTTGACAATTGCGGGTTGTACATCGTAATGTGTGCACAAGCCATTCACATATATAATCATACATCCAAAATTATATGAAGGAAACCAATTAAGGGGTACCAGGAAGTGCGGTGATATTCCCGAGTGCGCGCGGGCGTTGAAAGCCGATGATGTTTCTCTGAGTCGACCACCAACATAGCTCTCCGATCGTCGAATCGATCCCTTCGAACAACCGTTCATCAATCATAGTGATGATCCGTCTCACATCCCTCACATCACGAGAATTCCAACGCTTAGGATTCCCAATTTTATTGCGTATATCCTTCAATCGTATGCCAATCCATCCCTAACCATCTTCAAGGTATGATCCCGAATTTGTGGAGCTCACTACATGCCATTAAACAGTTTCTGCGAAGTTCACTGCGGTAAACAATGCCGAAAGGTTTCTTGATGGCGTAAGTTGTTTGAGCTGGTTGATGTCGGAAGGTCAAGCGTGGTGGAGTGAAGTTTACGTTTACGATATGATTCAACGACCATCCGGATATCTTCGACACGTTCTTTGATCACAATCGTCTAATGAAGATGAGAACCGACTTGATAAATTCACGTTGAACTTGATCGAGAAGCATCTCATACGACCACATACTTTGGCAAGATACATGTCTTGATGTCGTTGAGGACAAGTTCTCAAAGTCGACTTCGGAGAATCCATAGTCCTATTCATCATGTCGTTTGACTATGATATTCTTTAAGAATGTGTAGTCCCACTTAGACTTGAGATCAATGTGTTTGATGGCCACGATGTCCTTGAGCTATACTTTGCATGTTGAGACTTTTGAACCGAGCGACCGGTAGTAGATTCTTGGCGTTCGGGCCAATGATGAATCCCATACAATGCATCTTGGTCGTATGCTTGCGTTGTCGAAAACAAGTGAGTTGCACGTTCCTCGATAGCTATCTTGATTAGAGTAAATGGTGCTTTGGAATGGAAGAGTCAATGATGTAGTGTATTTTCTCGAACCATCGCCACCATGGAGAAGAAATTCGGATCTTTGTTGAAGAAATATCGGAAGGAATCCTTGGTTCGTCTGCTTGGCCAATGGTTGGTAGAGGTTTAGTCCAATCGGTGTAGTATGGAGGTTGTCCCTTTGTGTGAAGTCAATGTTTGCTTCGGATTGAGCCAATCCATGTTGTTAGACATAGCTCGAGCGATGTTCTCAAGATGATATTCGACCTCGAGGGCACTTTCGAGTGTCTTTCCATAATTGAAATGCTTCATTCTTGATTCGCTTCAATTGATTTCGTCATTTTCTTCACATGGAACTTTTCTTGCAGCAGTTTTGCATGCTCCAATGTTGAACCATCTACCAATTCTTGACCTTCATCGGGTAGGGAGTTTGATTGACAAGTGTGGAGAACCATCCAAACTCTTGGTTTTATCGTCATCTAGCCATGATACGACTCTAAAATTTGAGTCGTCATTTCTTCTTTTGGAAGGCTTTGATGATGGTGGTTTCGCACTTGTTTGGGTGAGATGGGTTGTTGTTGGGGCTCAGGACCTCTTCATCGTCACCACCCGTGTACTCAAAGTAGTCACTGTTTTATGAGTCGGGGGTGGTAACTCGAATCGTCCGAGGTTTTTCGGTTGAAGAAGCAGTAGGAGACCTTTGTTGAGTAGGGGTCCGTTGGGGAGGAGGAGGCATCGAAGAAGATTCACCGATCGCTTCGACGTTTAGGTGCGAGTCTTTATCCTTATCCTTATCTTCATCGTCTCGGGACGTTTGGCTTTCGCTTCAAATCTACAAGCTTCTTGAAGTTGGTAGTCTAGCAATGCTTGATACGCTTTTTTGCTTCTTGATTGAGCATTGCGGATCGTGGCGACATTTGTGTCACAAGCTTGGCTACCAATTCATTATTCGAGAACACGACCGAATCGGTCGGATTGATTAATGACGGTTAAGGCGTTGATCGAATAGTTTGTTTGGCGATCGCATCGATTTGGATAAAGTTGTCTAGTGAATAACTCCTTTGTGACTTTAGGAGCGTATTCGAAGGTACTTTTAGTGTAGCCTTGATCATTTCGTTCGAGTTCCTCCCGACGGTGTTGTATCATGAATTCTGAACAAACTTCCTTTCCTTTTGCATCTTTTCATTCTCATCATCTGAGATCTTGTATGTGATCAAGAAAGAAATTCGACTTCTTGTTGAGCACGTCTTTCTTCGACTTGTTTGTGACTTTGGTAATCCGTTCATGAGCTTGAAATCCAAGATTTAGGTGGTTTCTTCACTGATTTGGATGATGATCTGGTTGACTTTGTTGATGGTGGTGGTGATGAATGAGATGAAGAGTCTGATGATGAGGAGACGTGAGGAGACTTCATGTCCTTAGGAGTTTCTGAGGTTTTCTCCTTTGAATGTGTTGGACTGTCTAGAAGAAACTTTGAGTAATCATCCTCGTCATCCTTAGACTTTTCTTTCTCAGTTTCCAGTTTCTCAAAATCATACTCAATAGTGTCTTCAACAGGCTTTTGTTGTTGCACAAGAGGGGTGGCACCAGCTCCCTTATCGGGTTGATTAACCGCATCAGGAGATGGTTTAGAGTGGGCAGCACCACTTGAGCCTCCGGGGCCACCCATTTGATCTTTAGCAAATTCAGCGGCCTTTTGAGTGTGTCGGACATTGTGAAACTTTTTCCTGTATGATTTATCTAATTGCTCTTCGTCTTGAGCTTTCATCACGAGGTACAAGTGCGATAGTCTTCTCTTTTCCTTTAATAGTTTGAGGACTTGAGGTTTTGGTACCGAGGATTTTCATCCTTTGCGGTTTGAGTATGAGATCTCTTCTTCGATTCAATAGCCTCGAGTCCTCGTCCCTAAGTTGTCTTTGTGGTTCAAGAGAAAGGATCGGAGTGGCTTCCGAGAAGGAACTTTCTTCTTAGGAGTGGGTTTCCTCTTTGGAATGGGTTTCTTCTTAGGAACATTCCTTTGACTATCTGTACTTGTGACACTTTCGCACTTCCTCTTACGGTTCTCCGACGGTGTTCCGAAGATTTTTCGTCAAGATGACCAACTTTGCCTTGTCTCATTGCTTCGGATATCTCTTGCACGTTTGAGCTTTCGACATCTTGATTAGAAGGAAATGGGAGCCTGAGACCTTGTTTCTTTGTGGGCGTTTCCTTGATTACGACGGAGAGAATAGGTTCCGTCAACATGTCGTGATTGTCGGGGTCATTGAGCCTTTTGGAATATCGGGATTAAGTCCAAGAGCTCTTTGTATCAACAGTTTGGTATATCGATGTAGGGAATCTTTGAGCCAAGTTTGTTGAGAAATGACATCATGTCATCCCAAATCGAGCTTCAATAGCGATGTGTTTCATGTTGACGAATGCCCAAAATATTTGCGTTCTATGAGCTTAGGATGCTCATAGCATTTATCACGACCGTAAGCAGACTTGGTGATGATCATGTAGAGTGTTCTCCATGGTTGAGGAATACTCTTAAGCTCTACTAGAGAGTGCTTGGTGATTACTCCTGTAGCCTCGTCATAACCGATATCGATTAAGAATTGGAGAGTAAGCTCTTCACGGTGTGGCATAAAGTTTGGTTGGATTGACTTGAGGAATAAGGAGAGCGCCCTTAAGTCTTCGGTGTAATAGTGACTTGTTTGTGGTTCGAGTCATCACAATGATCCTTCCTTTGACCCTTTCCATAGTGTTCGAGCTGTTGGATGTAGATCTCGGGAATGGTTGCGAGTTAGTAAGCATGTTACGATATGGATGAGTCCTCGAATATCGATAGCAATAAGACATGAAGATTCGAGCAAGTGAGGTGTCAAAGTCAACACGGAGGTTATTCTTTCCAATCTTCATTGGATAGCCATGAGGATAGATATCGAGAATGGAGAGAACTTGGTGCATCCACATTCATTTGTTCGACCATGTCGTGATACGAAATAACATTAGCCAAAAGAACCAACATATCGAAAGACATAATGTTAGTCAACGAAGGTCTTATTGTCTAGTTGTTGAATGTACGGTGATAATGATTATTCTGAGTCCTAAGTCACTTGTATGTTCAATCAATGATGTCGTGAAATGTTTAGTGAGTTAGTTAACTTTAAGTTTTAAGGTTTATTTTATCACTTATTGTTCACAACATATCAAACGATTTAAGTTTATTAGTGACAATTTTGGATTCGTGATGATATGATTAGTTTATTTACAAGTTTGTACAAGTAACAATTCATCATGAAGGTCAATCCCAGGTTAAGCGTAGTTTTGGCAAAGTTATGCGTGAGCGGTATGATATATGCTTAGGCGTAGACTTCACGCGTAGAATCCTATCTTCGCGTAAGAAATATTACAGCGTGGGAAAAGGAGTCTTTATGCGTAGAGCTTATGCGTGAGGCATATATTTACCTTACAGCGTAAGGCTACTCGTAAGAGTTGACCTTAAGCGTAGGGTTCATTTTTACGCATATCCTTCACAGGATACGCGTGGTCCATTGTAGAACCTTAGCGTAGAAGCTACGCGTAAGACAAGTCTTACGCGCAACAATCTACGCGTAAGGTGATCCTTATCGTAGATAATCAAATGACCTTGATTACGAATTATAAGTGTAGCAATCCTGAAATAAATCCATCAAATCATCAATATTAACACATACATTCAGTTTATCAATAGATCATGGCACTAACATATGTTACTCAGTTATGCGTAGAATTGCATACGCGTAGACTAAACCCTAGTTCTACGCATATCAAATCTAGCCATAGATTAAGCACCAAACTTTTTCTGGTAGCTCTAAGATGTTGTATGAGCAAATATACCAAGTTATAACATCTAACTCATGGTGAATCAAAAATACCCAATCTTATGAACCTTAAACCCTAGTTTCAAAATCTGAATTAATCAGTGTTTCTGGGTAGTTATAGAGCAAGGATATGATTAATACAACATTATATGAACATAACCCAGCAATATTTAGACCAAAGACACTTCACATTTAGAATAACCCAAATCCACGCATAAACCCTAAGTTTCAAAATCAATCAATTTACGTTTCTGTGTAAGATTTGAGGATAAAGATATCATCATTGATGCTAAAGGCACGTTTTGAAACAATCTTTTTAACCAAAAACACACACACAATGATTATGTGATTATACGCTTATGCGTAGATCACAAAATCACGCGTAACACATATTTTAGCCGTTGGATTTGCGTGATATTAAAACCCTTAGCTTAAAACAATGTTTGGATCATTAAAACACTTACAATTTGATGATCAGAACAACGGATTTCTTGAATGAATCTTAGGCGTAGATGAGATTAGGTTTAGTAATAAATGTGAGTGAAAGAGTTAGGTGGAGAGGTGTTTTATTAAAGTTAACTTTAAACTTTTGGCGGTTTAGTCCTCCACCTTTGCCTTTTTCAAACCAAGCCTTTTAACTTCCATTTAGGTTACCAAACAAAGATTTTGAGAAAGAATCATGACGACCTCCCCTCGACTTGAGAAAATAATGAAAGGTTTTAATTAAAGTCCGAGGAGTGTCTTTGAACCGAAATTTACCACCATTTGTAAAGAATCAACTGAGATGTGATAACATGCAAGTACCGATGTTTTGAAGCAGTTAATGGATTATTTTCTCCCCTCAACACTTGATCGGAAAAATCTTGAATTTTGAAAGATAAAAGTGTTGACGGAAAAATGTACTTGCCATGTTTAAAGAAAATAGATGAGGAGAATATTTTTGTTGTTTTATCGGGTTTTATATTTTGTATTTTGTTTTGAAAGATTTTATTTATTTACAAAAGATGTTTTGGTGTTCGACGGGTTTTTAAGACTGTTTTAAGAGGTCATCCAGTTCCTCTTGAGTCAAACACCTCATACCAATTCGGTGGACCAACTCATTAAACCTAGCGGGAGGCAAGGCTTTGGTGAGCGATCTCATAATTGGTATTCAAGACCACAAAGTATAATTCAACGGTACCTGTTCCACATGATCCTTGATGAAATGATAGCGTAGATCGATGTGCTTTGATTTAGTCTTGTCTTGAGTTGCGAGATTGCAATGGCACTCCGATTGTCATGATACATCGAGGATTACATCAAATACATAACCATAGTCTTTGAGTTGTGTTCGCATCGAGATGACTTGAGCACAACACGCGGACATGGCTACATATTCTCGCTTGAGTTGATGACGATGTACAATCTGTTTCTTAGATTGCCAAGACACCGGTTTATCACCGAGAAATTGTAGAGCTCTGAAGTACTTTTCTTGAGTCTAAGCATCCTGCGTGATCGGCGTCGAAAAAGCTATTAGTTCAAAACCGAATCCTTGGATACGGATCCCCAAATTAATGGTTCCCTTTATGTATCGGAGGATTCTTTTAGCCTCGAGAGGTGTGTTTCGGTTAGTCGCGATCGATAGCGGGAGCATAGATAAGCGGCAAAGACAATATCAGTGTCGCTATTTGTTAGATACATGAGGACCCAATAATACTTGGTATTTGGTGGGGTCAACTAATTTCCATGTAAATCAAACATCTAGCTTCTTGGTATGAGCCATTGGTGTGGCATAAGTATCACGGTATTCATTCCAAATTTGTTTAACAGTTCAAGGGCATATTTGGGTGACTCAAGAAAATACCACGGGGTGATTGATGAACTTGCGGTCCTAGAAAGAGCGTAAGTTCACCCATCATGGACATTTCAAAATTTTTCTTCATTGTTGGAAGCGGTGTGTTCAACTGTTGTGTTGGAGTCAATTGGTGTAGGTGCATCTTCAACGAGAGTTGTTGTAGCAGTGTATCGGTATAGGAATATTATCGGGTTGTGCGTGAGCAATGAGATACACGAGAGCACGTTCATCAATATCGTCCACGAGCGGAGGAGCAAATAACCTTTCCATTTGTTGTGAGTTAGTGAGGGCTTTCTTCGGTGATGATGGGGTTGAGGAAGTTTAAGCGGTTGTGACCGGGTTCTAAGTCATTATACTCGGAAGCCATTTCCGTGAGTTCATCGAAATGAGCATGAATCGTTTCCATTACCTCCTTAGTACGAGCGATTCCAGTTCGAAACCTTTAGAATTGTCACAAGATCCAATAAAGACTCCAATATCGACTTTTGCTTTGAGTTTTCCAAAATCATCACGATCATTATTCGGATAGCAAAGGGATCCAAATACATGAAAGTGTTTGAGGTTCGGTTTGTAGTTGTGGACAAGCTCAAAAGGTGTTTTGTTGTGGCGTTTTGTGATTATAGAACGGTTTTGAGTATAGCATGCGATGAATCGACACGCCCATAAGTAATCTGGAAGTTTAGCATTGATTAACATTGTTCTTGCGACTTCCACTAACGTTCGGTTTCGTCTTTCAACAACTCCGTTTTGTTCGGTGTCCGTGCAATAGATGTTTGATCTTTGAATTCCACTTTCTCATAAAATTCACGAAGGGTTTTGTTAACAAATTCGGTTCCTTTATGCGTCCGAATAATCCACGGCGGTGTTGCGGGTGAACACATATCTTTGTGAGAAAGGTGATGATCATTTGTGGAGCTTGGTCTTTGCTACGAAGAAATAGACCCAAGTCCATCGTGAGTAGTCATCAACAATTACTAAGATGTAGCGTTTGCCGTTGATCGTTTGCTGCGCATCGGGCCACACAAATCCATGTGAAGAAGATGAAGCACATCTTTGAGAGTCGTGTTCCACCTTTGAAGGAAATTGAGCACGAGTGCTTTTCCCTTGTTCACGGTGAGCAAAGGTGATCTTTTGAATACCGGAATCGTGGGAGTCCTTGACTAGTTTGTGTCGAGCAAGGTTGGTGATGGTTTGAAAGTTTAGATGTGAGAGGCAGCGGTGCCATAGCCAAGATTTTGTTGATGTTGCCTTAGAAAGTAAGCGAGATGGGAGAGGAAGCAACCATGTCTTGCATAGAGATAGTGTAGAGACTAGAATTACGCGAGCGGACATAAGGTCGTTTCCTTGTAGATCACGAATGAAACAAGTTTTCTCCACTGAAAGCAACCTCAAATCTCCATCACAAAATTGACCTCTTGAAAGCAGTTGTGACCGAGGGCCTTCCACATAGTAAACCCTGCTGATTTCGATGTTCCCATTAACATAATCTCCGTAGCCCATGATGGGCTGCAGTGATCGTTCCGAATCGGCGGTGCCAATGAACTTTGCAATAAAGTTTGATAACAGTTTAAGGTTGCTGTCATGTGTCGGGAACATCCGCTATCAACAATCGAGAGAATGATCTGTATCACTGCATTACACGCAGGCGACACGGATGGAATAGAAGTAGATGTGGAACCCGAAATGTTAGAGGGTTCCAAAGCGGTATATCGATATACACACATTCATAAGTTTAGGAATCCATTTAAATCCTAGTGTGTTATGTATCCATTTTGCCATCTATAACTACTCTTTGCTTTAGTCTTAGTGAAATCACTAGGTGGTACAACATTCGTAGGAGGTGTGGCGGGAGCTCTGTGATAGCAATGGTTGCCTTAGAATCTAAAGATGGTGGTTTACCAAGCACGAGACTTAGAATGATTAGTTGGCCTAGAGGTATTCGATTCTTAGGATTCGGAATCTAGAGATTATAGCTTTAGCAACACATTTGTCATGACAATCGAATTCATACTTTTTGACAAATATCACAAGGTGCATCGGATGAATATCAAAGGTACTTAACGGTTTAGCATTCGTTACATCACTATTTCTATTACATTTGCAGACTTGACATCTATAGTGGAAGTAACATGAGTTTTATTCGAGTCCTAGGGTGTTCTTCTACTTTAGCATTCCTTATTGATCTTTTCTTAGGTCGCAACTTCCTATTCTTCGTTTGGGTGCTCTAGGTGTGAAGTGCGGACGTTTGGAAAAGATGCAACTATTCTGTTTGGAGAGGAAACACATTAGCAACTTGTGATTTGGCGGTGGGAATTCTAGGTTCACGATTCTTGAGTGTGTTGGTGCTAATCTCTTAATCACGGTGGCGGGAGTAGTTCATACTTTCCTAACATTTCCGTAACTTAGAGATGGTGTGAATCGGATCTTGATTTTCGAGCGAATATTACCGGCCAAAATTCATGACTTCTCTAGTGTGAGCAAGATAGTGATCAAGTTCATTAGATGCTTCATCTCGAGTCTTTTGAGTAAATCAAATATGACACCATATTCTGTTTAACTTTTAAAAGTTCTTGTTCATATTTTGAGATTTGACTTTTTAAAGACACGTTTGATCATCTATTTGAACAATTTTAGGATCGGAAGATTTTGCACTCAATTGAGCGATTTTCTTTTGAAAACTAAGTTGATGGTTGTGAATATCTTTTCACACCATTGAAGGCGACGTTTTGCATTGTGAATTTCCGTGTGTAATCGTTTATTTTACGCTTTTAAAGACTCGATCTGAAGCACATTATCGGTGTTCTCATGATTACAACATTGTCAACAATATCGCAGAGATATGATCGATGCATATGGCAGCGAATAGAATAGCACAACATTATGGATATCGACGAGATAACATCTTCCAAGAGTCGATCAACATCTTTTCTCAACAGTTTCTTTTTCCGTTTTGTGTTAGTAATAGATGTTTACATTTTCTCGAAAGCGTTTTCATTACCCAAGTTCCTTATGAAAATCCTTTTCCGAGCAATTGCACAACTTTTCAAGTTTTTAACATTAGGTAAAAGATTTTTACGAAAATGTCTCTTTGTTCTCGCGCGAGGCGATTGAAAATGTTCAACTTTTATTTCGGATCGATATTCTATCTCATGTTGTAAAATTTTGAGGTCGACCATGAAAATGTCAAAATATCGAAGAATTTTTCGATTTTCGGGTTGTGAGTTTACTTCGCTAATGGAAGGTAAAGGACCATAAGTTTGTGCAAAGACTGTTTTGGGATTAACAATAGAAGACTCGGTGTTTTGATGATAACCCTTGGTGTGTTAGAAGAATCCGTTGGTGTGTGAAAGTGACCGCTTTTCATAATTAAAAGGTTTGTTGTAAACAACGTTTTTAATTTTGATCGACTCTCGTCTTACGCATCTAATTCCTCTTGGCGATGGTATTCAACAACACTCATGACAGATATTATCAATTTTGTATTGTGCTTTGGAAACTTGAGGAGTTGGTTTGAATGTTTTTAGTGAAAGCTTTGGTTTGTGTCGACTAGATTTTTCCATATCCATTTGGATTAGGTTTTAAGGTAAACTTTTCTATAGTCATTCTTGATTCACCATGTTTGTAAACAACGTTTTAAACTCTTTGATTTTGTTTTGCAAACCGAGAATTTACGCAAGAAGGTCATCTACCGATTCGTTGAATGCTTTTGTATCACGGAGAAGCTGTTTTGACAATTTAACAACTCGGCCTTAGCATTTTGATTTTCCAAAGTGAGGCGTTAATTTGCTTTTTATGTTCATGTTTGATTGTTCTAATTCGGACACCAAAGCATTCTTGAGGCGGCTAGATCACGCATCTGTCTCTCTAAATATTTTTCGTTTTGATGAGATTTTGCAAAGCGGCTTCAAAACCTTTTCACTGATTTTCTTGAGTTTTGAAAAAGTTGAGTTGCATTTGTAAACATTCAAAATCCTTGGTTATGATGCATTTTACTTTTTAAGGATTGATTTAATGCATAACATTCCTCCATTTTGATTTTATGGTCTTCAATTAACCGAGCAAAATCCGGATGAGGCAACAGATCATCTTGTTCAGCGTGAGTCTCAACATGATCATTCTTTAGATCCTCGAAATGCGACCACGAGTCAATTTGATTATCAAAGGGACCATAAGGTCGTCTTGATCGTCAAATGTAACTACTGAGGTTAACGAAAATCATCGAAGAAGATGTAGAAGACTCATTTTGAGCGATCGATCCGTGCGGATTCGAGATATTGGCGGAGATATTAGTTCGAGATATGATGATGGTTTGTTCGGTGCACGAGACAAGCCATCGGTGTCTCTAGCGGGCTGAATCACTCAAGTGGAGCTCATGCATATTAGCCATCAACATAACGGTGCATTCGCTGCGCAAGTCCTCCATATCATCATCTGAGTGCGCATACGCCATAAAGCTCGTTCTTTGGTTGTGAGAGATCCACCGACTTCATCCTTAAGAGCCAAAAGTAAGGCCTCTTTGAAATAAGCACGCCCCTAGTCCTTGGCTTTGGGCATGCATTAGCCAGTGTCCCTTTTCATTGCGGTTGTAGCATCTAAGACCATTTAACCGATTACGAGCATTTCCTGTTCCACCACTTGAGCTCTGTTGTTATTCCTACCACGACATTAAACCCTTGACCACCTCCCATCGGCGACCATAATCACGATTACGAACTTCAACCGTCCATTGTTCACAATGGCTTGAGTCCGTGTGTTAGATGAGGAGCGAATCGATTGTTGGATTTGTTGGTGTAACGGCCAAATGCATTAGCAATCATCACAAATCCTTGTTGCAATGCTTGAATGGATCGATTTCCTCGGTAGCTTCAACGACATATGCTTGAGCATTGTTCTTGTATGGGACCAATTGATTTTGTTGAGGTTGAGGTTGTTCTTTGTGAAGGTGTGTTGGAAGCGGTGGTTGAGTTCTTTGGTTGAGAGGATAAGTGCATTGAGCATACAAGGCAAGTTGTTGATTGTCCGGTTGTATTTGTTTAGCAATTTGAGCACGGAGAATCCTTTCCGATCAACTTCCTTTTCATGAGGCTTCAAGTAATCGTACAACAATCCATAAGTAGAATGATGCATGTTCTTCGCAGCGGAGAAAAATGACATACTTCTCCCATTACGGACCAAGACTACTCGGGAACTTAGTATTCACTGCAATTCTTGGCATGATGATGTTGTGTTTATCCAAATCATTGATGATGTCGAAAATCGGTGATGATATGACTCAAGTGTCTCTCGGGTTCAATCATGAAGTGTTCATAAGCCAAGTAAATTTTGGATTCCAAATCCTCCCGATTGAGTCTGAGATCCTTCCATAAGAAGGCGAATGTGATCCGCATTTTTGTGCGATCTTTTGAGCATCAACACTACGAAGAATTGGGTTTGGTAATCCTAAGAGGATGTATTCCATTGCAAGTTCATACGCTTCATAGTGTAGAAGTTACGTAGCATTAAGATGCGCAATGATAGCAATGTTGATTTGTTCATCTCTTGGTGGAGCAGCAGTTGGATCTCGGGTATAGTGACGATAGGCATCTCAAATGGACCTTCTAAGATAACCTTCTTTAAGAACTTTCCATGTGGCTTCTTGGATCACGAACCTAAAGAACCTTATCACCTATTGATCGTAGTTTCACGGAGTGAGCATTGGAGGTCTATCAGTGATCGACTTCATGAATTGATTGTTGGTCGCTTAAAGCTTCACACATCTTAGCAAACCAAGTGGGTTCCTTCATAGTTGTCCGTGATGGATGTTGATTGAAATCGGTTGTGTAGGGTTGAACTTGAATGCTTGGTTGTGGTTGAACCATTTGTGGTTGTGGAATTGCACCAAGTTGTGGAGTATGTTCTTGATTAAATTGTTGTTGATAAATGGCTTGTTGTTGATTCCATTGTTGATGTTGTGGAGTTAATTGTTGTTGTTGTTGATTATAAGTGTGAGGAAATAGTTAGAGTATGGTGGTTGAGACATGATGATAAACTTGTGTGGTAAATATGGATCTTTGTAGTCGAATGAACCTTTGTAGATGAAGTATCCTTAGGCGTAGAAAAGACAAGAACCAAGTAGCACTTATGCGTAAAACACCAAAAATTACGCGTAACAAGAATAGTTCTGGCGTAGGATTTAGCTTACGCGTAGGGGAAAAAGACTAAAGTTACGCGTAAGCGATAAGTTAGGCGTAGAAAGTTAGGCGTGGGATTACCTTATCGTGGGATCGAGTCTGGCGTAAGATGAATCTTAAGCGTAAGATTTTCTCTGCGTAAGCTTTATCTTAAGCGTAAGATTAGGGTTTTATCCCAGTGATCTTTACACTTCACGGTGCAAGAGATATCCAAAGTCGACGTATTTTCGGACTTATCCAAGTAAGAAAACACGGAATAAACCGAAAATTGATGATCAAACCAAGGATAAAGTTATGCGTAGAATTAGGGTTTTGAAGCGCGTAGTTCTACTCGTAACTGATTCTATCAAATGTGTTTCTAAACCAGTTTTTGTGATGAAATAGCTTCAATATCACCAAAATAACACAAAAGTGTGAAACTTGATGATCCAAAGCTTCTAAAAGCAGTTATCGTGGGATAACACCTTGATATAAAAACTAGCTTAAAACAAGGAAAACACGTAAAGATCCAAACTTTTGTCAAAACCAATAGTTTAACACCTAATAACGTTGAAAGTACAAGAATCTTGGATTCTAAAGTGTAAAAATTAGTTTTAAGCGTAACAAAGATTATGTTATCTTTACGCGTAAACCCAAACCAAAACTTCAAAAACAAGCGAGTACACCCAACTATTTGGCGATTGATACCTTTGTTAGGTCACAAGTTTTACAACACAAGCTTATAGAGAAAGAGATGAAGGCGATTGAACAAGTATCAAACACACACACACACAATATAGTATACGGTTAGGCGTGAGAGGCATGTGAAAGAACTAACTTGAACAACCAACCCTCAAATGAGGGTTTACAATAGTTATATAGGCAAGGAGCTAGGCAACACTCCTCTCCTTCCCTATTCCTTATTGGGCTTGGGCCTCGACTTATGGGCCTTCTACATAAGTTGGACCTTAAACAAACATAAAGGCGAATAAAGCTACCTATTACATATGAAATATAAATACTTGAAATCTTGTTTAGGAGTGATTCCAACATGCTTTATGTTTTGTAAAATCATTTAAGAACAATAACATGTAGGTAATCCTTTCGGTCCTTATCCTAATGATTATCCTTTTAGAAAATCCATTTGTTTGTAAAATGTTCTTATTAAACTCGTTCTACTGAATCTTTCGACCTTCGTGATGAAAATGTTTCTAGTCTTGTTTTAATAAGTAAACATGGTGGTTGTCAATCACCATATCCCATACTAGTTTGTCACTTAACTTTTTGGAATAAAACACAAGAGAAATCCTTTTGGTCTTTTTCTTAAAACATGTTTTACCAACAAATCAAACAAGACTAGTAGTTTTTCAACAAACTCATTTAAACAAGATCATATATACATGCATCACATATGAGAACACTAGTATGATTTCCTACATCCTTACACACAAGTATATTCAAGAACTACTCCATGATAACTATAACAAAACACAAGTAATAACAAAGTAATTCCAATAACTCAAGAGAATAGAAATACATAACAAGTTTCATAGAATACCTAAACTTTTGGGATTACAAGAACTAGAATTAAGTGGATTATAGCAACCACACGCCTCAATCTCCTAGCTTAACCGTATAACTCCGAATGATCAAAACAATGGATGAGAATGAGTCTCTCCAACCTCTGGGACGTTTCTGTAGTAACCAAACTTTTGGGATGAATAAAATGGTTGGTAATAGCTTTGGTGTAAACTATTACACTTTGGGTTGTGTCACACCTAGACTACTAAGTCTAGGTTCATTATATAGCTAGAGAACCATAACTATCTGTCTAAAAACATACTCTACAAGTAAATAACGAGAAATGATCGGCCTCCGATGATTATGGGAGTTAAAGCAAACATTAATTAACAAAAGTTGTAACCCAGGTCCATGCAACGGATCGGTTGCAACACAACTGGATCGGTTGCGTCTTGCTCCTTCGCCCAACGGATCGGTTGCGGGCTCCAACCGAGCGGTCGGGCGCCTCTTGTACCCCTAGATTTGACTTTTGTTGACTTTTCTTGATTTGCGCCTTTTCTTTGTTTTCGTTGATGATTTTCAAGGCGAAACTTGATCTTTACTCGTCGTAGATACTTAGAAATCATTGCGCTTCCTAGTCATTGAGTCCAAGAGCTCCCTTACTTGATTTTCTTCATCGAATTCTCCAATGTGCATAAAATCTTCATTTCTTCATCTTTTGTGATACTGGCTATATACGCATACACAATCGCATCTTTTGCACTTTTACCATGATTATGAGTAAATATAGCCTATTATCATACACAAAACCAACAATAACGCTACTAAAACATGTCCATTTTGGCGTTATCGGTGAGTTAATTACCAAGTGGGGTCCAACCTCCACTTTATTTCATCTTTTAACATAATTTTTTTCAACTTGCTCCATCACAAACCACCACTATCTAAACTATCACTATTTTTGTGGGTACAAAATCATTATATTTTTTCAATAATTGGTACACTAATTGGATTCTTATTATGCAAAACACCCTTTACGCATAAATTTTTGATTTTAATGGCTTTGTTGGGAAATCTTACTAATAAATATGGTTTCGTTGGGAAATTTACTAATTGAAAAGCTCAATGTTGAAATATGTTGACATCCCGGACTTCCCTTTTATTAAATGATGAGCAGTGAAAAGTATGTATTTATAAATAATGCGAAGACCTTACAAAAAAACCCATAAATCTTACTAATCAAATAAGGATCCATTTTAAAGAAAAAGAACCAAGAAATTTTGTGTAAGGTGGGTTGTATATAGTGGAGAATTGGTGGTTGTAATGGCGTTGAAGATGAGAGTTTTGAAGTTGATTTGGTGAATGGATTTTGAAAAATTAATTATAGAGAAGTGTTAATGGTTCATGTATGTGTTAATAATAAAGAGTTTTTTCACATAGGGTTATGAAATAGTAATGAGAAATCTTTTTATGTTGTGTTTTTCATGTGTTGAGTTTACATATGAGATGTGAAGTGGTTGGGAAAAATTGAATGTTAAAGAAGACAAGATGAAGGTAAGATGAGTGTTTGATTGTGTTTTAATAATAATAATAATAATAATAATAATAATAATAATAATAATAAGGGTTATTTTGTCAATTCGACTCTTGAATATGCATTTAACGGTCAAAGTATGAAATAATGGTCAAAGGACTAAACCCGTAATGGGTCAAAACCACAAGGATAGGACCCGTGAAAAAAAGCACAAGGACTAAACTCGTAAAAAGTTTTGTAATTAACTCGAACCTTAATGTTTTTATAGATACTTTAATCAAAAACCATACGCTTTGATTAAAGCCTTCTTTTTGAACCAGCAATGATATTCACACTCACTAACTTTTTCAAAACCAACAAACAACTTTAGATTAAAGCCTAATCACCAATCCGAACACCTTGGATGTGATTGGTATAAGTAGTTGATGAAAACCTAACCCTAGTTCAACATCCTTACCAATTACCCATCGCTTGTTGTTTCTTGCCGCTTTGACACAATCACCCATCGCTGTCACAAATAATGTGTGTTTCGGATAAAACATACAAGAAACAACACCGCCACCGCCATTTAAGATCACGAAAGCATACCGCCATTTAAGTATGTAGATCTGAAACGCCGTATGTATATAGATATGAAAGCGTAGATATGGTGTGTCTATTTTCAAATCTATCAAACTCTTTTGCGTTTTGATTGTGTTGTTAGATGGTGGTGGTGGTCGATAATAGTGGGGGATGATGGATCACGAAGAATATAAGATTTTTATGTTTTGTGTGTTTTATTTATGAATATATGGTAGTTTTAATTTGTTGATATTAAAGAGAAAAGGACTAGAAAGAAAATAGAAAACAAAGAAGACAAGGGTAATTTTGTCATTTCACATCGAACAAGGGATGTATTTGCAATTTTAAAATAGGGATGTTCGTTGCACATTTGAAAGATTGGGAACCAAACATACAATTTGGCCAAACCACAAAGACCAAAAATGCAATTTACTCTATGTATGAGTACAATTAAAATCCTATATTGTGATACAATTAACTTTGCAAGATTACATGCACGTACAGCTTTTAAACATACATATCAAATTGCCTTGCTAGCCTTACATTCATGATTGGAGTATGTACTATCAAATTGCAAGTGCATGATATTCTATAGAGGAATACTATAACAACATAAAAGCGTTCACAAAATCCTTCACAAAATAATGTATCGAGGCACTGATTTGTAATCAGGGGAGAAGAGACACTATAATAAAATCTATACCTCACGTTATTTTGTAGAGGGCTTTTGGATGTTTTATGTTGCTATAGCATTCCCTATTCTATACCTAATAAGAATATCATGAATGACCTTGATTTACTGTATCTTTCTTATGCAATATATTTATCAGTACTATATATTTGTGTGATTGACATCATGAAATTTCAATCTTTCTTGGAAAACTAGGAAGATGCTCATCGAATCAAAGCCATCAAGATTTTCCATTCCATTGTCATTTACTTTTTTTTGAGCGAGATTACATTTCTCCTCACAAATGGAATAATTTGAACAACAAGTTACATCGAACATAATGGGCAAAATCGAAGCCGACTTGCCAAACAAAATACGGGGCAACAAGTTAAGCCAAAAGAAAGCATACACTATAGTTGTGACGGGACTACAACAACACCATACAAGGTGGGGAATCACCAAAGTGAAACTTTTGGTGAAGCACGATAATATGAAGATGTAGCTTGACAAAAGTACACAAAGTACATATAACATACATAGAAGATAAAAGCGAGCATCCTAAAAGGGCGAGCAAAACCAACAGATCTAGAATCAAACCCAAGGCTCTGACAATTTATCGATGGCGGACCACAACAATCGACGAGAAGAGGCCAGGATGGTAGCGGATCGGCGAGAAGATAGCGGTGGCAGCGAAGATGAGAGATGACATATCTATGAGTAAGGGCTATTATTTTGGGAAGGGAAAAAAGTACAAGAGGTCGAGACGGCCGGCCAAAGCCAACCGCCTGGAAAGGTCGAATTTGTTTGGTTAACTTGTTGGTACAGTATAAATTAGAGAGAGAAGTTAGAGAGGCGAGAGAGTTTTGATGATCCATTTACTTTCTTTCTCAATCCCACAATTAGTCGATTAACATGTACCTCTTAGTTCAAATCTAGTAATAATTTCAATCTTGTTCAATGGTCTAGTTGAACCTACTCGGATCTATGTAGCTCCGTCCTGGTTACTGGACCATTCTTTTACATTTGTCGCTATGTTATTTCTTGTTCTCTAGTTTTTTAAATGTAGATAGAATATTTTATTTGTACACCGTTTGGTAAGAGTAATTTCCCCGAAGATAGCTAACAATTCATTCATGTTATTAGATCCGAGAAAGATAAGGTTATGATAAGCAATGTGTGAATGCTCTGAAAAGTCTAAACTTTAGAGTATGGAAATCATCAAAGGATTTTGTATGTTGGAAGGACAATGTGGGGGAAATTAAGATTTGTTTCTACTTGAAACACAAAAAGGGGTCCCTCTTCATCTCCCTAAGATTTTGCCCTTTTTCTTACAGGAAAACATTCAAAGTGTAACACTTAAAGTTTTGCTTTTCTTGTACTTTTGTCGTCAACTTATGACTTATACTTGTCATGCATGTACTGTATAGTATACTACACACATGGATACATTTATCATTTAAAAGGTATCACATGCATTCTAGGTTAGATATGTTGCATGCAAAACAAAAGATATGTTTCATGCAAAACATGCATTCAGAATTTTATCAGATGACCTATTAGTAATACACATGACATTCTTACAAGATGTTTAGAATCCAAACTTAAATAGCTACACATTTAAGGATGGTAGTGAAAAGGTCAGAAAAAACACGGAAATACATTGATTAAGTCACGGAAATACATTGATATTCTTCTTGTTGAGTCACCCTTATCGCTCGGAGAACATGTTGGATGAACGAAATCATAATAGTCATGATCGATCATGCATATAAATCCCAATGAAATGATTAATTTTAAAGATGTTTGTCGTGCAAAGTGAGACCAATGTAATGATGATATAACACATCACACGTGTGTTCATACTTCGTGTAAAGATTTGTTGCCTAATTGTTGAGATGTTTAATCATCATATCTTTCTTTTTGCTACCATTGTCCACTAATACATTGTAACTATAAGTAGAGTTTTCAAAAGCACCACTTTTGAAGATTGAAACCCTTTTTCAGTGTAATTTCTCCGTTTTACATTATAACATGCAAGACCATAAAGATGTGCAAGCGGTGTTATTACTTGAGCCATCATGATGACCACAAAATTTCATGCACTTATATTATATATACACACAATATCGGGCTTGAGTTAATTAGTCCATGCGATTCATGCACTTATGATACATGTGCATTTTATGTGTTTATTTAAAGGCTTCTTTATGATAATGGCACAAGGCCACCAAAATTCACGAAACAATAATGATAACGTGCATGCGTGCGAATGAAATTTACTTACAGCAAACGATGAATCCTTGCATATTTGTTATTGGACATGCGTGTAATTTGTTGGCATTTAATTTCATGTCTTTCTAGATAAAAGATTATTTTTAATCTTATATATAACTAAAGAAATATATTTTTCTTATCAAAAAGAGATGGTACACTACTACTGTAACGTACTAGAAATCAAATCTTTCAACAGAAAGAAAAGACAAAGGTTGCCATAAATCAAATCTTTAGCTCTGATATTTTATCCTGATTCATTTCAAGGAAATTTCTTATGGGTAGGTTATTTTGGGTAAAGGTTTTCAGTAAATATATTATTTAAAAATGTTTAAGTACATAGTATGTGAGTAAATATCTTATTTCACCCATTACATCGACAAAAATAAGCGCACAATTTGTGCTTCAAATTATACCTATCATAAAAATAACAAACCAAACTTATAAGCGCTATAAGGAAAGTAACCACTTATTAGATTACAATTGACTCATAGTGATACCAAGTATAACCTATCATCTAATCATCATCGGAGAGTGATCGAGCAGCATCACAAAATGCAAGTTGTTCTTCGTTAAGTCGATACCACATCATCATATCCATCATACAAGTCATACTCATCAAGTTCGCATGGACTAGAGTCATTATATCGCCACCATGTTACTTATATGAAGAGGCCATAAAATCGAGTCTCGTTATCATATTCTTCAACCTCGCTTTTCGAATCACCATCTTGCAAATCCATTGAAGTACTAAGCATATAACCCGTTTCCATAGTCACTCCTTTATCCTTGTTAAAAACATCTACACGATTAGGCGTTGGTCCATGTTCTTCAGTTATTCACCTTTTTCATTACTATGGTAGAAATGACCCACACCTAGCATCCTCCATGACTCCACGTCACCCATCTTGAATAAAGCATCAAAAGAATTAGAAGTAGTAGTAGTGTTAACAACTTTGTGTAGCACTTAGAACCTTTAGCTTTGGATGTCTAGAATCAAGTCTTACATCTTTCTTTGATTGAATCGACTTATAAGCGAGATGCAACTATGAGCCAATATGAACACCATGAACCGTTTGCCTAGGTGCCTTTGTATTCTTCAAAACATCCAAGACAATTTTATACGGGCATTAATTCAAGACTTGGCCAAAAACCTTGCAATTTGAACATCTTTGTAGTTTCCATTAGTACTCAATTCAAATAGTATTCAAAATATACCCATAACCCTCTATTTTTGGATTGCTACCACAGAGTATCTTTCAACTTCACATCAACCCGTAAATCAATCATAGCTCTCCATAACTCGACCTACCCATGATTCCGTACACATAGTTGTAGTATAGGCGTCTAACATCAATGGTGTACCGTGTTTATTTGCAATAACACTCAACCCATCTTACGTAGCGGTAAGAGGAGCGTCATGGAACTTAACCTAAATGGGAGCGTTAAACAACTCCTCCTTTGGTAAATTTGATTTGGAGACAATTTTTGAATTAATGGTCATTAACGAATTAACCATGGACCATTTTCAAGCATTGCATCTATCCGTTCTTGGAACTAAACTTGAGCGATAAAAATAAGCCTTTAGAGTTCATCATCCGGATATGCCACTCTTTTGCCTAAGAAAAAACCATAAATAGAATTGCTAAATCGTTCATTAACTTCAAGGATCGACGTTAATGAAATAGCAACATCAGCCTCATTACCAGCCGGGATGGTTATTCATACATCTTTAGAATGATTATGCTACCTCTTTTTTCAATAGAAGACAAAAAAATTATTGAATATTTGTTGTTTTGAAGTGTATTATTAGATTAAACAAAAAAATTATTGAATATTTGTTTGACATGACAAAATTATTAAAAGACAAAAAGTACGAAATAAGTATTTGATTAGATTAAACTAAAAAGTAAAAGAAACAAAAAAAAATGTATGACTTTGATAGAGCTGTTCTGAAATGTATTATTTGTGGGGTAGCGTTGTTACCAATAACATTACCCATTTTATTTTGAAATGAAAGAAATCATACCAATAACAACACTCATTTCTTATTTTGAAATGAGAAAAATCAAAACAGAACTCATATTTAATAAGTAAAACCTTACCTTCAATATATATGCGATCCTAATATACGCGATGTTATAAAAGATACTTGAAAATAACACAAATTTTTTTGAAAGAAATTAATTACATACTAAAAAACTTAATTTTGAATCCAACTTTTATAAATACATTTAATTCTTATTTGTATTGTTATATAGATATAAAAAACACTAATACATAAATTAATTGCACTACATTAATAGTTATATATTACATATTTACATAGTTTTTTATATAGATATATGAAACTCAGCTTTTATAATTTTTATAATCATTAATACCTTCGCTACATTTGATTATTATATAGTTAAATAAATATATTATAATCATTATTTAACAATCATAAATACTTATATTTTTTTATGATACTTAATTTTTATAGATATATAGTTTTAATCAAGGCTATCAAGATCGCGATCCCGTGTGGGATCGTTTTTGTCTTTGCAAGATCGAGATCGTAGTATCGGATCGCGATCTTACGATCCTACCAATTTGTCATAGTTTGTAAACAAATGATAAACGAGTCAAAATGTTTTACATTTCTACTCAACGTCAAAGATAAATTCATATAATATCCTCTTGAAAATGACAAAGTTCAAATTTCAAACACCAAAGTAATAATAAAACACAAAAAAATCAAGTTTTAATCGTTAAATTAACGATTTAGCCTCAAAACATACGAGCCATCTACATGATTTCAAAGAAACAAACACTTCGTTAGTGGCATTCCAAAACATACCATTTGATTAGTTTAATCACAATGAAGTAAAGTAAATTGAATTATTGAACACTTTTAGACTATAATCTATTTAGAAAAGTAGAAAACTAGGTATAAACTTTAATCTATTTAGAAAATGAAACAACAGTGGTTTACTTATTAGACATTAGTAAAACACTGCGTTTGTTTTTTTTTTGTTTTTTTTTTTTGCCTAAGCAAGTAAGATGGACTTGAAAGATTAAAAAAAAAAAAAAAAAAAGTGAACTCGGATCGTGACGATCCTACGATCTTACGTGCGATCCCACGATCTTACTTACGATCCTACCACGATCCTACACGGTTTTAGCTAGTAAACACGTAAACTCGTACGATCCTACGAGTTTTCACGCGATCTTAACAACCTTGGTTTTAATCATTAATACTTTCACTACATTTAAATTGTACATATTTACAAAAAATTAATTATAATCATTGTTTAACAATCATAAATAATTACATTTGTATTATGATACTCAATTTTATAGATATATAGATATATATGTAAAACACTTTAAAAAAATTTCCAGTTATAAATTACCTATATGATAAGTTGCAACTCACATTCTTTCTAATATATGTAGACAAATTAAAGATTATAAACATTTCACAATTTTATCTATTTAAGGGGTTTTTTTTTGTTGAACTAACTGTTTGGTATCATAAATACTCAAGTTTATTTTATGAAACTCAAGAAGTATGAAAAAACTTAATTCTATACCCAACTTTTATGAAAACATTTAATTCTTATTGTTATATAGATATATAAAACACTAATACATAAATTAATTGCATGAAACTAAAAATTCTTATAAATTTTACAATTATTAATACTTGCACTACATTTAATTATTACATAGTTATATATTACATATTTACAAAATATAAATTATAATCATTAATACTTTATTGCATGACACTCGATTTGTTTTAGATATATTTAGAATATATATATAGATTAGATATAGATTAGATATGTAAAAACACATTAAAAAAAAATTCCAATCATTAAAGTTATAAAATTATCTATGATAAGTTGCAACTCACATTCTTTTTACTATATGGAGACGGATTAAAGATTATAAATATTTCACATATTATATCTATTATTTTTTTTTTTTTTTTTTTTTTTTTTTTTTTATAAAACATCACTTCATTAGAAAACCAAAGGATTCTGAAATTGGTGGGAGGCAAGGACACTAGTTGGGCTCACTCATTTCTGAATCAAAAGTAAGTCTGTGAAAATAAAAGCCCCACTCTTGACACTATTCGGTGGCTAATATAACAGTCTTGATCGTGAAATCGTGTCCAAAGCTTAGTGTCAAGCTCCCAAATGTAGAGAAAGCAAATGGGATGAACTTGTAGCCATTTTCTTCACACTTTTAATAAAACTCATAGGATTACAAAATATTAGTGGGGGCCTCGAAACCAATGAGCCCTACACTCTAGCAATGGTAAAACCAATCCTACTAAAGATATGAGCTGCTTTGCAGCTCCAATGTCTGAGTCATCGAGAAGCGTCGAATCACGCAGGTAAGGTGGTGCATTTTCTCAAGTTCTCCAAAGAGGAAAAGAAGGAGAAACCCATACCCGATATCCGCACATTTGGCCTCGTAACATAAGTTATTATTATTATTATTATTATTATTATTATTATTATTATTATTATTATTATTATTATTATTATTATTATTATTTTAAACTAAATGTTAACATCTTTCACGTAACATAATTTTTTGTTAAATATTAAAATTATGGACATTCTTAGTAAAGTAAGGTAAGTAACATGAAATATTTATGTAATATTTTGTAACACAAACAATTCATAAATTTAACTCAAGGACGTTACTGAAATCAGTAGGTAACTAAAGGGATTGTTTGTGTAAATTTCCATTACACACGTATTCGTGCACATATTTAAGGATTCTTGCTGCGATCATATTTGTGAACACATTTGTTGTTGCAATCGCCGCGTGTGAAAAAATGAATTTCAAAAGTTATTAAAGATTGTCTACGAAACACAAGTTAACATGAGAGACTATTTTGCCATTTTTAAAATATCGGTAGATAAATAGTAATTTGCCTCTGCTTTGCATTAAAAATATTTGTTTTACAAATGTTATTTATCTTGAGCAATCTTCGTACGTATGCTTGAGATTTTTGCGGCATATAGTTTTAGTGATAAAAAAAATTTATGTGTTATAAACGAAAAATAATAAAAGTTTAAGGATTTGGGAATTAAACACGAAGTTTAAGGATTTGGGATTTGGGAAAAAACAAGTCAACTTAAACTGGGTTATCCCGCCGAATTTGAAACGTCCCAGATCAATTAGGTTTTCAATGTGTATTAATAATTTTCAAATATATGTGTATTAAAACTGTTACAATATAATAGTCAGTACACCTTTTGTAAAGGGTTAATTGGCATCCAAGCAAGGTAAAATTTAAACACATGGGACCCAAGTAATGAGTTAGAATTATTAAACCGTGGGGATAATCTTTTATCATCATTATAAACATCAATATTGTCAATGTCAATGTGTGCATAATTTCTTTCATGGATCATTACTTGTATGCTTTTGTTTTATGGACTCCCATTAATCTAAATTAACCTAGCTACTATAGCTATATGTGAATGCATCAATTAACTAGGTCATCATGGTGTAGTTAAAGTATATAGCCTCATCACATGTGTGTATATATTTAGAAAGTTGATTGATACACCATTATTATAAAGTAAGTGTGATGTGAAGATATGTTTATTGCTAGCACGGGACGAGCAAAATTATAACTCTTGGATTGCATTATTGGAAAAGTAATTGACACGTTTAACTTATACGTCTAGACATATTGAGTGTTGTTAAAGTCATCTAATATTGAGTCTTGCTTTTCGCTTATTAGTTTGAGAAAACTTATATGCAGAAAGTAAAGTTTAAATATAATTCCTAGGTATATGAAATTTGACATTTGAAACCGAAATGTTGATAATGATTAACTAATATTCATGGAAATGTTTACGTAACTTTGTAGACGACAGTTTTTTTTCTAGTATAGATTAGTGAAATTGTTTAAATGATAAACTAGTTACCGTTTTATGAAGTAATTTAGACAATGACAACTAATTCACTCTTATCTTAACGATCTTCCATATCTTAAATCCAAATTATTGATTAAGACAACACTTAATGACGGCACATTTATTCTGGTCTTAGCCGATGGAGTTACATTACGGACTAACCACTTAATCCCCTTTGATGTGGTTGTTCAAACCATTTGGTCTCTTAGGAAATTTAGGAATGAGACGACTTTCTTTTTAAAGTGGCCTTTAAAGATCTTATATTTAATGACATCAAACTCTCGCCCTTCAATTGGTGTCATGTAGGTTTACAAGGTCTTCTTTAAACGAGATCAATTGGTTCGTGGGATGACGACCCATGTAACATGTAAAACACGGAAAATCTAAAACACGATTAAAGACTAAAATACCCTTGGAATCGAAATTTATAAAATCGTAAAATACATTTATATCATTTAACGAAATTTAAAACTTAACTTGCGAATAAATAAAACTTAACGAATATATTATCGTAATCGATTTTAGTAAAACAGCGAAGATTTAACGTCTCGTACGTTTAAAATAACTTGGGTCGTGTTTGTTTTGTGTCGTGTGGACTCGAAGCCCAATGGTGTGCGTTTGGTTGTGTTCGGTTGGGCGAGCGAAAACCAAAGCCCTTCTAAGCCTAAACCGAAAATACTACCACCTATATATACAACACATAAACACAAAAGTGAAACCCTAGTTTGTGTTGCCTCTCTTTTCTTTTCTTTGCTCCATTCGGCGAATACCAACAACCCTTGGTGTCGAGTTTTGCTTCAACCAAGTCAAGGTATAACATGTTCTCGTCTTCCTTTGATGTACCTTGCGTTAATATATTGTAATATGTTTTGTTTAGTCGAGGTTTGCGTTTTATTTTTGTGTCGAGCCGTATAGAACCAAAACAAGGCAAACCCTAATGATTTAAACCTTACAAGTATTAAAGAGCTATGTACGTAATATGTATTATTGAATCGGGTCATGAATCGTCGAGTTACATAAGGACCGAACCATATGTATTAAACCGAACCATGTGTATAATTCGGCTAAGGTGTAAAACGTAATAACTTGAATATGTAAAATGCGTAGATGAGTTAAGACTTGCGTAATAACCTATTAGCGAAACCCTAGATTGAACCGAACCACATATGGAGTTTTGAACATGTATTAAGCGAGTAAAGGTCATGTAAACATAAACCCTAGTTTGATATGTAAACCGAATAAGGTATGCCAAACCCTAATGGTTTGTGAATCATGTCTCATATCGTGCGTAATTATAAGTCAAGTGAACTTGTAAATGTGTAAGCGTGTAATTAATTCGAGTAATAAGTAACTTGTATGTCACATAAAATCATAAGCGTGCATGGTGAAACATAAAAGGAAAGATTGTTTTTATGGCGTGTTAGGTTAAATGTGAGTCATTAAAAGGCGTAACATGTAAGTAAATGCATATTAATGAGATATTAAAGAATGAAAACCCTAGAACATAAATGAGAGTCGATTAGGGTTTGAAGCTAAGTATATTAATTAGTTATTTCATGTGTGAGTTATGCGTTTAAACTATTTTCACATTTAACCTAAACTTTAATAAATGACATAATGAACCTTAATCTACGATATTGTTTATAAAACACTTAAGTCTCATTTAAATTATAAAACCCTAAAGTATTAAGATCATTAAATATACTAAGTATGAGCCAAATATTAAAAGATCATTTAAACGATTATGGAATCATTAATAACATATCGACCGTTAATGTGTATAGGTTACGTGAAGAAGGAGTAATCCTTTGCTTTCCTTGTTTACGCTTTTCGATCATTTGCTTTGGAATAAAGTGCGAGATATTCGACCTTTTCGATAAAGGTTTCTTATAACGTTTTCTTTTCGTTAACTTTTGTATTAGGATTTCCTAAGCCTTTGCTATGAACCCTAATGTGTCTATTTGGTTTGTTGCTTATCGAACTTTGATTTTGAATCATAAAACATTTGATTTTGAACTATATGATATGAAACCTTTGATTTTGAAAACATGATTAAACATTTGATAAAATATGATCTATATCGGTTATGACATTCTAATTTGACCTAAGATAGTTTGACACCGAGCCAATTATTAACTAGTCATGGGGTTCCATGTCCGTGTCGATAATGCACTTGACATGACTCTAGAGGCGATGAGTGAAGTTACGCCACGTCCCTTATCATTATTTGTTATGAGCTCAAGTTATATTATATTATCAATGTATGTTTGTGGGCGTATGGGTGCATCCTAGATCATTATATGTTATATATTATATGTTATATGCTATATGTTATCGATGATTGATCTTTGCGTGCATCTGCGTCCTTCATAACTCTGGTAGGTCTCCCTACAAATGTTGCCTTATGTGATTATGAATGTGATTATGATATGGCATATGTGTTTGGGCTCGAGGTAGTTAGCTATAAACTTATTCTATTATCTGATTTATCTTTTGAAATGATTATGATTTCACTATCTTTCTTTCACTATATTTCGTATTCGTTTTCGTTTCGTATTCGTTTTGCTTGTATATCATTCCTTTGGGCTTTTGAAGCTCGGCCGCATTTCTTTTCTTCATGGCGGTATCTAAGCATTGGGCTGGTATTGCTTTGGGATGAGTCTTGTGTGGACTTACCTTAGAGATTTTAGCTTTGATCTTATGATGCCATTTAAGACTTTATATTTTAGACATTTCATTTGGAGTTTATTTTTCATTTGGGACCTATGTATTGAAGTCATTTGACTTGGATTATTTCAATATTTATGTTGAGATTTCTTTTGGATATTTATGTTTGCTTTGATATGACACCATTACTTGTGATTCCTTTACCCTTGTCGGGTCGGGCGTTACAATTTATGGTATCGAGCCAGTTCTGACTTGTAGTCGGGACTGTGACATATGGAGCCTAGGTTTTGAGACCTTAGAGCTTAGGATTTGACTGTGAGGATTTGGGTAGACTTTAGGATTCCTTCTGCGTACTTCCATTTCGTATCTCACCTTTGTTCATTTTGCTAATCGTTCGGATGGTTCGAACTCGTACTCTTGGTAGCGTGGATGGAGCGATGATGCTACTAACATGGATCTTTGCGATTGCTAATGCTCTCAACACTCTTTTCCACTGGTCTTACTACACGAGATGATGGAGCAAGTGATCAACAACATTCGTGTCGAATGGTGCTTGGGTAGTGGTGGAGGAAATCAACCGTCGGTATTCACACTTGGCTCGGCGTTTGGTGGCTCAAGCCTCTTTCGTTTAACCTTCTTGCTACTCCTGAGGCCGAGGGGTGGATCACTCATATTGAGAAATTTGTTTGAAGTCTTGGGTTGTGGAGCGAGTTTAAGACTCGTTTGGTGCATTCAAATTGGAAGGTGATGCTTTAAATTGGTGGAAGGCACTTAAACAAGCAAGAGGAGGAGATGCTTTTCTTTGTTACTTGTACACAGGTGAGTTTCGGACTATCTTCTATAAGTTACTTCCACGATCTTTGGCGACAAAGGTATGAGAGGATTATCGGGCAATCTACCGGTTTGATTATGAGAATTCTAATGAGTACATGAGTAGGTTTATGAAATTTGGTGAGTTTTGTGGGGCGATTCTTTGGAGATGGTAGGCGTCAAGCTAAGCACTTCAAGTGGGGGCCGAAGAAGTGGGTGTTGGACCGATTGCTTAATATTGAGTATGAGAATGTGTCGGCTGCAATGATGCGACTCGTAACATTGAGATCTTTCATGAGGTTTCGGGTTCCAACAAGCGTGTCGCGATGGTGATCGGATTCAAGGTAGGACTCAAGGCAATGACTATAAGAAACTACGGTAGGAGTTATGATTCGAGGTCAAGTGGATAGGAGTTATGATCGGTGAGGTCGATCGGGAAGGAATGTTGACCTTTGGGCATACAGAGGCGAGTCAAGATAATAGAAATCTTGGTAAGAATGGAAATGATCGTCGGAACCAAGGTAACAATAAAGCGTTACAACAAGGATCGGTCATTTCGAGGAGCAAATCGGTCGTGCTTGAGGATCTTACGGACGTGAAAGACGGTGAGGTTTGCCTCCCCACCTATCTGTACTACTTGTGGAAAGGCTCATCAGGCGGTGTTTCAAGGCCCTTTGGTGGTTGTTTTGCTTGTGGCTCCTTGCTCACAAGATTAAAGATTGCCCTAAGAAGAACCGGCGATTCACGGAAACTACATCAAGCCGCCGACTACTCTTGGGCGTGTTTATGCTACTACTCGTAACGGTGGAGCGCGCTTGAGTACCATTACGGGCACTCTTTTCATTGATGATTATCTTTGTCTTCGTTTTATTTGATACGGTGCCACACACTCCATTATATCTATCACATTTGCTAAGAAACTTAATATGAAGCCCAAACCGTTAACAAATCACTTATCGATTTCTCGCCTATGAAAAACCACGTGATCATTGATCATAAATCGTTAAGTGTCCTCTTCGTTTTGATGATCGTATTCGCTTTGCAAATCTGTATCCTCTCGATATGGTCGACTTTGATATCATTCTAGGCATGGATTGGTTGGCTTATCATAGAGCTTCAATTGGCGCTATGCTAGAGCGGTGATCTTTGGAGCGTAAAACATCCGAATTCGTTTATCATGGTTCTCGACCTCTTAAATCTGTTAAGCTCATTTCCGCTATGAAGGCGCGGACCATGATTGCTCATGGGTGCCAAGGTTTTCTAGCATCATTAAGGACACATCTTTGGAGAGTCCTAACATTGAAAATCTTCGGTTGTTTGCGAATTTCCGGCGTTTTTCGATGAACTCCTGGTCTTCCCCGGCTAGAAGTTGAGTTTAGCATTGAGTTAATTCACAGTCTTGAACCGATTTGAAGGCTCCGTGTCGCATGGCACTGTAGAGCGAAGGAGTTGAAGGAGCAGTGCAAGAGATGATAGAAAATGGATTTATTAGCGGTGTTTCTCCATGGGGTGCACTGTCTTGTTTGTGAAGAAGAAGGATGGAAGCATGCGCCTATGTATCGACTACCGTGAACTCAATCGTATTACCATTCGTAACCGTTATCCTCTGCCGCGTATTGATGATTTGTTTGATCAACTACAAGGAGCTAAGTTCTTTTGAAGATTGACTTGAGGTGCGGTTATCATCGATTCGTGTGAAGGAGCAAGATGTTCCTAAGACCGCGTTTCGTACGGATATGGTCATTACAATTCCTCGTTATGCCTTTTGGTTTGACCAATGCGCTTTCTTGTGTTTATGGACACGATGAATCGTGTTTTCCATGAGTTCCTCGACAAGTTCGTTATTGTTTTCATCGGCGACATTTTAGTTTACTCAAGTCGAAGAAGAGCATGAAGAACATCTCCGGATAGTTTTGGAGATTTTGAGGAAGAAGAAGTTGTCGCCAAATTTTGAAGTGAATTTTGGTTAAGACAAGTCGCGTTCCTTGGTCATATTGTATCGGTGATGGTATCACCATGGATCCGTCTAAAGTTGAGGCTATCACTAAATGGCCAAGACCTCGACGGTGTTGAGGTCGGGAGTTTTCTTGGACTTCTTTGGTTACTACAGACGTTTTGTTGAAGGTTTCTCTCGCTTAGCTCTACCCTAACCCAGTGATGAGGAAAGGTGAAAAGTTTGTATGGACGGATGAGCGAGAGAAGAGTTTTGAAGAGTTGAAGCGGAGATTGGTGTCCGCTCTATTTTGACTCTTCCAAGCTGGTTACGGAGGATTTCAAATTCTGATGATGCATCTAAGAAAGGATTAGGGTGTGTTTGATGCAACATGGAAGGTAATAGCTTATGCTTGGAGGCTAAAACCTTATGAGGAGAATTACCCAACTCATGACCTTGAGTTAGGCTGCGGTGGTGTTCGCGTTGAAGATGCGGAGACATTACTTGTATGGAGGCGTGTGATATATTCATCGATCATAAGAGTCTCAAGTATATTTTCACTCGGAAGGAACTTAACATGAGACAAAGAAGATGGTTAGAACTTCTTAAGGATTATGACACCAACATTCGGTACCATCCGGTAAGGCTAACGTAGTTCTTGGCGCTTAGCGAAATCGGGCATTCTTGCAAGTATCAAGATTGAGCCTAGGATTATGCGTGACTTAGAGAGTTTGGATGTTGAGCTATGTGTACGAGGTTTTGATGGATCTTGGGCTAGTATGAAGGTGGAGTCGAACCTTATCTTGCAAATTAAAGCTCGAGAAAGATGGCGTGTTGTGGGCCGTGGCGCAAAATGTTGAAGAAGGTAAGCGAGCGGAGTTTAAGGTTGATAATAGCGGTATTGTATGGTATGGAGATAGGCTTTGTGTTCCCAATGATCGGTGCCATTGAGAAAGTTATGGTGAAGCTCATAGTTCTCCTTTCACTATCCATCTGGTTCTACCAAGATGTATAGGGATTTGAAGCGATACTTTTGGTGGAATGGCATGAAGCAAGATGTGGCGACGTTTGTGTCGAAGTGTATGATTTGTCGGTGAGTTAAGATTGAACATCAAAGGGCTAGTGGATTATTACAACCATTGGATATTCCAACATGGAAGTGGGATAAGATATCTATGGATTTTGTGTTGGACTACCTCTTACTCGGAAGAAGCATGATGCGATTTGGGTAGTTGTTGATCGACTAACCAAATCGCTCATTCTTGCCAATCGAGAAAGGATTATGGTATTGGTAAATTGGCGGAGATTTTTGACAAGAGATCGTTAGACTTCATGGTACTCGGCATCTATTGTGTCAAAGCGAGATCCGCGTTTTACTTCGTTTACGGAAAGGTTTGCAAAAGCTTGGGGTACTCGACTTAATTTTAGTACGGCATTTCATCCTCAAGCGGATGGTCGGTCGAGAGGACTATCTGAGACCTTAGAGGATATGCTAAGGGCTTGTGCTTTAGAATGGGTGGCGGTTGGGATGAATATTTATGTTTAGTAGAGTTTGCATACAACAACAGTTGGCATGCTAGCATTAAAGCGGCACCGTTTGAACTTCTTTATGGAAGGAAATGTAGAGCACCTATTCTTTGGGATGAAGTAGGTGGCGCTTGATTGAAGGTCCGGAAATGATCGAGATCACTAATGAGAAAGTAGGCATTGCTAGAGAAAAGTTGAAGGAAGCTAGGTCTCGTCGGAAAAGTTATGCCGACAAGCATCGTCGTGATTTAGAATTTCGGGTTGGAGATCGTGTATTTTTGAAAGTTTCGCCGTTTAGAGGTGTGAAGCGTTTTGGAATCAAGGGCAAGCTCGGTCCTCGATTTATCGGACCGTTTGAAATTCTAGAGCGTATAGGAGAAGTTTCGTATCGATTAGCACTTCCGCCTCGGTTATCGCATGTTCATGGCGTTTTCCATGTATCACTCCTAAGGGATACAACTATCATCCGTTACGTTGCTTCTTATCCGTTTGATCAAATTCAATCCGATATGTCTTTATCGAAGAACCGGAAGCTATTTTAGAAAGACAAGAAAGAGTTATGAGAAATAAAGTCATTCCGTTCGTTAAGATTCTTTGGAAAAATCATCCGGATCATGAGGCTACTTGGGAAACCGAGTCGATCGAGCTAGTTATCCTCATTTCTTTGAATAGTTTGGTATGTTCTCATTTCGTTTTCGTTTCGTTTCGTTTCGTTTCATTTCAATTTTCGAGGCGAAAATTTTTCTTTAGAGGAAGAATTGTAAAACACGGAAAATCTAAAATCGATTAAAGACTAAAATACCCTTGGAATCGAAATTTATAAAATCGTAAAATACATTTATATCATTTAACGAAATTTAAAACTTAACTTGCGAATAAATAAAACTTAACGAATATATTACGTAATCGATTTTGGTGCAGCGAAGATTGGACGTTTCGTGTAAATAACTTGGGTCGTGTTTGTTTTGTTTCGATGGATCAAAAGAAGCCCAATGGTGTGCGTTTGGATTGTGTTCGGTTGGGCAAGCCGAAAACCAAAGCCCTCCTAAGCCTAAACTAAAAATACTACCACCTATATATACAACACATAAACACAAAAGTGAAACCCTAGTTTTTGTTGCCTCTCTTTTCTTTTCTTTGCTCCATTCGGCGAATACCAACAACCCTTGGTGTCGAGTTTTGCTTCAACCAAGTCAAGGTATAACATGTTCTCGTCTTCCTTTGATGTACCTTGCGTTAATATATTGTAATATGTTTTGTTTTAGTCGAGGTTTGCGTTTTATTTTTGTGTCGAGCCGTATAGAACCAAAACAAGGCAAACCACAATGATTTAAACCTTACAAGTATTAAAGAGCTATGTCGTAATATGTATTATTGAATCGGGTCATGAATACGTCGAGTTACATAAGGACCGAACCATATGTATTATAACCGAACCATGTATAATTCGGCTAAGGTGTAAAACTTAATAACTTGAATATGTAAAGTCGTAGATGAGTTAAGACTTGCGTAATAACCTATTAGCGAAACCCTAGATTGAACCGAACCACATATGGAGTTTTGAACATGTATTAAGCGAGTAAAGGTCATGTAAACATAAACCCTAGTTTGATATGTAAACCGAATAAGGTATGCCAAACCCTAATGGTTTGTGAATCGTGTCTCATATCGTGCGTAATTATAAGTCAAGTGAACTTGTAAATGTGTAAGCGTGTAATTAATTCGAGTAATAAGTAACTTGTATGTCACATAAAATCATAAGCGTGTATGGTGAAACATAAAAGGAAAGATTGTTTTTATGGCGTGTTAGGTTAAGTGTGAGTCATTAAAAGGCGTAACATGTAAGTAAATGCATATTAATGAGATATTAAAGAATGAGAAAACCCTAGAACATAAATGAGAGTCGATTAGGGTTTGAAGCTAAGTATATTAATTCGTTATTTCATGTGTGAGTTATGGCGTTTAAACTATTTTCACATTTAACCCTAAACTTTAATAAATGACATAATGAACCTTAATCTACGATATTGTTTATAAAACACTTAAGTCTCATTTAAATTATAAAACCCTAAAGTATTAAGATCATTAAATATACTAAGTATGAGCGCCAAATATTAAAAGATCATTTCGACGATTATGGAATCATTAATAACATATCGACCGTTAATGTGTATAGGTTACGTGAAGAAGGAGTAATCCTTTGCTTTCCTTGTTTACGCTTTTCGATCATTTGCTTTGGAATAAGGTACAGATATTCGACCTTTTCGATAAAGGTTTCTTATAACGTTTTCTTTTCGTTAACTTTTGTATTAGGATTTCCTAAGCCTTTGCTATGAACCCTAATGTGTCTATTTGAATTGTTGCTTATCGAACTTTGATTTTGAATCATAAAACATTTGATTTTGAACTATATGATATGAAACCTTTGATTTTGAAAACATGATTAAACATTTGATAAAATATGATCTATATCGGTTATGACATTCTAATTTGACCTAAGATAGTTTGACACGAGCCAATTATTAACTAGTCATGGGGTTCCATGTCCGTGTCGATAATGCACCGACATGACTCTAGGCGATGAGAGTGAAGTTACGCCACGTCCCTTATCATTATTTGTTATGAGCTCAAATTATATTATATTATCAATGTATGTTTGTGGGCGTATGGGTGCATCCTAGATCATTATATGTTATATATTATATGTTATATGCTATATGTTATCGATGATTGATCTTTGCGTGCATGCGCGTCCTTCATAACTCTGGTAGGTCTCCCTACAAATGTTGCCTTATGTGATTATGAATGTGATTATGATATGGCATATGTGTTTGGGCTCGAGGTAGTTAGCTATAAACTTATTCTATTATCACGATTTATCTTTTGAAATGATTATGATTTCACTATCTTTCTTTCACTATATTTCGTATTCGTTTTCGTTTCGTATTCGTTTTGCTTGTATATCATTCCTTTGGGCTTTTGAAGCTCGGCCGCATTTCTTTTCTTCATGGCGGTATCTAAGCATTGGGCTGGTATTGCTTTGGGATGAGTCTTGTGTGGACTTACCTTAGAGATTTTAGCTTTGATCTTATGATGCCATTTAAGACTTTATATTTTAGACATTTCATTTGGAGTTTATTTTTCATGTTTGGGACCTATGTATTGAAGTCATTTGACTTGGATTATTTCAATATTTATGTTGAGATTTCTTTTGGATATTTATGTTTGCTTTGATATGACACCATTACTTGTGATTCCTTTACCCTTGTCCGCTTAAAAGCTATCGGAAATACAGAACGTAACCGCAAAAAGCGTATTGTCTTGAAAAAAGTGGGAGACGAGGAATATTCACATGATGTGACGTCGTAGGGGTTCAAATAATCTGGCCCAACCAAAATCTTGTTAATGTTTCCATCACATTCACATCATACATACTTTTGTTTTTACATTTGAAGTTTCTCATCAAATCTCAATACTAAATATTTCAAAGATTCTTCAACGACCCACCAAATTAAATTCATTCCCAATATGGAAACTTCAAATGTAATTTTTATACTTTTCGTTTTCTTTTTTTATATCGTATTTTTTATAATTTGATAAAAGCATAATATTTCGGTGAGAACAAGAATCTCAAAATAGTACAATATTAAAAAAAAAAAAAAAAAAAAAAAAAAAAACACTATTATTAAATTATTACTCTCTTGATAGGTTTGTTTGACAAAAATAAGCATTCTAAAATTGGAGATATATTTGTAGATGAAAATGAAATTTAAGAAAATAATTATATTTTTAAGCTACATTTATTAGAATTTGATTTTTGAGGAATTATATAAGATTATTTAAAAAAAAATTATTTATAAGTTCTGTCTGTTAAACAAAACTTATATTTTTTAGTTTATTTTTTTTAAAAAAATAAGGGTAAATTTCTCGTAAACTTGTGTGCCAAACATAGGAATGTCTAATAATTATTTTTTATATAATTGTTTTTTTGACATTTATGACTTCATTAGAGTACTTCTAAACATTGTAAAGTAGAAGAAAAGTGTACAGTAGTGTTATCCTGTACCCTTGTTGGGAACCATTTACTTTTAAAACTCATGTTTAATCAAAATGTCAAAACCAATCTTTTTGGTTCCATCAAAGGGTCACAAAAATGTTTTGCTTTGAACCTAATAAACTTATTCTGTCGTACGTACCTAATTAATACCATATTTTGTGTGTCTCGCAAATATACGAGGAGAGTTATTTTCTGTGACTTTTCTTACATCTAGGACTCATCTCCATGAATTAATTTAAAAAGAAATCGATAGGTGAGATTAAGCGTTTATTATTTCACCTATTTTTATAATTTAAATATCTTTAAACAGTTAATCGTTAAGCAAAATAATTACACCATTACGGCGAGTATTTAATTATCTTTCTATAGGCAGGCACTTTGATATCTTTCGAAAAAGAAAAAAATCATTTTTCACGTTTTTTTTTTTTTCCATTTTTCTTCGAAACTGGAATTTGCATAAAATATCATATATGATTTAACACTAATTTGATTATCACATTTGATATTAGTGTTAAATCACATATGATATGTAATATCATATGTGATACTATTGTTAAATCATATATGATAAATCACATATGATATACATATCATATATGATATAACACTAATATCATATATGATATAACACTAATAGTGTTATATCATATATGATTTTTTGATGTAAATTTTAGTAGCGTAAAAGGAAAAATTTAAAAAAGCGTAAAAACTACGAAATTTTTTTCTCGTCGAAAGTATATCAAAGTCTATCTATAGAAAGATAATTAAATCTTCGTCGTAATATTTTACCGACCCGACGCGATTAGCGATTTGAAAGTTATTAATATTTGAAAAAGAGGATGAAAGTGGGTTTTAAATTGTTGGGATTAATCGCATCCATTAGATCGAATAAAAATGGATGGTGGAGATTGATCGCTCGATATATAAATAATTTTGTCTCGAATGATCTTAAATCCAAGTATATATATATTATGTTTTGATTATTTTTATACACTAGCAGGCAGCTATTCGTATCTTTAAAAAGAAAAACTTCTTACAAAGTTATATTCCTTAAAGATGGTGCTTAAATTTTGTTAAAATCATGTGGGTGTGATGTATTATTCCAACACAATATATAGAGAATGCAAGAGACATAATGGAAACGCTAATGATCTTAAACCCACAAACGGGCTTGGGTCGTCTATCTTCTAATACTCTTCCTCAGTCCGAGCGACAATATCGCGAAAACTCGGACTAAAGTAGTAAACTAGAAAAGAAAACAAAAATAAAACATTAATGTAGTAAAAACATAACTTAGTTCGACTCGTAACAAAATTGTACCAACGGTCGGCTAAGTCGGTTGTTAACAAAACCGTACAAATGGTCGACTTTTAAAAAATGTATCAACAGTCAACTTTAGTCAACTGGTAATAAAGCCGTACGAACAATAGACTAACAAACGAAAATAAAACAACTATAACTTTTATTTTTCAACAATAAAACATATCTTCTTGTAGCAAGCAGAAGCACAGACATATCTTCAAAGTCTTCATCATGCATAACTTGCAAACATCTACTGTATGCAAAGGAGATGGACCTGTAGTATGTATTGGATATGGTGTATTATAATGAACCTGTAGTATATATGATGAAGGGTACATGATACTAGGGTGTTATATTATGAAGGACAGAGATATGTGATGTGAATGATGAAAGATAAAAAACACGGTTGAATTTTTTTTTTTTTTTGAACATAGTTGAAAAAAAAATTGGATAATAGGGTTTAGGAGTTAAGTAGTTGTGACAGGGTGAGTGCAGTGGCGCTTAATGATCGAGTATGTCTCAAGAGCATACCTATCATCTAATAAATTTAACCAACAAATATTATAGAGTAAATCACATAAATGGTCATTATGGTTTGTCATTTTTTCATTTAGTCACTAAACTTTTTTTGACATACGTAGTCGTGAAGTTTCAATTATTCTGATTCGGTCATTAAGGTTTCAATTTCGTTACATAAATGGTCTTTGTGGTTTGAAACTATAGCGACCATTTATGTAACGAATTGTTGAATCTGTAACGATTTGAAACTTCGATGACCATGTATGTCAAAAAAAAAGTTCGATGACTAAATGTGAAAAAATTGACAAACCATAGTACTCATTATGTATTCTCTTATAACTTTAACAAAATTATTATCTATAACCTCTTAAAAGTCATATGCGACTTCACATAACTTATAAAATAAGCAATTTTTCGATTTTACTATACCTTCATCTACGGTTTGACTCGGCATTAAGCTATTCCGCAATCTTGTATATACTAAAAGGTGGTCATCTAATAAATTTAACCAACAAATATTATAGAGTAAATTACATAAATGGTCATTATGGTTTGTCCATCTTTTCACATTTAGTCACTAAACTTTTTTTGACATACATGGTCATCTGAAGTTTCAAATCGTTCTGATTCGGTCATTAAGGTTTCAATTTCGTTACATAAATGGTCACTTTGTGGTTTGAAACTTGACCATTTATGTAACGAAATGTTGAATCAGTAACGATTTGAAACTTCAGTGACCATGTATGTCAAAAAAAAAAAGTTCATTGACTAAATGTGAAAAAATTGACAAACCATAGTGACCATTTATGTAATTTACTCTTATAAAAGCTTTTAACAAAATTATTATCTATAACCTCTTAAAAGTCATATGCGACTTCACATAACTTATAAAAATAAGCTTAATTTTTCGATTTTACTATACCTTCATCTACGGTTTCAGCTCCAGCATTAAGCTATTCCCGCAATCTTGTATATACTAAAAAGGTGTGTTTTCAAGATGCATTTGAGATAGTTTTATTTTATCTTATTATTAAGGCTAGTCGAATGGAGGCCACTCCTTGGTCGGTCGTGTGATGAAACGCGTCCCCCACACACACACACACAATCTTTTGGCTTTGGTTTGGTCACCATGCGACGAATGGTTTGTATATGCTTGTGTGTGAGTTTTTTTAATTAATTTTGTGAGTATGTTTTTGTTGTGATTCTTGTCGTTTTATTCTCGGCATTTAGTCATGTTTTTATTTTAGATAGAAAAGCGAGTTGGCAATGAGATGCTAGAAGCATTTGATTACAATTACTACTAGTCTAACTCTCTTTTATTATATTGGATCATTTAAAAGGTTAATTCAAGTCAATAGTGTACTAAGAATAGTAGTAATTGAAATTTCATGGTGGCTTTCAGGTTTCTTTTCTTGGTTACTATGAATCCAAGTGTAGAAACCTAACAGTCCTTCTTTTTCCACTATTGACCTGGGTTGATCGAGTCTTTCTTTTTTATGAATATTAAAAATCATATATATGAACTAGAGGAAATTACAGGAGACATGTTTTGAGGTCTAATTTAATTAAGAATGAATTATTATATAATGTCCCTATATGGTATAGTTGAAATTATATATGAATTTCCTTGACTATGTTTTCTTTATAGCGCAAAAATTTCATTTGCTAAACACTTTTTAATTTGGACCCACAGCCTATAGTATGCATGCAGTTGGTCTTTTATTAATGTTTAATCCTAAATTCTTCTAATGGTGCTCCTAATTTTGTTTTTGTTAACCGGTTTTTGATCTTTTGGCCGACTAATTTAATAGATTTGAATCTAAAATCACACAATGTTAAACCGGGTAAATCCTTCCCTATTCGGAAGGTTGGCGTGACCAAACGGAGTTTTGCACTAACAAAATTGACCTTGAGATCTTTTACGCATCTTAAAGTTAATTATAATCACAATTTTTTTTTTTTTTTTTTTTTTTTTTTTTTTAATATTCACATAACAAATGTTAACTTACTATTTAGATTTTCTACGAAATAAGTTTTTGTTTTCGGATGTTAATCAATAAGAAAAAATGTATAATTGGAAACATACATTTTATTGGTTGACAAGGTAATAATTACAGTATATTAGCTAGCGCTTAGTATACAAGGACATCAAATTATCCTTCTTTTATATACCAAATTTGTAAGGGATACCTATTATAAGATGTTGAGATCAACTAGTATTTTAGACTTAGACCACATGACATTCTTATATATTTTATTAGCATATTGTTCTCTCTATATATATAGACCTATCTTATACCAACTTCATATCCTTATATCATCTTAATTAGTTTCCTCTCTCTCTAATCTCCCTCATGGCTAAAGCTCATGTTCTCCGAGCATGCATCATTGTACTATACATGATAAACAGGTTGGTTTCAAATTTTTTAACCAAATTAACACCATGGAAGACTACTTCACTTTCATCACTCCCAAACCAAACCATATCTCTTGAAATAGCAAGCAAACATTTTAAAGATGCAACTTCTATCGACAAAGCTTCTTCTGACTTTGGTAAACTTTTCCAAGAAATCCCATCTTCCGTTTTCCATCCGTCCACCATTTCCGACATCGCCCACCTCATTAAATCCTCCTACACATCGATTTCTCCTTTCAAGATCGCTGCCCGAGGCCGTGGACACTCTGTTGGAGGACAAGCAATGGTGAAAGATGGGGTGGTGGTGGAAATGGCTTCTTTGAATAGTGGTATTAGGGTTTGGTGGAGTGAGGATTTAGGGTTTTATGGTGATGTTGGTGGTGAGCAGCTTTGGATCGATGTTTTGAGGACGACGATGGAGTATGGGTTGGCGCCTGTTTCGTGGACGGATTACTTGTATCTAAGTGTTGGTGGTACACTTTCTAATGGTGGGATTAGTGGGCAGTCTTTCCTTCATGGTCCTCAAATCAGTAATGTGCATGAAATGGATGTCATCACTGGTATGTATATTTACTCACATACACTTATACATTTATACATTTCTGAATCATGCATGCACACAATATAGTAATATACCTATCATATATATCATAAACGCATGTGCATATGAGAAAAACATAAATGCAGTTTACAGTATGGATTCTTGTATATATGTATAAGTGTCAATTCACATCATTATGTTGTCTCCCTGTTATCTTTTTTTTTTGAAAACGATGTGGCAGAGGATATAAATTGTCATCACTATGAAATTAAAGTACAACTATCAATTGAAATTTTTCTCAAAGTCAGTAAAAAAATGTGTAAAACATGTGTCTGTGTAGAAACAAACCAAATAAAATTGTCACTATTCTTATTCATACAATGACAAAAATGACATAAAATGGGTTACTTAAACTCACTTGCATAAATAATAAAAATTAGTCCTTGCAATAAAATTGCAGAAACAATCTGTAAGTTAAATTTGTCACTGTTTGTGTAAATTTTTTACATAAACAGTCCTTTTAGTTACATATCGAATTTAATAAAGATATTTAAGTTAAATTTACATATTGAAAAATTCGTCCTTGCATTTAAATGCGATTGCAGAAAAAATCCTTACGTTATATAAGTGACTGTTTTGTGTAACAAAAGATGTACACAAATAGTCAATTAGTTACTTACCAATTTCAGTCATGGTCCCTAAGTTAAATTTAGTAATTGTTTGTGTTACAAAATATTGGACATAAATAGTCCATTTCAGTTCCTCACTTTACAAAGCACTTGTATTTTATAAATAAAAAAATATGTCGGGATGTTTAATTGAAACTAAAGAAACTGAATACTTATTATTGATTAATTTTTTATCCCGCTACAACGCGCAGGTAAATCTCACTCGTTATTGAACAAAACATGAACTGATTGCACTAGTATTTTGATACATAGTGGTTCCTTATATGCTAGCTAGTACATTTCAAATAAATGTTTTTGGAAGATAAATTTGTATTAGCTGATTTAATTTCTTAACTTGTGTGTTTCTTTAATGGTTGCAGGAAAAGGAGATTTCGTAACTTGCTCTAAAAGCATAAACTCCGATCTCTTCTATGCGGTTCTTGGAGGTCTTGGCCAATTTGGGATCATAACTAGAGCAAGAATTGTTCTACAAAAGGCACCAAAAGCGTAAGACCTTGATAAATACAAAATTTGTTTTCCGTATATATTATTTGACATGACTTTGTAATTGTGCAGGTTAAATGGGTCCGAATGATTTATGAAGACTTTGCTACCTTCACAAAGGATCAAGAACACTTGATCTCACTTAATCATGGGCGGACTACGTTGAAGGCTCTCTTATCATGAAGAGAGTCCAGCAAACAATTGGAGATCATCATTTTCTCAATTCTTGATGAAGCTAAAGTAAATTCTTTAGCATCCAAACATGGCATTGTTTATAGCCTAGAAGTAGTCAAATACTACGATGAATCCAACATACAAACCATAAATGAGGTACTT
The DNA here is from genome assembly GCA_022545495.1 of Chrysanthemum lavandulifolium. Classification (NCBI taxonomy): domain Eukaryota; kingdom Viridiplantae; phylum Streptophyta; class Magnoliopsida; order Asterales; family Asteraceae; genus Chrysanthemum; species Chrysanthemum lavandulifolium. Next base: position 253,952,943 of record CM040238.1, read on the forward strand.
GGTGTTCATCGTAAATATTTCAATATTTCAATATTTCATCTTTGCAAGCACCTCATTTGGTCGATGTTTAAGATTTATTTCTAATTAACTACAGGAACTTGATGAGATGTTCAAAGGATTGAGCTTCAAAACAGGATTTATATACAAGAAAGATGTGTCATTTATTGATTTTCTTAATAGAGTTCGAAATGAAGAGCTAAAGCTTCACTCTAAAGGACTGTGGGATGTTTATCATCCATGGCTAAATCTATTTGTTCCAAAATCGCGTCTTCTGGAGTTTAATCAGCGTGTGTTCATCGATATTCTTCAAAAAGAAAACAAAAGCCCGGGACCTTTCCTCGTCTACCCCATGAACCGAAAAAAGTAACTAAGCAATTCCATGATTTGTTCAATTTATAAGAGGGCGTTTATATATTATCTTAAGAAGAAGAAAAATATACAGTACATTTATCCATTTGTGTATAATAAATATATATAAATGAAAACTTGGAAGAACTAATTTGATAAAAAAAAATTACAGGTGGGATGATCAGATGTCGGCAGTTATATCAGACGAAGATGCAGATGTGTTCTACACTGTAGGTTTGTTGCATTCGGCTAGAAATGTTGAAGACGAAAATCATTGATGATCAAAATGAAAGAATATTAAAATTATGTGATGAATTCGAATCAAAATCAAGCAATATCTTCCAAGATATTACAAAACCAAAGAGGAATGGATGAAGCACTTTGGTGCAAAATGGAGCCACTTTGAAGAAAAGAAAGCGAAATATGATCCAAAGATGATATTGTCTCCTGGACAAAGAATTTTCAATTCTAGTTAAAGTAGTTAACTAATTGTATCCATATATATATGTTACTGTATGTATATAATCAATCGATGTTTTTATCTTGAAATATATCGTAGAAATATTGCTATTACAGTGCAGCGTCATGCTCACGACCAATCTAAATTTCCGAGGCCACATATATTCAATATTCATATATATTTTGCTTAAAGACTTATTGTGAGCATGATAATCTCGCTCATTGCTCCATTTATGAAGACAGAAAGATGAAGGACCAAAGTTGCTTTTTATAAACATTTAAACCGAATAGCAGTTAGTTAGTTATGGCGGTTACTAAACCGAACCATCATGTCGTTTGGATTCATGTCCATTCGAAACCTATAAATACATGTACATGTTACAGAATTCAATAGTTAGAACATTTGACAAGTTATCATATTATTGCAATTTCATATATTTGTTTTACTCATCAATTGGGACCAACATTTGGCATCAAGAGCCTGCCTACATACACTCGTTACATCGATACAACCATCATCAAAACACAAGATTTTGAAACCGAAAACCGGAACCTTTGTTTGAGTATCATCTTAAACCGAAACATTCTTGAGCGAGAAGAAGGAACCAAAAAATACGCTCACGAAACTTTGTTTCGGGAAGAAGAAGAAGAAGGCATAGCGTATTATCATTACATCGCTGCTGGATAACTTGATAGCGCAAGGAAAGTAGTGTGCGACCGTACTTGTGTAGAAATTGCATTCGACAAGCCACCAAGCTGTGGTGACTTGATACACGTTAGTTTGATTTGAAGCAACAAGTAAGACAAAGGAAAACTTTGTTACACTCGTTGGTTTTCAAATCATACAACGAAGACAAACACTCTTTTTGTCGAGACAAAAAAAGAAGAAGAAGGCGTCGCAAAGAAAGAAAGAAAAAGGGCGTTGCTTGAAGAGAAGAAAAGGTACCGAACCGAAAACAATCAAATTGTTTTTGGAGAAAGCGCTTCATAATACAAAGAGGACAACAACAGAGCATCACGATCATTTGCTCGCAAGGATACCGTTGGTATTTACGTAGGTTGTTGTAGATACGGTGTGGAATAAAGAAGAAGGAGTATTGTGGGCAGCGGACAAGCAACGAGGGCAACAAGGACATCACTTGTTGACATACTACCGTCGAGTAGTAGAACAAAGACAAGCAATTCGCTTGATTCTTTTGAAAGAAATTACGAGACTAATTTACGAAACGTTTGTGTTTATTCGAGACTTGGAGATAAAGAAGCAAGTCGACACAAAAGAATTCGAGACTTGGAGATAAAGGAAGCAAGTTCACACAAAGAAAGGACAACGTGATACAAGGGTGGTATATTTTGAAGAAAGCAAGTCGACAACATCAATAAAGGGTGTACCGATTGCTTTGGAAACAAACAAGGAAAAATATAGTTGGTATATTCAAGTACCGACAAGAAGGAAGCAGCGAGTGACAAACACAGGTCACACGAAAAATCTTAAACTTTTGGATTTCCTTTCATATTTATAGTATAGATACTTAGTTTATACTATTAGAAATCCATAGTTCCATATTAGGATTCCGGATAACTATTTACATTCCGTAGTATTAAGTGATACCACTAGTTAGAAATCCCCATACAAATTAGAAAGTGAAGATCATAAGCACTATCAAAATGCCGGTGGCGATGCAAGTGGCGATAACAACGCACCAAAACCCGTAACCCCTATGACACAGTATCAATGCCCCAAACTCAAAACCACAAACTACAGTTTGGACTATACAAATTAAAGTGATACTAGAAGCACAAGGATTATGGGAAACAATAGAACCGAAGGTTGATACACAATTAGATGTTAAGAAGGATAAGGCTACAACCGCCTTCTTATACCAAGCGTTAACCGAAGATGTGATCTTACAAGTAGCAAGTTGCAAAACATCAAAAGAATTATGGGATTCGTTGAAAAAGAGACACGTTGGAGAAGAAAAAGTGCAACAAGCACGGTTACAATCACTGATGATTGGATTTGGACTCTTGAGATGAAGGAGGATGAAGCGGTGGATGCATTCTGACCAAATTGAGCAGCTCGCCACGAAGGCAAAAGAATTAGGAAAAGCGTTGGATGAATCACTTTTAGTACGAAAACTATTAGATTCCACACGGATAGGTTCATTCAAATAGTAGCATCCATAGAGCAGACGAATGATCTTGATGACATTCGTTAGATGAGATCATTTGGAAAGCTTAAGGCATTCGAGGAAAGGATAAAACTCGAAAGGGAGGACAAGTAGATAGCAGGACAACTTATTATTTGCATAAGGCGAACACTCTAGAAATAAACGATTTACCAAATATAGAGGTAGATCAAACTATTCACGTGGAAGCTGGCGAGAATAAGGAAATAGAAACAACTCGAATGGAGGAAACTCATCCCACTCGGATAAGTCGAATAATGGAAAACAAGGATGGGATAAGAGTAAAATCACATGCTATAATTGTGGAAAACTCGGACATTACAAGAAGAATTGTAGAAGTCCACCAACAACTCAGAACAATCAAACCTTATCTTAGAAGGCGATGAACCATCATTACTAATGGCTACACAAGCTGAAGAAATCTTGTTAAATGAAGAACAAGTACAACCCGAAAATATGCTCTGACGGATGCTAGCATATGGTATTTAGATAATGGTGCAAGTAACCATATGTCGGGCACCAAAGGCCATTTTAAAGATATTGGCGAAAACATCCTTTGGGCGTGTTCGTTTTGGAGATGGATCGTATGTAGAGATAAAGGGTAGAGGTTCAATACTATTAGGATGTAGAAACCTACAACAGAAGATGATTTTGGATGTTTACTACATTCCAAACCTCAAGAGCAACATACTTAGTCTAGGACAACTTCTTTGAAATAGGTTGCAAAATCATCATGGATGGAAATTCTTGACTTTGTATGATAAGAACAAGAAGTTGTTGATGAAAGTAGAACGATCTAAGAATCGACTTTCTGATGATTAGATTGCATATAGTAGCACCTATATGTCTTTTAGCAAACGTAGATGACCAAGCATGGTTATGGCATGCTAGATTAGGTCACACGAACTTTGGCGCAATAGATAAAATGACAAGGAAAGGGTTAGTGGATGGAATACCAAGAATAAAACATGTTGGACAAATCTGTGATGCATGTTTATTAGGAAAACACATCAGAACACCATTTCCAAACCAAGCTAAATTCAGATCAAAGAACCCATTGGACTTAGTATATGGAGATCTTTGTGGTCCCATAAGTCCAACAACACACACAGGAAATAAGCTCATCTTCCTATTAGTCGATGACTGCACACATTTTATGTGGGCTTACTTTCTAAACTCGAAAGATCAAGCGTTTAGCACATTCAAGGAATTTAGACACCAGATCGAATCAAAGTTGAAGTTGAAAATCAAGATGCTAGGCGATAGAGGAGGTGAATTTACATCACATGAATTCACCAAATCTTGTAAGGAAAATGGAATTGAGAGACAATTGTGACACCATACTCACCGCGTGAGAATGGTGTAGTAGAGAGGAGAAATAGAACAGTGTTATCAACGACTAGGAGTATGATGAAAGCGATGAAGTTACCCTTAACTTTTTGGGCGGAAGCAGTAAGGCACGCCATTTACATACTCAATAGGGTACCGATGAAAGCCCTGGAAGACAAAACACCATATGAAGCCCTCTACAATAGAAAACCAAACCTAGAATACCTAAGAATATTCGGATGCACAGCTTATGCTAAGGTTACGATACCTCATTTGAAGAAGTTAGATGATAGAAGCATTCCAATGATTTACTTAGGAGTTGAAGAAGGATCAAAAGCATGTAGGCTATATGATCCGATGGGAAAGAAGAAACATGTTAGTAGGGATGTAAAGTTTATGGAAGCGAAACCGTGGGATTGGAATAATAATGAAGAGGATATGATGCGAGGATACGTTTGGACTAGCTTTGTAATAGATGGAGTTGACTATGATAATCCTACACGGTCAACATAGAAAACACCGACAACACGTATCAAGAACAAGAACCTATACGGATCCACCCTCACCAATCACACCACCATCATACACTTACAACCCTAACTCGGAAGATGAAGAAAGAGCTACTATAAGCTCATTAGAGCTCGGATCTAGAATTGATCATAGACCTATACAAGGTTTAAAGAATATTACGGAAATCTACCAAACTGCACGTGAAGTAGAAGCGTCGAGCTTATTCTTTACAGAAGAAGAACCCCGTAATTACAAGGAAGCATCAAAAGATGAGAAGTGGATTGAGGCCATGGAAATTGAATTAGATTCAATCAACAAAAATAACACATGGACCCTTACCACATTGCCTGAAAATCAGAAAGCAATAGGATTCAAATGGGTTTATAAAACCAAAAGAGATGCACAAGGAAGGATCATAAAGTATAAAGCAAGATTAGTAGCAAAGGTTATGTACAAAACAGGGAATAGACTTGATGAAGTGTTTGCACCAGTTGCTAGGATAGAGACAGTTCGATTGATATTAGCACTAGCGACATATCATGGATGGCAAGTACACCACTTAGATGTAAAATCGCATTTTACATGGAGAATTGAAGGAAGAAGTCTATGTTACACAACGGAAGGTTTCATTCAACAAAAAACCTAGGAAAAGTCTACAAGCTAACTAAAGCTTTGTATGGCTTAAGACAAGCACCGAGAGCTTGGAACGTGAAGCTTGATCAAACATTAAAGTCATTAGACTTCAAGAAATGTAATCTCGAACAAGCAGTCTACACAAAGAGAAGCACGACTTCTACACTTATTGTCGGAGTATATGTGGATGATTTGATAATCACAGGCACTCCAAAGAAGGAAGTAGATTTGTTCAAATTCCAGATGAAAGATAAATTTGAAATGAGCGACTTAGGGTTGCTAGCATACTACCTTGGGATAGAAGTTACACAGACAGGAGGAGAGATTACAATCAAGCAAACTGGATACATTAACAAGATCTTAAAAGAGACAAGCATGACGGACGATAATGACACGAAGACACCGATGGACCCGGCACTAAGTTGGTCAAGGCGGAAGATGGAAACCCAGTTAGCGTAACTTATTACGAAGTTTAATTGAAGTCTCGGATATTTACTACATACAAGACCGGATCTTAGTTACTCGATCGGACTACTCGGTGATTTATGCAAGACCCGAAGGATCATCACACGAAGGCGGTAAAACAAGTAATCCGATACATCAAAGGAACAAAAGACCATGGAGTAATATACAAGAAAGGCGGGCGCAAGATTACGGGATACAACGATAGTAGTTATGGAGTCAATACAGATCAAGGAAAAGGAACTCTTGGAATAGTATTTTACTTTGGAGAGTCACCTATCACTTGGTGTACTCAGAAGCAACCGACAGTAGCGCTCTCATCATGTGAATCGAATTCATGGCGGCTCTGCGTGACATGTCAAGCCTTATGGCTAAAACGATTACTTAGTGAATTAACTGGATTAGAAGAAAAGAAGATAACGCTTAGAGTTGACAACATATCAGCTATACAACTCGTAAAGAACCCAGTATTTCACGGAAGAAGCAAGCATATAGACATTCGCTATCATTTCATTCGGGAATGCGTAGAGAATGGTCATATCAACGTAGAACACGTAAGTGGAGAACTTCAGAGAGCAGATATCTTAACCAAAGCCTTACCAAGACTCAAGTTCGTGACTATGCGACAAATGCTCGGAGTTCAAGACTTAGGACGAAGCAACGATCAAGATTAAGGAGGAGAATGTGAGCATGATAATCTCGCTCATTGCTCCATTTATGAAGACAGAAAGATGAAGGACCAAAGTTGCTTTTTATAAACATTTAAACCGAATAGCGGTTAGTTAGTTATGGCGGTTACTAAACCGAACCATCATGTCGTTTGGATTCATGTCCATTCGAAACATATAAATACATGTACATGTTACAGAAGTCAATAGTTAGAACATTTGACAAGTTATCATATTATTGCAATTTCTTTATATCTGTTTTAGCCTTCTCAATTGGGACCAACATCTTATTACCTAATCGAATAAACAATAGATTAGTAAAGATCAAAAGCTTTATAAGAAACTAAGCAGTTAACACTGTTTTAAAGCAATGTTTGGAAAATAAATCGAACATTTGGACTCTAACAATATAAATAACAGCTACACTTAAAGCTCAAAAATCCCATCAACTGTAAGAAATCTTCTATATTAACGGTTTAGGACACCTACGTAAGAATATATAAGTAATCAACAGGAGTAACTCGTGATTTATGTGATCATTAATGCCACACAATATGCAGTCTCTTATATTTCGCGTTCTTAACTGAAAAGATCGATAACTATCATCAAAAAGTAAGCACGCCATTCGCATAATTGGTAATTACCAAGACTTATTAAGGTTGAAACAGAGATTCTATATACTAGATGTCAATACCAATAAAAATGCGGAAATTTAACATGTCTAATTGGGATACTAAACGTTATCATCTGCACTTGGAACGATTTTACAGTGCTATATACTTAACATGATAATTGTCACAAACCAAATAAATACTCATTTTCAGCACAATATTATAACAAACCAAATAAATGCTATATACTTAACGAGTTTACAATGCTATAACTTAACATGATAACTGTCACACCTTGTATCCATATTTAACATAAACTTTTAATTGGCAGTCATGTCAATATAGCACGTAACAGTAGAAATAGCTTAGCATACATAAATGGCGAAACTAAATTTATTTATCAACAAAGAATAAAGACGAAGCAAAGAGAACATACCAGTACATTATAGAGGTCTCGATCACAAAGAAAAATATAGGTTAAGTATGATACTTTAGTCCAAAATATCGTTTAAGGGTGGTTTTCGCCAAGTTTGAGTGACCAGATAATTCACTACAACTCCGCTAGACAAACGGTCGGACATTTTGGAGAATATGCTTGGCGAACTTACTTTTACTAGAAGACATCACTTTATAAAAGTTCTACATCAATGTTAAAACGACCTTCAATAAGGTCACTTGTTTGCCGTAATACTTGTCTATTAGAATTATAATAGTTTTCTTATATAATAAAGTTACGGCAACTTTGTGTAAACGTGTGTAATTTAATCGTTACAAGTCCGTTTCTAGGTTTTATATATCCTTAGCTTCGTATCAAAGTATACTAATATATTTTTGATAAGTCGACACATTTCATAACGCCTAAGCCTCATTTTGACTCATATAAATTGGACGTAACATCTTTGAATTTTCAGGATTTTATAGTTTTGTTGTCTAACTTGAAAAATTCATATCTTCTTCGTTATAACTCCGTTTTAACCCATTCAAGCGACCACGGTTTCGTTTTAAAGTATATTTTCTAAATATCTAGGCCAAAAATTTTTATCTACTGTCGAAATTTCCGAATTCAAAAATAAAGACAGACCCTTTAGAAAACTTGTCGAAATGAGTTTTTCTCGCAAAACCTATTCTAACCAACTCCAATCAACGCCAAAGCTATTCTAAACCTACCATACACCTTCTTAGGGTGTCATGGGTTCCTAGACATCATCAAAATGATATGTTACAAGGATTATTATTTGGATAATTAAAACTCATTATTTGTACTAAAAACCAATAAAAGTGGTATGGATCATGGAATTCATGCATGTTTTTCTTGCAAAAATAATGAAACAACATAAAGATGAATATGAAAAAGTTATGAAGATCATGATATGCTTACTTGAATGATTATGTGCAAGAAAATGATGAAAACCATATTAATCTATAGGTTTTTATTTCAAAACCTTGAAATAGATTACTAGTAGAGCTTGATAATCACTTGGATCATAAAAAAAAATATTATGTTTCTTCTTGTTCTTGATCATGAAGGTCCATGGAGATGAGGATGAGAGGTTTCTCATGCCTATTACACCTAGAATAATAAGTATGTATGTTTTATTTTTTGTAAAATTCTTTGTTTATTGCTAATATCTAATAAAAGACATTAGGTGTACATGATCTAATAAGGATATTTTACAAGAAATGGATGACATGGAGAAAGGGTGTCGGCAAGGGATTTTAGGGAAGAGTTTAATGAGTCTTCATGATTTAAAGATATTAATGTTATGTATAGTGTGCATATTTGTACATATAATTAAATATTTAGTGTAGCATTAGCTAGAAATCGATTTTAAGCGGAACAAAATAAAATATATTGAAGTCATAAAATTATAAAATACATTTCTCACAAGTATTGAGTGAATAAATATTTATCGTGTTGAATTTATTTAAAACCGTCGTAAATATATATATATATAACAATTTATATACAAAATAAATTGAAAACATCGGATAAACTAATAATATAATTTTTATAGTCTTAAAATGAGTATAAAAATATATTAGGATTATTTTTGGAAGTGTCGGATCAATATTCAAAATAAATGTTTATGCGATAGCGTTTATTTAATAGGAAAATAAACGTTTAATGAAAATGCAAACCCATGCATAAATTAATATGATGATGATGTTACTAATGATATGTAGACTAAATCTAGTCTATATGAAATGTCCTCAATGATTTTCCATGAATACGTTAGCCTTAACCCTCCGTGTTACGGCAGAGTTTCATACTCGTGAAACCTAGTTTACGAAAATGATGATTAGTGACTCGTGAATAGTGATTTTCTCTCGGAAATGAATAGTGTTACGTGAATAGTAAATTTTGAATACGTTCTCGAATATTACTTCGACTCAAAATGGTGAATAGTAAAATTTTGAATAGTAACAGTGAATAGTAAATTCCGAGATGAATAGTGAAATTTTCAATGTTTGTAAAATGACCTGAAATTACGAGTTGTCACATTCGCCCATCCAAAAAGGAATTCAGTTCCTGAATTCAGTCTATGTTAGGTTCTATGTTGTTACTCGTGAAAAGGTGAGGGTATTTGAGGCGCATCTGGTCTTCCCATTCCCAAGTAAACTCGGGACCTCTTGAGAATTCCAATGAACCTTCACGATAGGAATACGACTTTGTTTCAACTGCTTGACCTCGCGGTCCATGATTTCGCAGTTCCTCCACGAAATTTAATTTATCGTCAAGTTGAATTTCTTCCAATGGAATAACGAGTAATTCGTCTCGAAAGACATTTCGTCAGTTTGAAACGTGAAACGTGTTGTGTACGTGACCAAGTTCGACGGAAGCTCAAGTCGATAAGCTACTGGTACGACTCGCTCAAAATTTTGAATGGCCCAATGTACCTCGGGTTCAACTTTCGCGCTTCCAAATCGCACCACGCCTTTCCAAGCGATACTTTCAACATCACTTTGTCGCCAACTTGAAATTCTAATGGTTTCGTCTAACATCCGCGTAACTTTTTCGTCCGGCTTCGCGCCTCGAGTCTATCTCGGATTTGGACTATCTTTTCGTTGTTTCCAGTACCATTTCGGACCAGTGAGTTGTGCGATCCAACCTCGCCCAACAAACAAGTGATCGGCACTTTCGACCATCGAGTGCCTCAAATGGTGCCGCTTTTATCTTGGTGTGATAACTATTGTTGTACGAGAATTGATCAATGGCAAATGGTTAACCTAACCATTTCCAAAATCAATCACACATGCTCTCAAAGATATCTTCTAATGTTTGAATTGTCCTTTCACTTTGACCATCGGTTTCATGGATGATATGTCGTGCTCATCTCTAATTTGGTTCCAAACGAATCTTGTAATGATTTTAAGTTTGAAGTGAATCGACTATCTCGCCGGAAATGATGGAAATTGGTGCTCCATGCCTCGAGACTATTTCCTTGACATAAATTCTAGTGAGTTGTTCCATGGAATAAGTCTCTAATTGGTATGAAATGGGCTGATTTGGTAAGACGATCAACAATTACCCATATAGCGTCAGAACCTCCCGATGTCTTAGGAAGTTTCGTGGCAAAGTCCATTGTAATGCGTTCCCATTTCCATTGGGGAATTTCGGTTGTTGGAGTAATCTCAAGGTTTTGATATTCGACTTTTACCTTAGAGCAAGTAAGGTATCGCTAACGACGTGGCAATTTCCGCTTTCATGTTCGCCACCAATAAAGTTTCTTGAGATCCCGATACATCTTATCGAACCTAGGTGAATAGAATACTTTGACTTATGCGACTCATGCATAATCAATTCTCGTATCCGCCATAAAATGGTACCCACATTCTATCCTTGAAGCATAATACTCCATCTCGCTCTCTTTACAAAGCCATTTGCATTTTCGGGCATACCATAAAGCTTTTCACTTGGTCGGTTTTCCTCCTTGAGTGCCTCGATTTGTGCCTCGAGTATTTTGATGGTAAAGGTGAACTCGATCGTCATTCCTACCGATCGGACTCTTAAAGGTTTGGGTCTTTCTTTCCGCTAAGAGCATCACCACAACATTGGCTTTTCCGGGTGATACTTGATTTCACAATCATAATCGCCGAGTAATTCCAACCAACGACGTTGTCTCATGTTAAGTTCCTTCGATCAAGAACATATTGTAAACTCTTGTGGTCCGTAAACATCGTGCACTTTGTACCATAAAGGTAGTGTCTCCAAATTTTGAGTGCAAAACTACGGCCCCAACTCAAGATCATGAGTGGTGTAATTCTTCTCATGGGCCTTAAGTTGTCGAAGCATACGCTATCACCTTCTCGCTTTGCATTAAAACAGACTCCAAGCCCTTTATGTGAAGCATCGCAAGATACTACTAAGTTCTCAATTCCTTCTGTAGTGCCAAAATTGGCGACCGCAAAGTTTTTGCTTCAACAACTGAAAAGCGACTTCTTGTTTCTTTCCCCATTCGTACTTCTTATTTTTCTCGTGTCACCATGGTCAAAGCTTTAGCTATCTTTGAAAAACCTTCGATGAATCTTGGTAATACCCATGAGTCCTAGAAATTGTCTGATTGTAGGATTTGTTGGAGTAGCCCAATCTTTACGGCTTCAATCTTTGCGGGGTCTACTTGTAATCCTTGACTATCAATGACATGACCAAGAAATTGTACTTACGGTTCCAAAATCACACATGTCTTGAGTATATCTTGAAATGTTGGAATTGTTCTCTCGCTCATCCATTGAGTGAGGATAATAGGTGGTACTCATGTCCTAATAGATTCCATGGGAAGAGTGAAATGATTATGAGAAGTCTAAGGTGAATCGAATAGCTTATGATAGGTACAACCGGAATTGATACCACGTGTCTCATGTCATATTTTAAAATGTTAAGCACCGCCGAAAAGGACCTTATTGAAAAGAATAGATTATGGGTACAGTTGTGATTCCTCGCGTTTCTCGTCTCTAGCGAATTTCATGACTTGAGTCTTACTTGTCTAAGGTGTTTAGTCTCCATGACTAAGATGTTTATTGTTTGATTATCGAAGTGTTTCCATGCTCTATGTTGTCAAGTCACAAAACTTTAAATATTTAAGTGATGTGGTGTAGTGGTTGATTTTCAAGATTCGTTCGATATTGAGTGCTTCTAAAATATTTCATCACTTAGATTGTTATCATGCTAGCAAGAAAATAGATATCACTCATACTATGTCGAGGAATGTTTGTTCTAATTTCACTTGTAGATGGAGAGTGATTGATTGTCCGATATGTTCGAGACTGTTGCATCTCTTGATGTGAAAGTGAGGTTATCCGTAATTTCTAGAAAACACAATGCCTTAGGGAAAGTTTATATCGATAACCTAAATTTAACCAAATTTTCCTTTATGGAAACTCATTGTAGGGAGTTCACATATTGTTGAGGCCATGTTTAATGAAATGTTCTGTAGTCTCAGCTAGAAGACTTGGTTGATCCCTATAGTGTTGCTTAGTGTGTATTCGCTTCGTACTAAATCTTGTAACTCAGTCCAACTGATGCTTTTGAAATGATATAATTGGGCGTCTAGTCCAAAATAGTGGTTCGGAATATTTCGTGATGTCTTAAGATTTTTGTTGAGTTTTGAATCATCCTACTACCTAGTTCTAGTCCTTGTTGGTAGTTCAAATCTTTTCATTGTTTTCTTGTATTGAGGAATCCTCCCGTAGATGGTATAGAAGCCTTTCCTAAGAAAAAGTAACTCGTCAAATTCTAACTTATCGGTTGAATGAGGATGAATGACATAAGTATTTATAGAGTGTTGACAAAAGAGGTGTTTATGAGCAATTTATCGCTTACAACTCCTTGCTTTTGGAGTGAAGATTGTTTTAAGAGATTTGAAATGATGCTTGTTACTTTCATGACATGATTCTTCCAAGTATACATAGGTGATCGGGCTATGTATAATTGAGGACAAATGATGTGAAGCTTGGTTTTGTTGAAATGGTATTATGTTTCTCCAAGTTTTAGATGGTATTCAACGCTTTGTTTTGTAAGATAATGACTCATTAATTTTTCGAGTAGCATGAAAATCGTTTAGCATGATGGTATTAAATAATTGATAAAATGACCTGAAAGCCAATTGATAAGGTGGTAATAAAACAACTTGTTTAAAACTTTATGAAACAACGTTTCTAAGATGGTGGTAAAATAGCTCGAAATAAAATTAAATGAAATAATTTCATGAAATAGTAGCAAAATAACTTGAAATAAAATTTGTTGAATGGTTTGTATGATACATGGGAGAACCTTATAGAGTGGTAATAGTCTCCTAATTGGTCAAGAAATAAAGTTGGCCTAACCCCTAGTAAGATAGTGATGTATTGTCGCGAAATGATTGAAGAATTAGGCAATCGGAATGGGGAATGAAATAAACGAAGGTTGTGATTATCGTGGAGATAATATATGATAAGGATTACATTAGCTAGAAAGGTACTTATTATCTGTTCCTATTGATGGTCAAATCGTGTTTCAAGTGTAGGAATAGTAGACGGTCTAGCAGCAATAGCCCTAGAACTTTCACAGTCCTTAAATCTATGAGATGGTGTAGTGTCTATAGTCTTAGTGATAGATGGTAATGATGTGTCAAATCATGCATGCTTCCCAAGCTGCAAGTCAGGTGTATGAGTAGTATCTATGAGATGTGATGGCACGGATGGTACTCTAAATGACAATGATGATGAAAATGATGACAATGATGATAATGGAAACTTGTGGTGATTTAAGAAAATAGGTTCATTAGGACTAAGCCTATAAGTTCTACCAAATGGTATAATCTGTCCCAACAGAATGAATGATAAAATTGTCCCGATCCTACAAATTGAATCAATGGTGATCGTGATGGTGTAGGTGCAACCGTCCTCCTAAAGGGTCCGGTCTCATCATCCGATGTTATCGGTGTTGAGTCACCTTATGTTAAAATTGTGATAGGGAATGACAGGGCTTTCTATGTCAAAGTCCGATGTGAGTATGATGGGATGGGTATCCAAGGAATTAATGTGACAATCGATTTGAAATGAAAGTAAATAACTCGCAAAATGTGCGTATGAAACCGCATGTATAGTGACTATGCACTTATGATGAAATGATGAGATGCTATGATGATGTAGTTATAGTCTAGGGTCAATGATGCAACCTAGTTCTCTATAATCAAGCTCGATGCCAATCATCACACCCCAAATCACTGTTTTGCAATGAATGGAATTCCTAGGGATTGACCGTCATAGCATCACAATCAGCTTATATTGAACGACCTAAAGTGTCGTTTGGAAAAGACATCGCTTGATTTAATAAAATAGTCAGAGTTTACAAAGTGTAGGTCCCAAATGAAAATTATCATGTGCGGAAATAAATTTGTTACAAGTCAAACGATGTTTTTAAAGAGTATAAATCCCATGTGAGACGCGTCGTCACCGCGACTCTATGATATGTTGGCGTTAGTTGCCCAGCAGCAGGGTAAGATAATCAATAACTAGTCGTGAAACAACAAAGAGTCGTGATAACAAATACCACTAGGTGGTTACCGGATATCACTTGGAATCATGTGATCACTTTCCAAAGTAAACTATTCGACCCTAATGCCCGGGTATCACGAATATCTACTGGGATAAGACCAAATGCGCTAGAGAATTAGGCACAATTCTATAACCCTTTCGCTTATAAGTATTTAGTGTTTTCTGTGTCCTCATGCATGTTCGGATCTCCTATATATAGGAGGTTACTCTTGAGCTATTCCAATGGAATTATGAGTATTAATCGCCCATTAATAGCCTCATAATTATCCCCATTATAGCCGTTAGTGGTTACATGACCAATTAAACGTGGTCATAAAGAAGTTGTAATCGCCATTTAGCGAAGACTTTCCATAAGCGAGACTTTCCACCGGCAAGATTTTCACTTGCAGTGGAAGCACATCCTATCGCTGGAAACACCGCTTATCGCATTTCATAGCACTATCAATGGATACACCACTTCGCTGGAAACATCGCTTATCGCTGGAAACACCGCTTATCGGTGAAGCCACAAGCGACTTCTTCCACAAGCAAGACTTTCACCAAGCAAGATTTCACCAAGACTACCAATACAAACCACTATAAGAGTCGTGGTGTTCATGGACCTTATGGGTGTACACTCTGCACCTCCTAACCCATTACAAGGTGTGAACTAATCCCACAAGTGCACTAAATTTTCCAACAATCCTCCCCAAATTGAGTTCACTTCCTTTGCATGAAAAATAAACATCAATCAAAACATGTGCATAAACGAAAATGTCCAGAGGATTGAATTTCCATCTTAGTAAATTACACGCTCAAATATTCGAGAATCGTGGTGTTCTAAGAATTGAACCATTCAACCCATTTGAATACCGTAAGATAAAATACACACAAGTTTTCAAACACTTATCGACTCCGACACTATACAAGCCATGTGTCCATATCCAAATTCATAAATGTTGTAAAGCTAAAAGTCCAAAGCTTCCTAAAGCGGCAAAACTTCAACATTTACATAGGTGGTTCCTCTTTATTCATGCTCTCGCCAAGCACTTTTCAAAGAAAAATTAACCATTAAGTATAGACTTCATCCTCCTTTCAAGAGTTCTCGAGCACAACCTTGGGATGTAAATAAAACATGTGCTCCAATCCACCGAATGTTCGACTTTCCACATTGAACTCAGCTCCTAAGTTTCCTCGGGGAGTTGGGTGTCCTAGCATTCAAATGACTAAGTTGGACTTAAACCCATCCCTTTAGCGCACTTTATAACCAAGTCTCTAGCTGCACCCTTCGTCAAGTGATCGCCTAAGTTCATGAGATCTCACAAACTCTATAGATACCACCCCATTCATGATAAGCTCACGAATCATGCTATGCCCGACACCTAAGTTTCTAGACTTACCATTGTACATTTGGCTATAAGCCTTAGCCAATGTAGCTGCACTATCACAATCGGATAGAAATAGGTGCTATAGGTTTAGCCACAATGGAATCTCAAGAAGCAAGTTTTTCAACCATTCAACTTCTTTACCAAAGAATGCTAAAGCCACAAATTCATATTCCATTGTTGAACCGGTAATGCAAGTTTGCTTCTTGGATGCCCAAGAGATTGCACCTCCACCAAGTAGGAATACCCACCACCGGTAGACGAATTGTCTTCGGTGTTATCGATCCAACTTGCATCGTGTAACCTTCCAACATCGATGGGTAACCAAGATATGAGAGACTATAATCCATAGTTCTCTTCAAATACTTCAAGATACCCTCGAATCGCTTGCGTTGATGAGCACTAGGATTACTAGTATACCGCTCAATTTTCCCACCGCAAAACCAATATCGGTCTTGTACAAGTCATGGCATACATCAGCACCAATTACCCTAGAATACTCAAGTTGAGATACGCCTTGCCATGATTAGCATCGACTTCTCACAAGTATCCATAGGTGTACTCACCGGAGTACAATCAAAGTAGTTGAATTCCTCGATACCTTCTCAATATAATGAGACCGAGATATAGAAATTCTTTTACTTTCATGTTTAATCCTTATACCAAGGATAACATCGCCTCCCCATGTCTTTCATGGGAACCTTGATGACAAAAATTCCTTTGTCGTCAACTCGATTTTGGTCGATGCCAAAGATCAACATGTCATCAACATATAGACAAATGATGACTCCTTTACCGATTCATCAAATTTGCTATATACACATTTGTCGACTTGGTTAAGAACATAACCACTAGACAAAACCACTTCATCAAATTTTTGATGCCATTGCTTAAGTGCCCGCTCAAATCCATAAAAGACTTAATCGGTTTACACCTTGTTTTCATTGCCGTGCATGATGAAGCCTTGAGGTTGGTTCATATAAACCTCCTCTTCCAATTCACCATTCAAGAAAGTTGTTTTCACATCCATCCGATGAATAACCAGATTGTGAATAGATGCCATAGCAATCGCCAGTCTTATGGTATCGATACGAGCCACGGGGCATAAGTATCAAAATAGTCTATCCCCGACTTTTGTTTAAAGCCCCGAATGACTAGTCTAGCCTTGAACTTTTCAATAGTTCCATCTACTTTCATTTTCCTTTGAAAATCCACTTGCAACCCAAAGGTTTGCAAACCGGTGGTAGATCAACCAACACCCAAGTGTTGTTCCCCATGATGGAATCCATCTCATCATTGATTGCTTCTTTCCGTAAAGCAATATCCTGGGACTTCATTGCTTCTTCAAATGTTTTGGGGTCATCCTCAACAATGAAGCAATAGGAGTATTGGTCTCGAGACCTCATCCTCGGTACCTTCAACTAAGTATAGTTGAAACTCGTGTCCAAATGACTTTGGAGTCCCGACCCTTTGCTTTTCCCCGAGCACGGGTTTAGGTTCTTGAACCACAACCTCATCGGGGACCACCGATGGTTCATCATCAAGTACCTCCGATACACCAAAGTGTCATGAGTTCCATTAGGAATCCTCTAACTTGGTCTCAGAACCGATGAGAATCTATTCTCATCAAAGTCCGCATCCCTTGATTCAATAATGGAGTTAATTGAAACATATTCATTAGGTTCAATAACATAGAACCTAAAAGCCTTGGAATGCTCAAGATATCCAACAAAGATGCATCAATGCCTCTTTCACCCAAAGTCTTTGCTTTGGATCGTGGAGTCTTACAACAACCCCGCAACCCCAAACCTTGAGATAATTCAGTTGGGTTTCCTTTTAGTCCGAGTTCATAAGGGGTAACCTTGTTTCTTTTATTTGGAACCCTATTTAATAAATAGCAAGTCGTTAACATAGCTTCACCCCGTAACCATTGACTCGATCTGAATAGGACAACATGAAATTAACCATCTCCTTCAAGACTGCTTTTCCTTTCGTAAATACCATTTTGTTGAGGAGTATAGGGAGCGATAGTTTCATGGATAATACCAACATGATCGAAAGTACCGAGTATCCATGTACTCACCTCCCTATACGCCCTTAATCTTTTGATCAAAGACCCAAGTTGTAATTCAACTTCGCTTTAAACACTTTGAATTTATCTAATGCTTCATCCTTGGTATGTATGATATACATAACAAAATCTAGAAGCATCATCAATAAATGTCACAAAGTACTTCTTATTTCCCAAAGAAGGAGTGGCATGCAAATCACATGAGATCATCGTGTATAAGCTCCAAGACCTTAGTCTCACGACTAACACCTTGAAAAAGTTTCTTGGTTATCTTGGTCAACATGCAAGGTTTACACTTTTCGGTGTCCATGTCAAAAGCAAGTGATTAAACCATCCCTAGACATATCTTGCATTCTTTTATAGTGTACATGACCAAGTCTAGCATGCCAAAGGTTAGAATCACCGATCATATGTGGTCACAAAAGTGAAATAACACCGTCAAGTGGTAATATTAAGCCCGAATATTTGATTACATAAATAACCAAAACCAATAAAAACACCACATTTAGAAAGAACAAATTTATCGATTCAATAACTTGTTTATATCCATGATTATTCAAAACACTACTTGAAACCAAGTTCTTCCTAATATCAGAACATGAATAACATTAAACAAAGTTACAATCTTTCCGAACTAAACCTAAGATCTACACAACCATGACCATGCACCAAGGTCGTTGACTCATTTCCCATGTGAAGAATAGAACCATCATTCGTTGACTCATAAGTCTTGAACCGACTTCTATCTTTACACACATGAACTGTTGCACCGAGTCAACCCACCACGCAACATCATCATCCCGCACATAAAAGATTCGATACATATGTAACATAATAAGTCCGAAAAGACTTAATAAACATATTCGACCTTTCAGGTGAGTTGGTGAACCACCACTCCCGAACCATTAGTGCTCGATCCATTGGCTTTACCACCAATTTTAACACCCTTGCGGTCCCTTTTAATGTGACCGGTCTTGCCACATTTCCAACAAGTAGGTGTTGCCTTCTTGTTAGGATCTCGCCTTGTGTTGTCATGATACTTGTGTTTGCCTTTGTTGTCATTGTACACGTGGAGTTGTTATGCTCCACCATATTGACAACAGATGGTCCAAGAGTATTGCCACTCTTTGGCTTGTCATTATCCCGCACTTGAGAGATTCCTCGATGTGCGGATGATCGCCTAACTCAACAAGAGTTAACTCCTCCTTCATATGTTTCAAGGTATGCTTGAAATCTTTCCATGAAGGAGGAGTTTGTCAATGACACAAGAGACTTTGATAGCCTCATCCATGTTCATTTGGTGTTGTGTAAACCTTCCAAGTATTCCAAGAAGTTCATTGTATTGTTCCATAACCGGTCTTGAATCGGTCATTTTGTAATTTGTGAAATTACTAACAAGGAACTTCTTACTTGATGCATCCTCACCATATATTTGGTATCCAAGGAATCCCAGTTCTTTGGAAGATTCAAAGTTCGATAAATATCAAACAAAGAATCGGACATACCATTCGAATAAGACCTCTGCATATGTAGTCATCATTCTCCCACTTGCTCCTCCTCCCGATCCGCTCAACCGTAGCATCATCCCCATCATCGTGAATTGGAGTAGTCAAGACATAAACCACACTCATGCTCGACAAAGAAGAAATGCATCTTCTTTGCCACCTCCTAAAGTCCACCCCTTCAAACTTATCAAGCTTGGCAAAGTTTGAAGCCATGTGTTCATTGTAGCAAAGAACCATTGATTATCACAAATAGTTTACTTTGATTGTTGGCGTCGGTTGCCCAAAGAATAGGTAAGATAATCAATAACCTGTTCGTGAGAAACAACAAAGAGTCAAGAGAATAAATACCACTAGGTGGTTACCGGATATCACTTGGAATCATGTGATCACTTTCCAAAGTAAACTATTCGAACCGAATGCCCGGTATCACGAATATCTACTGGGATAAGACCAAATGCGCTTAGAGAATTAGGCACAATTCTATAACCCTTTCGCTTATAAGTATTTAGTGTTTTCGTGTGTCCCTCATGCATGTTCGGATCTCCTATATAGGAGGTTACTCTTGAGCTATTCCAATGGAATTATGAGTATTAATCGACCCATTAATAGCCTCATAATTATCCCCATTATAGTCGTTAGTGGTTACATGACCAATTAAACGTGGTCATAAAGAAGTTGTAATCGCCATTTAGCAAGATTTCCATAAGCAAGATTTCCACTAGCGGTACTTTCACTTGCAAAGGAAGCACAGCCTATCGATGGAAACACCGCTTATCAAGATTTCATAGCACTATCGGTGGATACACCACTTGCTGGAAACATCGCTTATCGCTGGAAACACCGCTATCGATGGAAGCCACAAGCGATACTTTCCACAAGCAAGTACCTCCTAACCCATTACAAGGTGTGAACTAATCCCACAAGTGCACTAAATTTTCCAACATGATATGTCCACATGCATGCCATGAAGTGAATGTCTTAGTTACCGAAAATACATTGCTAAAAGTGTCAACACAAAGGTTGAGTGAGTTCATAGAGTTTATGTAAATGTTCAATACGACTACCACAAGTATGAATTATGTATGACAAATATGTCACAAAATGGTACAATTGCTTAAGCACACGACAATCAAGCTTGACCGATGTTCGATCCAATGAGTGTTTTGCCAAACAACTCAATAATGATAATGAAGTGAAACGCATCCGTCCGGTTGGAATCCGCTAACCCGGATGGAGGTGTCACCTCGATAGATCTATCCACTCACCTCGCTTCTATGAAATTAACGGTTCATGATTATGAAATGGGGACATTTAACGGCAATGAGGTAACTTAAGCAATGTAATGAATTTGATATACTTGGTATCGTAATAAAATGATGTGCAATGTATTCTCCCGTAGGTTTGAAATAATGTAAAAACTTGAATAAATCGGGCTATGAAAACTCACCTGTTGCAATGATTATGATGATATAATGGCACATCTTGAAATGAGGCGCAACCTCGACCTTGACCTATTATGAATGATATGTTCTAATGTAAATCATGAAACAATGTTGTGCATGCAAATCCACATGTAATCTATATGACTTATGCGTTTTGAAAAATAGAATTTATCGTCGAAATGTATGTTTATGACATCTCGTCATATTATAAAATACTTTACAAGTATTTACGTTGAAATGATATCCTACGATAGTCATTTAATGATTTATTATGAAATTATAACTTTTCGTCGTAAGATAACGTCATTTGACAATTTCATGAAAGTGACTAAACGGCCTCGAAAAGCTAGTCGTAAAATGGTGCACGTCGAGTGTTAGGAAACGAACTCAACGTTTTTAGGAAGCTTGTATCATTATCTCAAAGTTTTAGTGTTTAAGTTTCCATCCTAGAGGTCTCGATCACAAAGAAAATATAGGTTAAGTATGGTACTTTAGTCCAAAATATCGCTTAAGGGTGGTTTTGGCCAAGTTTGAGTGACAGTATTTAATTCACTACAACTCCGCTAGACAAACGGTCGGACATTTTGGAGAATATGCTTGGCGAACTTACTTTTACTAGAAGACATCACTTTATAAAAAGTTCTACATCAATGTTAAAAATGACCTTCAATAAGGTCACTTGTTTGCCGTAATACTTGTCTATTAGAATTATAATAGTTTTTCTTATATAATAAAGTTACGGCAACTTTGTGTAAACGTGTGTAATTTAATCGTTACAAGTCCGTTTTCTACGTTTTATATATCCTTAGCTTCGTATCAAAGTATACTAATATATTTTTGATAAGTCGACAAATTTCATAACGCCTAAGCCTCATTTTTGACTCGTACAAATTGGACGTAACATGCTGAATTTTCAGGATTTTATAGTTTTTGTTGTCTAACTTGAAAAATTCATATCTTCTTCGTTATAACTCCGTTTTAACCCGTTCAAGCGGCCACGGTTTCGCTTTTAAAGTATATTTTATAAATATCTAGGCCAAAATTTTTATCTACTGTCGAAATTTCCGAATTCAAAAATAAGGATGACCCTTTAGAAAACTTGTCGAAATGAGTTTTTCTCGCCAAAACCTATTCTAACCAACTCCAATCAACGCCAAAGCTATTCTAAACCTACCATACACCTTCTTAGGGTGTCATGGGTTCCTAGACATCATCAAAATGATATGTTACAAGGGATTATTATTTGGATAATTAAAACTCATTATTTGTACTAAAACCAATAAAAGTGGTATGGATCATGGAATTCATGCATGTTTTCTTGCAAAAATAATGAAACAACATAAAGATGAATATGAAAAGTTATGAAGATCATGATATGCTTACTTGAATGATTATGTGCAAGAAAATGATGAAAACCATATTAATCTATAGGTTTTATTTCAAAACCTTGAAATAGATTACTAGTAGAGCTTGATAATCACTTGGATCATAAAAAATATTATGTTTCTTCTTGTTCTTGATCATGAAGGTCCATGGAGATGAGGATGAGAGGTTTCTCATGCCTATTACACCTAGAATAATAAGTATGTATGTTTTATTTTTTGTAAAATTCTTTGTTTATTGCTAATATCTAATAAAAGACATTAGGTGTACATGATCTAATAAGGATATTTTACAAGAAATGGATGACATGGAGAAAGGGTGTCGGCAAGGGATTTTAGGGAAGAGTTTAATGAGTCTTCATGATTTAAAGATATTAATGTTATGTATAGTGTGCATATTTGTACATATAATTAAATATTTAGTGTAGCATTAGCTAGAAATCGATTTTAAGCGGAACAAAATAAAATATATTGAAGTCATAAAATTATAAAATACATTTCACAAGTATTGAGTGAATAAATATTTATCGTGTTGAATTTAAAACCGTCAGAATATATATATATATATATAACAATTTATATACAAAATAAATTGAAAACATCGGATAAACTAATAATATAATTTTATAGTCTTAAAATGAGTATAAAAATATATTAGGATTATTTTTGGAAGTGTCGGATCAATATTCAAAATAAATGTTTACGCGATAGCGTTTATTTAATAGGAAAATAAACGTTTAATGAAAAATGCAAACCCATGCATAAATTAATATGATGATGATGTTACTAATGATATGTAGACTAAATCTAGTCTATATGAAATGTCCTCAATGATTTTCCATGAATACGCGCGACTTAACCCTCCGTGTTACGCCAGATTTCATACTCGAAACCTAGTTTACGAAAATGATGATTAGTGACTCGTGAATAGTGATTTTCTCCGGAAATGAATAGTGTTACGTGAATAGTAAATTTTGAAACACGTTCTCGAATATTACTTCGACTCAAAACGGTGAATAGTAAAATTTTGAATAGTAACGGTGAATAGTAAATTCGAGATGAATAGTGAAATTTTCAATGTTTGTAAAATGACCAAATTACGAGTTGTCACAGATGGTATTTTGAATTTCTACATTTCTTTTTGTTTAATAGTTTTTATTATTGTTTTTATCGACAATGACTATCAAACAATATATACGATATTTTGGCGTAAGAGATTTGTTTAGGAAAATTTGGTTTCTTTAACCTCGGTTCGTAATGAAGATATTTTACTCAAGCGCAACTAGTTTCATTGCTTTGGATTTCTTACGAGGAATAAATAGTTCCATCGATGGATCACTGGAAGTCGAACCTGCTTTCTCTCCTTCGTTATTGATGTAGCTTTGTAGTTTTTTTTTTGTTTGTTTGTAGTTTTACTTGTAATCTTATTAATTTGTCGATTTCTCTTGGAGATATGTCGGTTTTGGTGTTTTTTTCCTCTTTGTGCGGTCGTTTATAAAATCTTGGTGCTAAAAAAAAACAATATATACATCACAAATTTATCTTCGGTTTGATAGTTGATTATGTTTCGTGTTTATGATCATGGTTCTAACTCACAATCTAGAGGTTTCTGTTAAATTTTGGGGTAATAATTTGTGGCAAACATGTCATTCTATCAATTGCTAATAGTTTCTCTAGTTATGTTCATTGCAGGCTTATTACAGGGGTTAATCATGGTCAAAGCATAAATGGTCTAAAGTGTCTAGAAGTTCATTTCTGCTGAAGCCTATCTCATTTCTGCTGATGCCTCTCTTATAGCCGTTAAGGGGGTCTTTGTGTAACATTATCTCCTATTTAAACAGTCCCTTAATCTAGGGTTAACCACAACTGTGTGTGCAGTCATTGTCTCACATTCTCTTCTTTCTGATCATTATACTGATCTTGTTTCTTCTTTATTTGTCTCATTGATATTAACCTAATCTTGTAACACTTTGGATACTATTGTTGGTTTAATCTTAGCCGACTATTGAGGCTTAGGTTTGAATAAAGTATTGTTGTTAATTTATTGTTGCTGATACTGTCGTACATGGTATCGAGCTTCGTGCTCATAATCATTGTTGATTCACCATCCAAGGGTTTCTTCAGAGAAACTGGGGACATCTCTTCAAGAATAATTGGTGGTTCGGGGTTATTGCTATTGGCGAATCATCGGTTATTTTCTATTCACAACTAGCCCTAGACTAAGTGAATCTAGGGTAATTGTGATTTGTTCTTTCCACGCATATTGCTCTGTAAGTCTAAGTCTACTCTCTTCTTCAAACAAACAAGACTTAAGTCTTTGTGGGTGCAAACGGGTAGACTAACATCTTGATCCGCCACCTTTGAGTGGTATGAATACCGCCTGGTTTACCCCATCCACGTGCTTGATGCTTGTTGTTTCTTAATTACAAAGTCTTACTTATTTTCTATCCGCTTATCCGCTTCTAGTGTTATCTTTGTCTATGTTATTTGCTTGTCTTATTGTTTGCTTTATGGCTGTTGGTGATGATAATAATGGTGGTGGTTCTTCCACTGAGAAAAGCTTATCCTTTGGTGATGCTTTGTATTTACACCCTAATAACACCAATGGTACTCCTATTATTTCTATCAAACTCACCTAAACCGAAAATTATAAAATATGAAATATGGCCATGACCTTTGCCTTAAGGAATCATAATAAGTTAGGGTTTATTGATGGTACTTGCATAAGAGATGACTCAAATCCTAGTCTTGCTAATCAATGGGATACTTATAACTCGCTAGGTTACTTGATTCTTAACTCTCTCGGCCCTAAATTATTTGTCGGTGCTATCTATGCTAAACCGCTTATGAAATGTGGAATGATCTTAAAGATACTTATGATAAGGTTGATGGTTCAGCTATCTTTAATTTGCATAAAAATATAAACTCTCTTGTTGATTATTACAACAACCTTAACTCTTTATGGAAACAATTTGATTGTATGATTAACTTGCCTCCCTGCACTTGTGAGGCTGCAAAATATTTTAAAAAACACAATCAGCTAATCAAATTAATGCAATTTCTTATGGGTCTTGATGACACTTATGTTTCTATCAAGTAATATTTTAACCGAGACCCTTTGCCTAATGTCAAACTGCTTTCTCTCGTTGTCTCGGAGAAGAATCTCACGTAAATGTGTCATCTTGGAATAGTTCGCTAAACCCAATGCCACCGCTTTTGCAAAAAACTTTTGATAGTGGAAAATTTTTGATAACAAAAAGGATCTAACAACAACAATTTCAATAAAGGTTCTAGTTTTAATGTCGGCAACAACCAAATAACAGAGGACCAAACATGAATCTCAAATGTACTAACCGCAAAAACCCGGTCACACCGTTGATAGATGTTATGATCTTGTTGGTTATCCGCCGGATATGTCAAAAGGAACTTTAATGCTAAACCATCAAGAAGAATAATGTTTCCACCGATGCTAATCATGTCACCGATAATAGAGCTAGCAACTCTCCGTCTCTTTGTCTAATGAATGACTCTCCGGACTTATGAGTCTTCTTAATGACAACAATGTGTCTTCTCGCTAATGCCAACATGGCGGTAAAAATTTTTCAGAACTTTCTTTAATGGCGTGTCAAGTTTAACATAAACTTCAACAAATTTTTAACAACAACACAAAACCTTATCCGAAACATCGCCTTGGTTGGATTGTTGACTGTGCAAATCAAAGACATGACCGTGGTCCGCAAAATTTTTAATTAATGTTGTTGACATTTCAAATCTTGGTCTAACTGCTGGACATCCCAATGGTACTCGTGCCTTAATTACTAAAATTGGTGATTTAAACGTCAATAATGACCTAACTCTTTTGATGTTCCGTTGTTCCCGAGTACAATGTCGGTCCGTCTGCTCATAAGATTGCTAGAGACAATAAGATGTTTGTTGGGTTTAATGAATCTAATTGCTATATACAGATTTACATCAAAAAGGATTGTGGGGATTGGTAAACAATGCAATGGGTTATATATGTTTGATATTGATTCTACATTTAAGATTACTTCTAATAATTGCATTTCTGTTTGTCATGCTTCTAGAAATCTCTGGCATCAAAGACTTGGCCATCCCTCTGACCAAGTTCTACATATACTTAAACCCACTCTTAAACTTGATAGTACATCTGAATCTGACCACCTTTGTGATACTTGCAATACAGCTAAACAAACCATGGAACCATTCCGTCTAAGTGAACATAAATCAACTAAAATTGGTCAACTTGTTCATCTAGATGTATGGGGACCATATAAAGTCACTAGCAGAGATGGTTACAAATATTTTTTAACCATTGTTGATGACTATTCTAGGGCAGTCTGGGTTTATATGCTTAAGGGAAAGGACGATGTTTATGTTTCCATTGTTAACTTTACTCATATGCTATCAAATCAATTTGAACATAATGTTAAGATATTCAGAAGTGATGATGGGACAGAATTTGTCAATAACAAATTTCAACACTTCTTTCATGAAAAAGGAATTTTACATCAAACCTCTTGTGTTTATACACCACAACAAAATGGTATTGGAGAAAGGAAACATAGGCATCTTCTTAATGTGGCTAGATCCCTTATGTTTCGTGGGAATTACCTCTATATCTTTGGCCCGAATGTGTTCTAACTGCTGATATGTCATAAACAAGTTACCCTCTTCGGTGTTGTCGCAAGTCTCCTTTCCCTTGTGTATGGGCATGACCTTCACTCTCTCTTTAGAGTCTTTGGATGCTTATGCTATGCCACCATTCTCAACATCTCGATAAAATTGGTAGTAGGTCTGAGAAAAGTGTTTTTATTGGATATTCGAATGAGAAAAAAGGTTATAAACTTTTAAGTTTAGAAACAAATTTTTTTTTTCAGAGATGTCAAATTTTATGAAACAGTTTTTCCCTTAAAAATGAAAAATACTTTGTCAAAACCTTTTGCTAAAACTTATGTGCCTAAAGATTTAAATCACAAAAATTTATTTGACTCACAAATAAGTCCCAATGATGAAGGGAGAGTGACATCCTATGATGATGGCACAGTGTTGGGTCATCCTACTAGGAATAATGAACCTGTTGCAACTTCTATAGATGATAATACACACCCAGAGGGCACCATATCACATGAATCACATCCTGCCGATGCATCTTCCGATTCTCACGATACATCTTCCGATTCAAATCGAACTTTGAACAAGAAGAAGGCTTGCCACCATCATCGCTAGAAGGTCAACCAGAGTTTCTAAATTGCCCAAGAATCTTAATGACTTTATTGTTGAAGGAAAGTTAAATATGGTTTTGAAAAGGTTGTTAATTACTCTAACCTTAACAAAGATAATTATCGCTTTGCTTATAGTCTTAATAAAAGTATTGAACCTATCATATGAAGAAGCTATCCATGACAAGAATTGGGTTGATGCTATGAAATCAAATTGAGGCCTTAAATGAAAATCATGCTTGGGATATAACCGATCTTCCACCTAAAAGAACTCCCATTGGTTACAAATGGATCTTTAAAATCAAATATAAAGCCAATGGTGAAGTTGATAGATACAAGGCTAGATTAGTTGCTAAAGGTTATAACCAAAGGGAAGGAATAGACTATGATGAAACTTTTTCCCCGCTAGAAAATGTCTACCGTTAGATGTCTTATTGCCTTAGCCGTGTGAAAACAAATGGCCTCTTTTCCAACTTGATGTTAACAATGCTTTTTGTATGGAGACCTTGATGAGGATGTCTATATGACCATCCCAAAGGGTTCAGAATGAGAACAAGAAGAATAAAGTTTGTAAACTTGTCAAGTCTCTATATGGCCTTAAACAAGCTCCCGTGAAATGGAATGAAAAACTTGTTAGTGTTTTAAAAGAAAATAACTTTGTTCAACTGTCAATGATCATTCTTTGTTCACCAAAACAGAGAATAACAAGTTTATTGCTCGCTTGTTTATGTGGATGACATTGTCCTTACTGAAACCGCATTGATGAGATAAACCTATTCAAAGAATTTCTAAAATCAAAATTTCATATCAAAGACTGGGAAACTTAAAATATTTTCTTGGCATTGAGGTTTTAAAACTGGAATGACATATGTCTCACCCAAAGGAAATATCGTCTTGAACTCAAAGAATTTGGTCTTGGGTGCAAACCGTGTCCACTCCTATGGAACCCAACTGTTCTTCCATACATACCCACCGATGATCCTTACTTATCAACATCATCGGCTATCGGGTTACTTGGGAAACTTATTTATCTCACCCATACAAGACCGACATCTCATACTCAGCTCATTGTCTCGCACAATATATGCATTCTCCCTTGAAATCTCATCTAGAATGTGCCTCAATGTTTCGAGATATCCGAAAGGAGCTCCGTGAAAAGGTCTAAGGTATAATTTCAAAGAATCAAAATCATCTTGAAGGGTATAGTGATGCATGGGCTAAATGCAAGAAAACCATGAAATATGTCACAAGTTATTGTGTTTTCTTTAATGATTGTTTGATCTCATGGAAAAGTAAAAACAAAATACTCTTTCAAAATCTTCCACGTAAGCAGTATAGATCAATGTTCATCGCCGTTGTGGAAATTATTTGGATTCAAAAATCCTAAAAGATCTAAAAGTTGATATCAATCTCCCCGTTAATCTCTTTTGTGATAACAAATGCTTTGCAACTTGCTATTAATCCTGCTTTCCATGAAAGATCAAAACATTTTGAAATTGATGTTCACTTCATCGAGAGAAAAATTGCAAGAGGTGTTATAAGTGCCAAAAGATTGGCTCTTCAAACCAAACCGCATACATTCTTACAAAAACCTTCCTGCTTATCAACATAAATTCTTGTGTGAAAAATTGATATTGTTTGATATGTTTGCCCATCGATTAAGGGGAATGTTAAATTTTGGGGTAATAATGTGGCAAACATGTCATTCTATCAATTGCTAATATGGGATATGAAAGTGTCAAGACATCAAAGCATCAAGATATGAAAGTACCGAAGTCGCAGCACCGAAGAAGTCAAAGAGTCAAAGCATCGCTAAAGACAAAGTCAAAGCATCGCAAGATAAAGTCAGCATCGCTAGAATGTAAGAACTGTTATATTCGCTTATGGAAAGTATTGTATTCCATGTTTAGATTACTTGTCGCATAAGGTTATCAATTGTAAACCGACTAGGATATCCTTGAGCCTATAAAAGGACTCCTAGATTGGCATTAGAGGTACGATTTCGTAAAAAGAGTTTTAGAGTTTACGAATTAAGAGTTTAGAGAAAAGTTCGAATATCTTAGAGTTGATTAGAGTATCGCATAATAAGCGATTTAGAGTTTGTTAATAAAGTTTTTTCTTAGCTTTGTTAAGTAAATTCGCGCACTTGATAAAGATTGCTCGTTGTTTCTTTGTTAATAACTTAGGATTTATCCGAGGTTATTAAACCTTAACAAGCTAGTTTAGTTTGATTAAAGTATATCGATCCAACAAGTGGTATCGAGCTTGTGTGGAAACTCCGACTAGGAAGAAACCCTACAATTTTCAAGATGTCGATCAAGTCGCTCCACAACCCTCAATCACCTCACCGTAATTCCAATTATCAAGAAGGAGAATATGATCTCGTGCATGAAGATGAGGCAAGATATTGCCATTATGCATCATGCTCGTGGAATGTAATTGTGAATGGGAATGAAGTTCCTCAAGAACCCATTCAAGTTGCCGGACAACCTTTAGCACCAAAGGCGCTTTTACCACAAGCAACCCTAAGGAATCAAGAGAAGGCTCTTAACATTCTCCTGTCTCGCCATTCCGTATGGTCATCTTCTCAAATTTCACGATGCTAAAGATGCTAAGCACTGGGTCGCTCTCAAGACCAGATTTGAGGAATGAAGCCTCTAAGAAGATGCACGTAAACTTGCTAAAACAACAGTTTGAAACATTCATGAGGAGAAAGAGAGAGTCTTGATGTCGCATATGATAGGTTTCGTAATCTCCTCAACATGTTGGAGTTATACAAGGCGTAAGTATCATTGAGGATGCTAATTTGAAGTTTCTATGAGTTTGCCATCTTCATGGCATGTGATTGCTACTATGATCGAGGACAACAAGGATGGATGTTATGGACTTTGATGATCTTTATCATCAATCAAGGTGTATGAACATGAGATGAGTGGTCAACCAAATTCTAAATCTCACAAGATTGCTTTTCTATCATCTCGAAAGAAGAGCAAGATTCCAAAAGTATCGCTTCTCCTCAAAGTACTGCTTCTCAAAGCATCTGCTGCCTACAATCCCCATCATATGCTCAAGCAGCCCCACCATCTACTACTTTAAACTCGATGAAGTTGTGTGCTCTTTCTTTGCACAACAAGCAAGCTTACCCGTCACTTATGAAGAGGATCTAGCATGATCAAGAAGATGCACTTGAAGAAATTGATATCGTGGCAAGTTGCTTTGATCACCGCAAGGATCAAAAAGTACATGAAGAAGACAGCAAAAACATTGATTTCAAACCAAAACAAGGAATAACTTTTGACAAATCTAAAATTGAATGCTTCAATTGTCAAAAGACCGGTCACTTTGCAAGGAGTGTGTGTTTGCTAAGTATCAAGCAAACAGAGCATCCGAGAAGCCTAAACTTGAGCTCAAGGAGATTCCAATAATCAAACAAAGGCTTTGGTTGCTCAAGAGAAGTTATCGGTGGACCGGAGTGAAGAGTTTGATGATGAACAAATGACTTCATCAGATGGTAGCAAAGTGGAAGATGCATTGAAGACACCGTGGAAGCATTGACCGAGCACCGCTTTTGATGAAGAATCAACATGCCGCTTTGGAATCGATGATGGCTTTGGAGGATTTGATTGGAGCAAAGAAAGTGAAGATGATCCTGTTCTTCTTGCTATGGTGGCTACTTCACCAACTCGCCTCCTATCTCGAGGTATGCTCAAACTGTTATGAGTTTTATCAAAATTACTTAACAGCTTATGTGATCGAAAGAGATAATTGTATTAGGGCTAGGTCCGAGGTAGCAAAGTTACCAAATCACTTTAGAGTCTATAGAAGCTAAAATCATAACACATGAAAATAATGAAATGGCTTCAATGAAAAGTATGAACAACAGATTACCGCTAAAACTCGGTGAATGGAAACTAAATTGTAAAATTGTCGAAATTGAGAAATTAACTAAGGAAAGAGATGATTTGTTAGCTAAGTTTGTCGCTGGGGAGAGTCCGTTTGTCCCATGTTGCTTATGTTGAAAAATGCAGAAGGGCTTACATTAGAACAAAGCTTAGGATTTGGAATGGACTTTAGCAGTGTAGATGAAAACCAACCTAGTAATCGTGATGATGGTGTTTTGAGGACATAACCACTAGTGATGATGAGCTCATTAACTATGTAGATTCATCTAGTAATGATGGCTCGCAAGTGAACCACCTCCCGAATATAAGAAAGACAATGGTTATCATGTCGCTCCTCATCCCATTAGTCATCACCCTCTAGGCCCGATGTTTCTCGTTATGGTGTTGATAGTCTAGAGTTTAGGAAGAAGCTTATTGCAAAATCTAGATCCGAGAAACCCAAAGAAACTGTTGAAAACAATGTTCAAAATCCAAGAAGATTTTAAATCAAAGTATCGCTCAACAAGCAAGACTTTCGCAAAACCTTTTCAAAACAAGATCGCTAAACCTTTTGGGATAATTTTGGTCAAAACAAATTTTATCACCCTCAAGAAGGCAAAATAATTTTGGGCATAGACATAGAAGAAATCACTTTGGTCATATGGGTCAAAACGTGTTTTGTGTGTTATAGTCCTACTCATTTAATCAAAGATTGTGATGACACTCGTAATATCTAAGCAAGTTTCCAAGGAATAAGTCTAACAATCGAGACCTAGAGAGCACAAACCAAAGTGGACTAATTCAAATAGGGTTAATCACGTAAACTTCACACCGCATCATAGATACCCACATCGTAGAAGAACTTCAAGATCTCACAAGACTTTCCAAAGCACCGCCGAGACAAGGTAATCGAAACCATACTTGGGATAGAAATTCTAGGAGATCTCATTATCAACCTAGAAGTTATCACAGCTCATATAGGGATCTAGATCACAAGAACCTCCCGTTAAAACCGAATGGGTTAAAAGGGAAAGAACCGCTGGAGACATACAAGACGCTCAACAAAAAGTGAATCGATGTTTTTGTGTCAAAAGAAAATGCTAATAACTGTGAAAGAAATTTATGTTGAAAACCGAGAGTTTTGAAAATCCACATGCTAAACATCAAAAGATAATTTTGGATCATCATTGAGAGATAGTGAGAATTACATACTCAAAGAATTTGAGTTTGTAACTTCTCGCGGGAACACAAGTCAAGAATGGCTTGGGTTCCTAAAAGTTTCTAACTCTTTTCTTTGTGTGTGGCAACCCGTAAGAGGAGCTTAAAGATCATCTTATTGTGGATAGTGGTTGCTCGAAGTATGACAGTGATAAAGAGATCCCGTCTCGATTTTAGAAGTATTAGTGGAGGAAAAGTTGCATTTGGGAATGATCCCAATGGAGGAAGGATTACAGGAAAGGAACAATTAAAGCCGGGAGAATTGATTTTGAGAATGTCGATATGTGAAGGAGCTAAAGTTCAACTTGTTGTCGGCCTCTCAAATTTGTGATAAAAAGCATCCCGTGTTATTCACCGATACGTAATGTCTTATCCTTTCTTCCGACTTCAAACCTCGTTGATGATGACTTGGTAGTACTTAGGGTACCAAGGACAAATGATGTGTATAGTTTAGACATGAAGAGTCTACATTCTTATGGAAGAGCCACATGTTTGGTGGCTAAAGCAACATCTCAAGAGGCACATCAATGGCATAGAAGATTGGGCCATGTGAATTTCAAGAACATCAACAAACCGGTCAAAGGAAATTTAGTTAGAGGTTTACCTTCAAAGACTTACAGAATGATCAATCATGTTTGGCATGCAAGAAGGGTAACAACACAAAGCTTCCCGCAAGAAGCTTGATGAAAGGAATATTAGAGAACCATTGAGCTATTACACATGGATTTATTTGGACCGTCTCGTGGCAAGTTTAAATAAAAAGAAGTACTGCTTGGTTGTTACCGATGATTGTAGTAGATTCATTGGTTTTCTTTTGGGCTTTAAGGATGATACCTTTGATGCTATTCAAACTCTTATAATAGCACTTGAAACCAATTAAGACTCAAGGTTAGAGGTATTAGATGTGATAATGGAACCGAATTCAAGAACAAGCCTATGGATGATTTTTGTGCAAATAAAGGCATAAAAGGGAGTTTAGTATTGCTAGAACACCACAAAGAAATGGTGTTGCGAGAGGAAAATAGAACCTTGATTGAAGTCGCAAGGACCATGTTAGCCGATTCTCATCTCCCTATTCAATTTTGGGCGTGTCGTAAGCATCGCATGTTATGTACTCAACAGGTTTTCACAAAACCACGTATGAAGACACCCTATGAATTGTCGATGGGCAATAAACCCAACATTCGCTTTATGAAGCCTTTGGATGCCCTCTTACTATTTTGAACACCATTGATAATCTAGGGAAGTTTGATGGCAAGTCCAAGAAGGTTACTTATTGGGATATTGCACTAACAAGAAGGATTTAGAGTCTACAACAGAGTTACTAAGAAGATTCAAGATTGTCTTCATGTTGAGTTTTTAGAGGATCAAGACAATGAGAAAGGGAAGGGTCCCGATTGGATGTTTGATCTTGAGATTTTATCTCCTTCAATGAATTATGTACCGTTAGAGAAGAAAATCAACCTTGCATAATGAAGAAGATATTCAATATGTTGTTCATGATATTCATCTTAGACCGATGCTATTCCTCGATAAAGATCCTATGAGTCCAAAACAAAGCATCGATGTTCCTAAGCAAAGTAATCGATTCTCCAAAACAAAGTATCGTTGCACCACAATCCTCATTATCTCACGAGGATCAATCTATTCAAGAGGAACTTAATCGATGCTTCTTCAAGATGTATTAGCACATTCTTACACCGATGAACAAAGGAGAGCTTATGAAGAGGCAAAGAAGAAGAACAAGATCGCAGAGTTCTCTTACAAGATTTTGACAAGATTTTCAACCAAAGTATCGCCGCACCTATTGACAAGATTTTAGATGATGTGGATGATCCTACCATGCCCGGGTTAGAAGAAACCGATGATGAGCTTGAAGATGAAGGTATTTTCACAAATTCCAATGAAGGTGCCGATTATACTAACTTAGATGATACATATGAAGTTCCACAGCTCCAATCTTACGAATTCATAAGAATCATCCAACCGATCAAATCATTGGTCCTTCTACATCCGGAGTTATGACAAGACACAAAGCTAAGGGTTTCACAAAACCTCACAATGCTTTACTTAGCTTTGTGTATAAACAAAACAAAGTTAAATCATAAGGACCATCAAACCCGCTTATTTACTTGTTTCATCTCTCAAGAAGAACCCAAGAATATTGCTCAAGCTTTGACTAAAGAAAGTCGGGGTGAAGCTATGCAGAAGAACTTCTTCAATTTAAACTTCAAGAGGTTTGGGTTTATGTGACCTTCCGATGGGAAGAGAGTTATTGGAACAAGATGGGTCTTTAGAGTTAAAAGAGATGAAAGAGGCAATGTTATCAAAAACAAGGCAAGATTAGTTGCTCAAGGTTATAGACAAGAAGAAGGGTAGATTATGATGAGGTATTTGCTCCTCGTGGCAAGGATTGAAGCAATTAGAATCTTTCTTGCTTTTGCTTCTTATATGGGTTTTCAAGTCTATCGATGGATGTCAAGAGTGCCTTTCTTTATGGCACTATTACGTAAGAGGTGTATGTGAAACAACCTCCGTGTTTTGAAGATCCTAAGCATCCTAACAAAGTCTATAAGGTGGTTAAGGCTTTATATGGTCTTCATCAGCACCTAGAGCTTGGTATGAGAGGCTCTCTACATTCTTATTACAACATGGATACGTGAGGGAGCTATAGACAAGACTTTGTTTATCAAGAGAGACAAGAAGGATATCATGTTAGTTCAAGTGTATGTTGATGATATTATCTTTGGGGCTACCAAACAGTCCATGGTTAAGGAGTTTGAGCAATTGATGCGTATGAATTTCAAATGAGTTCAATGGGAGAGTTAACATTCTTTTAGGACTTCGTGTTAAGTACCCAAGGAAGGGATTTTATTAGCCAAGACAAGTATGTTACGTATATACTTAAGAAGTTTAATTTTGATGATATGAAGGTCACATTACACCAATTAAATCTATCAATTCATTGGGAAAAGATGAAGATGGATGACTGTTGAAGTCAAGTTATATAGATCTATGATTGGCTCTCTTATGTATCTTATCGCATCAAGGCCCGATATCATGTTTGCAGCTTGTTTATGTGCCGATATCAAGTTTCACCAAAGATCTCTCACCGAATGTCACAAGAGAATATTTTGTTATTTGAAACAACAACCTAAGTTGGGGTTGTGGTATCCTAAAGAGTCACCTTTTCACTTAGAAGCTTTTTCGAGATAGTGACTATGCAGTGATAACTATGATAGAAGATCCACAACCGGTGGATGCCAATATCTTGGAAGAAGGTTAGTCTCATGGCAATGCAAGAAGCAGACAATTGCAAAGAACATCATCATCAAGTCGAATATGTAGTCGCCAAGTTGTTGTGGTCAAGTTTTATGGATGCGTAATCAACTCTTGGATTATGGGTTCAACTTTAAGAATACTCCTATCAATATTGATAATGAGAGTACTATTTGTATTGTGAAGAACTCGTATCATTCCAAGACAAAGCATATTCGATTAGGCATCACTTTATCGAGATTGTTATGAGCATAGGCTCATTAATGTGGTTAAAGTTCACACGGATGATAATGTAGCCGATCTACTCACCAAAGGTTTTGATGTGTCACGATTCAATCACTTGGTCGTGAGCATTGGAATGATTAACTACTAAGCTATGTTTAAGGGAGGACTATAAGATGTTTGATATAGTCCCGTGTATTGCTTGAGGGAGGATGTTAGTTTATACTTAGATTATATGAAGATTTTTGGCAAAGCATCGATTTCGAAAGTACCGCTTGGGAAAGTACCGCTGGGAAAGTATCGCTTATGTGGAAAGTACCGTTTGATTAAAGCACTCGCTCCAACGGTAATATTGAAGGGTAATTGGTAGTAACGGTAACTTTGTTATTTAGGTCGTGATTTTCAAATCTCACCTATAAATAACTTCTTCCGATTTTCCTCTCATATTATTACTTCACATCTTTTCCATACTTATCTTCCAATTACCATCTCTTTATTATTCGATACAATCTTTCTATTGTGCTCACTCTTTCAACATATGGTGAATCGCTTAACTGCTTCAAGCACAATATGGTGGCTAATTTGGATAAGACTGAGGCGAACGTGGCTTTCTATGATATCATTGATTATCTAGTTGGGTCGCCTATTAGCTATGCTCTTCTAGTTGAGCCGGATGTTATTGAACCATGGATTCAAGAATTTTGGGCTAATGCTAGAGAGAATATGGAGGAGGATGAATATTATATTAGATCATTAGTTGCTGGAAAGACTATCAAGATTACAGAGGCCTCCATTCGTGATGATTTATTATTTGGTGATGAAGATGGGGCTATTAGATTTGACAAGCAACTGATTTGGGATACTTTTAGTAATTTGGGTTATGAAGGTTCTTTGACTGAACAAACTTTTAAGAAGGCCTTATTCTGTCCTCAATGGAAGTTTTTGATCCATGTTTTGCTCCATTGCATAAGTTCTAAAAGCACTTCGGGAGCAGCTTGGTTCAAATATTGCATCCGCAGTGGTTGGTTTAGCTACGGACGTAGTCTTTAACTTTTCACGGCTTATTTTGGATGGAATGTTCTCTCATATATCATCCGGGGCTACTTGGTTGATGTATCCAAGGTTTATATGTGTTTTCTTGAACAAGCAATTGGTCGATGTTCCCAAACCCACCGCTTTACTACCGTTATTGTGCAACAAGCCAAAATCTATACCTTCATGGCTAAGAGAAGTAACTTGTTCGAGGTGGAGATATTCCTTTAACAACATCCATGATGGAAGTTGTACAAGTCGCTCGTGATGCACCAAGAGGATGAAGAAATCAAGGTACCGATAATGACCAAGGTATCGCTTCACAACGCATCGCATCCGCAGCATCGCTTCACAAAGCATCGATCCGCATCCGCAAGCACCGCTCGTGAAGATACTGCATCATTACAAGGTGATGTTTCTTCGTGTCCCGAGGTTCAAGTCGAGATTGAGCGCACACCTACTCCATCTCCACAACGCTCGCTTCGTGAGGT
The DNA here is from genome assembly GCA_022545495.1 of Chrysanthemum lavandulifolium. Taxonomy (NCBI): domain Eukaryota; kingdom Viridiplantae; phylum Streptophyta; class Magnoliopsida; order Asterales; family Asteraceae; genus Chrysanthemum; species Chrysanthemum lavandulifolium. The sequence goes on from CM040238.1 coordinate 253,990,812, forward strand.
TCAAGGTGTCGCTCCTACAATTCCTCGTGAAGGTTTAACTATGGATAACTATGCTTTGACAAAGGCGCTTGCTAGGTTGAACAAGACCGCTGAGTCAAGCTAAAACTATTAGGAAGTTGAAGCGAAACTACTCGGTTGAGAAATTTTGTTAAACCCTATATTCAAGGTTTCAACTTATGGGTTAAGGAGGAGAACAAACGTCGAAAAGCACTTCGTAAGGAATTGAAAAGAAAGACGGTTCCTAAATCATCTTTCGTCAACTTGGGAGGAATTTAGACAAAGAAAATTTGAAAGAAGATGTTATGAAGACAAAAGAATCAAGAAGATGTTTTGAAGAAGAAAGAAGATTTTTCCGAGGAACAAGAAGAAGAAGTACAAGTTCAAGGTATCGATAATCAAGGTATCGATGTTCAAGGTATCGATGAACAAAGCATCGAACATCAAAGTACCGAGTTTCATGATACATCTAGGCCGAGGTTATAACACCAATAACTCCAAGGGTTTTGAATTTTGAAGAAGAAGTCGGTCCTTCTACAGCTTGTTATAGAGGAAGAGGAGGAACCTAGATTTAAACCTATTCATTCACCAAGTGATGATGAATTAGTTGCTACAATTCTTGATTTGTCACAACCAAGAGGAGGTGTTACTATTAGAGAAGCACAAGAAGAAGAACAACCAAGAACCGATCAACCCGCAATTGATCCAAAAGACAAAGGAAAAGGTATTTTGGTTGAAGTTAAGAAGAAGAAACTTACTTTGGCGTAACTTAGAGCATTTGAAGTTGCAAGGAATGAAGTTGCAGCTAGAAAAGTTCAAGAAGAGTTAGATGCTAAAGATAGAGAAGAACAAGAAGCTCAAGAAGCTCTAAATAGAGAAGAAACTCAAAAGGTGCAAGATGAATTGATGTCAAGTGTTGAACCTTTACGCCTCCAACACCGTTAGATTCATGTCAAGAAGACCTAATTTGGCTAAAGAAAGGAATGCAATGATGGCATACTTAAAAGGCAGAGGATTTAAAGGATTGCAAAAGCTAAATTATGTGGATATGAAAAGATTATATGATGTCGAGAGAGAAGCTTATAAGAAAGATGTTGCAGCATTAAAGATTTTAGAGAAGAAGCTTATTGGACCAAGTCGAAAGGAAGAAAAGCTTAAAGAGAAAAGAAAAACCAAGCTACAGATGTTCGCTTTTCAAAGAAAGAGAAGGTTGAATTAAGATCCGAGACTAGTGATGAATTGAAGAATTATCTCGTAATAGTAGATTTTGATTATACCAAGGAAGATAATGACATGAAGATGAATGATCAAAGATCGGTGCTTTCAAAGTTGAGAAATCTAAGAATGGAGATTACATGGTTTTTCACAAAGAAGATAAAAGTTTCAAAGTTTTTAAAAGGCTATGGATTTGTCGCGATATCATAGAGAGTAGATCTATTCTACTTATATCATGTCGTGAAGACTTATTTTGAAGATAATCCATTAGAAGGGATTGGATTGGTTTTACAAGGGGATCTCATAACCATGTGGGAAACCGATGAAGAGAGTAATCGATGATATTTGGAAGGATCAAGAAAACGGGAAATAGTTTGTCGGAGATTCTTTGAAGAACTGGAGTTCATGTCTTGAGCTAGAAAATGGAACAATGATTCACATGTTTGCGTAAAGAAGATATCCTCTTACAGCTTGATCTAATGAGAAGAATGCTAGAGCATGGATTGGAAGTAGAAGAGGATGATGAAATTGCTTGCATGGTGATCAATTTGTTTATAGACCGGACTACCATTGCCGAGAATGATCTATAACCGGTATGATTTTTGAATAAATACTTTTTGATATATCAAGATTTTTATTCAAAGTATCGCTAGTCGACAAGATTTCATCAAAGTACTCGCTTTTTAATTAAACCGCTTAAATAAATTTTAGAAGAAACTTTTGCTAAATAATAAATATTTTTGAAATAAAGGTTGAATAAATGGTTTTGTGATGATAACATCAATAGGTTATCAATCCACCATGGTTACAAAAGGATTGACTAATCCATGAGCAAACGGCTCGTAAAGATATATCAAACCGCTTTTAGTTGACAACTTGCTAATAAGTTGGATGGTCATCAACTCACCATATCAAGAATGTGAAGAGTTGGCTAGCCCACAAGAAATGGCTTGTGGTAAAGGCGTGGAAAACCATTATTGGTAATTAGTTCACCATTAGATAAAAGAACTAACTAGTCCGTATGGTACAACTTTTGGTAAAGACAAAACAAATCTGTTGATAGTCGGTGATTTGCTAAAATCATATGGTTATCAATGTACCATGGTCTTACACACCAAAACATTTGGCTACTCCAAAGATAATGGCTTTGGTAAAGAGTTCTAAATCCATTGAATTTTCAATGATTCACTTAGATGTGATGAGAATAGTATGCAACTTAAACTTGAATTATTGTACACATTGTCATATGTTGTCGTGTTGTCGAAAAGATGGAGATTTGTCAATGTCACTGTGAAGAAAACAATTCTAAGAGATACTTTGACAAAAGCACGATTCTACAGAGATATAATCTAAAGACTAAAGAACAATCCATTTTAAAGATGAAGTCGTTAAAGATATATTCACAAAGGAACTTGAAGTCAAGCAAGTAGAATTCAAGTTGGGGAGGATTGTTGGGATATGAAAGTGTCAAGACATCAAAGCATCAAGATATGAAAGTACCGAAGTCGCAGCACCGGAAGAAGTCAAAGAGTCAAAGCATCGCTAAAGACAAAGTCAAAGTATCGCAAGATAAAGTCAGCATCGCTAGAATGTAAGAACTGTTATATTCGCTTATGGAAAGTATTGTATTCCATGTTTAGATTACTTGTCGACAAGGTTATCAATTGTAAACCGACTAGGATATCCTTGAGCCTATAAAAGGACTCCTAGATTGGCATTAGAGGTACGATTTCGTAAAAAGAGTTTTAGAGTTTACGAATTAAGAGTTTAGAGAAAAGTTCAATATCTTAGAGTTGATTAGAGTATCTCGCATAATAAGCGATTTAGAGTTTGTTAATAAAGTTTTCTTCTTAGCTTTGTTAAGTAAATTCGCAGACTTGATAAAGATTGCTCGTTGTTTCTTTGTTAATAACTTAGGATTTATCCGAGGTTATTAAACCTTAACAAGCTAGTTTAGTTTGATTAAAGTATATCGATCCAACAAAATATATGGTGAATATCTTGGAAAAGGAAAGATTTGGGTTCCCTTCCTCTCATCAATATGGCCGCCAAGGGGCTTATCCAAGCCCAAACCCTAACTTTTCTTCAAGTATTCCATACACTATATATACAAAGGCTAGGGCTTAGGGTTTTTCATACTTTGTGCATTAGATTAACCCTAGATCTCTCCTCTTCCTCTCTTGTCCCTATTCGGCCAAAACCCTCCTCCAAGTGTGTTTTGGTTTTGTTTTTCATAAAACAAGGACTTGTGTTAGATCTAGCAATCGCTGATTCGTTGGTTAATTCGTGTGTACAAACCGTGGTAGTAAGACACTATTCTTACACCTAATTGGTTTGAGTTGTAAAACGGTAAGGGACAACTCTTTAAACCACTTCTTCTGTTTTGTTCAAGAGATCTGACATTTGCAAGAGGTATGTTACGCTTTTAATTTAGTTAATTATTTATTTGTTATGATCTTAAGTCTTCCGCTGTGTACTCTATGGTGTCTACATGGTTTTATTGTATTCATGTATTACAAACTCAACAGTGGTATCACGAGCCTTGTATAACAAGTAATTAATTACTGAAACACATAATTAAAATAAACATGATTGTGTTATTATTTGTATGCGTAGATCTAGGGTTTGGAAAACCTAAACCCTAATTTTTTAGGGGGGCGTTTTTTTGATGCCCTAATTAGGGTTTTGTAAACTAAAGTTTTAATTGGATTAGAAACCCTAGGATGCATGCAATTTTATGTGTATTGCGTAACTCTGTTTAATTGCATTAATTGTTAAGTGTGATTTATATCCATGATAATTATCTGCATGTTTTATCATGGATCTGCTTTTATTGTATGTCTTTCTTGGTTAAGTGATATACACTAATTATTATGATAGATCTTAAATTGGGGAAGACCTCAATTATTATTATTTAATCAATTATGTGCTATGTGGTATATGTTTAATTTTGACTTACGCAATCGATGAATCGATGCATGTGGCTCACCTTGTACATAGCTGAAAACGGGTGAAAGTCTTAATTAAATATATACATATTGACAGATCTAGAATTGATTATTAATAGGATTTATCAAAAGGTTTGCATGTGGCTATTTGATATGCATGACTTATTTTTTGTTATGCATTCATTGTTTATTTGTTTATTTTTTTTAAATACTTGCTTGTTTGTTATGTGTAACAAGGGTATTTTTACAAGAAAAATAAACTGACCTAAACAATGGTGAAACATGTATTTTTAAGCATAGTAATCGTAATCGTTTAATTGATTGATTTTTTGCACAAAATAGTTAGAACGGCTCACCCATTAATGACAAACTGTGTGATGGGTATAAGGAGGGACCGCATTAAACTGTGACGCCTTAAAGATGAGGGGTATGCTTCGCGCTGACCTGATTCTCCGCTCGTTTGTGCGTCTTAATAGAGCTACCAAGTATTCCTATATGTGTGCATTAAATTTTAAGGGTGAATTACTTTAATCTCTACGCGCCACTTTTGTGATAATTATCCGAATAACTTGGGTCTTATGACTCATGCAGTAGTAGGATATAGTAGTTATTAAGGTGATTCTTTAATTGGTTATCCAATACCTCGATTAAAGTTTGATGATGAAAAGCATAAATCATGAAAACAAACATATAAATGTTTTAATAAAAACTATGCTACGAAGATGAATGCATGACATCTTTGTACATATTTGATTTGACATCAAAATTATTACCCTTTAATTTGAGTTATATGCCATGCAACGAAACGGAAACACCTAAGATTACATTTTATTTGCGTTAGAACGTGACTTAGATCATAATCGAAGAGTAAAATGTCCACGTGTCGTGAGAACGGGCATGGACGATTTTGCGGTTTCTTTGTGGACAACTTAATTGAGTTAGGCGGTGAGCCCGACAACTCAAGGCATAAGATGGGATAAAACATGTTTACATGGCGATTGAAATTGGCTATATGTAAATCCCATAAATCTAGGAATTGCAATTGAAATTGGCAATTGAGCAAAAGCTCTACCATTCTGTATAAGGTTCATCACTAACAGATCAACTGATGTGATGAGATTATGACAATTTGGATCCTAGTTTTCAATAATAATTAATTGGTTATATGAATATGAACTTTGGGTATTTAATTGTTTATTGAAAAGGAAAATTATCAAAATACTAATTATGTTTTTTTGAACTTTTTCTGTAGATGGCTTATCAACCAGAAAACACTATGAGCTTAATGAGTCGCTTTCAAAGATATGATTGGAAGAGACAAGTCGATCGCCCTAATTTCAATGATTGACATCGCTCACTTAGGATCATCCTTCGTGTTGCCAAAGGGTTGAAATTTTGACTACACCTCGCCGATGCTCCTCTCAACACGGCTCACGCTCTTGAACAAGAGGCATATCGTGTTGAATATGAGAAGCACAATGATGTGGCGTGTCTAATGCTTTCGGGATTTCGCTCAATTTCAAAACAATTTGAGCACTATCCGCCTATGAGCATGCTAGATGAACTCAAACGTATGTTTGAGAAGCCACCGCAATGAACTGTATGAACTAATTGAAAAGGTTCATAGTCGCAAGCGTGAGGTTGGCAACTGTCTCCGACCACGCCCTCGAGATGAAACATCACTTGGACCAATTGGAGAAGCTCGGCGGTGGTTACTCGAATGATGTATGTGTCACCTCATCAATCACTCCCTTAATCAGAACGATTTGGTGATTTTGTCGCAATTTTAACATGCATTGCACGGGAAGACGGTGAATGAGTTACATGCAATTCTTGTAGACTTCGAGAAGATATTGCCAAAGAAGGCTCCTACACCTGCTGTACTAGCAATACAGGGTGGTAGGGTGAATAAGCCAAAGCCGCAAGCAGATAAGAAAGGGAAAGGAAAAGGAAAGGGGAAACAAGGAACTAAATAATTGTCATTGTGCACCCTCCATTGTTAGGGGTGTTATTTCAGTTTATTTGTTAAAAGATATTGGTTTTGTGCATACTTTTACCATATGGAATTTCAGTTTCTTTAAATAATGTTTTTTACTTTAATGCAATTCCTATGCTTGGTGTGTTTGAAATTGATATGGATGGTTGTATATCCAATGAAAATAATTCATTGTATAGCATTAGCAATAAGAAGAGCAAGTTGAACTGTGACTCGTCTTATCTTTGGCATTGTCGCCTTGCCCATATAGGCAAGAAACGCATGGAAAAGCTGCAACACGATGGGGTTTTACAAACGGTCAATGATGAATCATTTGACAAATGCGAGTCTTGCATAGCTGGGAAGATGACAAGGAAACCTTTTTCACCACAAGTGGAAAGGGCTTCTGATCTACTTGGATTGATACACACTGATGTGTGTGGTCCACTTAGACATGTGTCAAAACGTGGTGCTTCCTACTTAACCTTTACGGATGATTTCGTCGTTATGGTTATGTTTATTTAATTAAACATAAACATGAAGTCTTTGAAACATTTAAGGTTTTCAAAAGTAAAGTAGAATTACAACTCGGTAAGAAGATTAAAGCTCTTCGATCCGATAGAGGTGGTGAGTATATAAGTCAAGAGTTCAAAGATTACTTAGGCGAGTGTGGAATTATCCAAGAACTCACATCTCCTTATACTCAACAACAAAATGGTGTATCTGAAAGGAGAAATCGACTTTACTTGACATGGTACGATCAATGTTTGAACTTACGACTCTTCCTTTTACTTTTGGGATTATGCCTTGAAACCGCTATTCGCATTTTGAATATGGTTCCAAAGAAGAAGGTTGTTAAAACTCCATATGAAATATGGATGAAAAGCTCCCAAATTTTCTTACTTAAAGGTCCGGGGATGTGAGGCGTTTGTTAAATGTGACACACCGATAAGCTCCAAGCCGATCTGTTAAGTGTATCTTTGTAGGATACCCTAAGGAAACTATGGGTTACTACTTCTACTACCCAAATTGAGAAGTGGCTAGGTATGGAGATTTCCTTGAAAGGAATCTCATATCTCAAGAACTCGGTGGGAGAGTATATGATCCGAATATGATCAAGAAGATACAACACCTTCTCGAACTACTAGCCAACTTCAAGAAGAGCACGAAGCTTAGGCGTTCCTCCCAAGTTGTTCCCATTCGTAGGTCCGAAAGGACTATACGTGCACCGACCGCCTATGTCTTAACGAGAGGTGGAGGAAAATATGGTTGGGGATCTTAATGAACCGCTAACTATAAAGTCGCCATGGTCGATCCCGAAAAGGATAAATGGCGATTGCTATGAATGGGTAAATGCAATCCATGAAAGATAATGAAGTTTGATTGAAGTTGACCTTCCTCCCAATACGAAAATCGTTGGAAGTAAGTGGATCTTCAAGAAGAAAACCGACATGGATGGCAATGTACACACCTACAAGGCTCGTTTGGTAGCTAAAGGTTTTACTCAAACCTATGGCATTGACTACGAGGAGACATTCTTTCTGTAGCGGACATAAGAGCTATTAGGATTCTCATAGCTATAGCCGCACACTATGACTATGAGATTTGGCGGATGGATGTCAAAACCGCTTTTTCGAATGGTCGCCTCAGATGAAGACATCTATATGGCACGGAGGGGTTTGTGAATCTGTTATTTCCTAACCGTATGCAAGCTTAAAAGGTCCATTTATGGACTGAAGCAAGCATCAAGGCAATGGAATAAAAGATTTAATGGAGAAATCAAAAGTTTTGGATTTACTCAGAATCCTCATCAGCCGTGTGTATATCACAAAGCTAGTGGGAGTCATGTTACTTTCCTTGTTCTATATGTCGATGACATATTAATCATAGGAAATCATATACCAAGTCTAAATGAGGTGAAAGCCTATCTTGGTAAATGTTTTTCGATGAAGGACTTAGGGGAAGCAGCATACATACTCGGAATCAAGATCTACAGGGTAGATCAAGGCGGCTAATTGGTTTAAGCCAAAGTGCTTACATTGACAAAATATTGAAAAGATTCAATATGCAAAATTCCAAGAAGGATTTTTTCCAATGCAAGTAAATCATGGTTTGAAGCAGCCAAGGTTGTGCTTCAACACCGCCGAGGTGGCGCGTATGAAGAAAGTTCCTTATACTTTACCGAGGATCTATCATGTATGCGATACGATGCACAAGGCCTCGATGTGGCGCTTTGCTCAAAACTTGACGATCGGTATCAACAGAATCCGGGTGAAATTCATCGATCATGTTAAGCATATTCTCAAGTACCTTAGGGCTACAAGAGATATGTTCATAGTGTATGGGGAAATCCGAAGCGAACTGTCATTACGTGTTAATGCGATGCATCACGGAAGTGTGACAAAGATGATCTGAAGTCTCGACGGGTTACATATTTGTCATCAATGGAGGTGCTTGTGGATTGAAGAGCAAGAAAGATAACACTTGTGATGTCTCTTTCTGAAAAGTGAGTACATAGCGGCGTCGAGGCTGCCATGGAAGCCGTTTGGATAAGAAAGTTTGTTTCGGGCTTGGTGTTATGCCGTCAATTGAAAATCCTATTAAAGTATATTGTGACAATTCTGCGCAATTACTTTTGCCCATGAACTCGAGTCATGAAGGGCACGGACACTATCCTAGACAATATCACTATGTTCGAGAACAAGTCGAGATAGGTGAAATTGAGTTGCTCAAAGTTCACACGGATGATAACCTAGCGGATCCTTTAACGAAGGCCTTACGGTGAAAAACTTAATCATTTGTCCGATAAGTTTGTACTTCGATTAGCTAGTAGTTTCATGCCCATGTGTGACTAAGTATTTTAGATAAAGGATATTGTAAACATTATTATTGAAATGAAATAAAGTATTTTTTTATGTTTATTATTCATTTATTATGATGTTATCCTATATTTGCATGTTTAAATCCTTGAATAACTTAAGTTATTCTAAATAGTCTGTTGTCAATCAATAACATGGGAATACTATTAAATTAAGACAAATTTGAGTATTAGTTAGAATATACTTGAAAGTATATTGATGCGAAGCATGACTAATTTCAGATGATATTCAATGAATTGAGTATAGGACTTATCCCACCCACATGATAATACTTTATGGATCTTAGTCATTAAGTATATCATGAATATTTATCCTCTGACTTGAGATACCGAGATATGTCATGGATGTAGTGCATTTTGTGAAGCACTCTAATGCTATACGAATCGATAGTTATAAGGGTTGTTTTGAAGTGTTGCAAAATCTATGAATCACCTTGTAGTCAAAATAGGTTTTGTTTCCTTCAAATTTATTTTGAAGTATAAATCATTGGGCCCCTCGTAGGGTTGTTAAGATGTTTGCATGGCCATGCCCAAGGTCTTCGGAATATGTTCGTAAGATTTGGTAATCTTGATCAATCACATAAAGCGAGAAATGAATAGTTAATTAAGAAATGAGTGAGATCCATATTCTTATTAACATGGTATTAGAAACAAAGGATGAATATGATGATGAATCATCAAAACTTGGTTTTCTCCAGAAAATCATACACGAGTTGTACCGGGGCATTGGCGTGTTGCTAGACGCTAACCAATGTCATTTCACGCTTTGTAAACATATCCAGTGGGAGTCGTTGGAAATGTATATATTTACAAACACGTAAATGTCCGGATTCAACTTCGTGACCATGGGATTGCACACATTAGCGAATGAGAATTAAAGTTAAATAATTAATGTTAATGTTTACGATTAATTATTGCACATAAAGTCCGTCTAACGATCGTTAAGTATTTAACGGAAATGACTAACGACCGTTAAGTGTTAAATGGGAGAATATATGGTGAATATCTTGGAAAAGGAAAAGATTTGGGTTCCCCTTCCCTCTCATCAATATGGCCGTCCAAGGGGGCTTATCCAAGCCATAACCCTAACTTTTTCTTCAAGTATTCCATACACTATATATACAAAGGCTAGGGCTTAGGGTTTTTCATACTTTGTGCATTGGATTAACCCTAGATCTCTCCTCTTCCTCTCTTGTCCCTATTCAGCCGAAACCCTCCTCCAAGGGTGTTTTGGTTTTGTTTTTTCATAAAACAAGGACTTGTGTTAGATCTAGCAATCGCTTGATTCGTTGGTTAATTCGTGTGTACAAAACTGTGGTAGTAAGACACTATTCTTACACCTAATTGGTTTGAGTTGTAAAATGGTAAGGGAAAACTCTTTAAAACACTTCTTCTGTTTTGTTCAAGAGATCTGACGTTTGCAAGAGGTATGTTATGCTTTTAATTCAGTTAATTATTTATTTGTTATGATCTTAAGTCTTCCGCTGTGTACTCTGTGGTGTTTACATGGTTTTATTGTATTCATGTATTACAAACTCAACAGATGAAATCGTCATTGCTTGATGTGTTCCCCTTGCTACTTCCACTTGTGGTGCATTCCATGTCGCCTTATTTCTTGACTTCATTATGAGCATACTTGAATCTTTTTTTTGGACTCTCTTCTTGTGCTTCCTCTACGTCAACACTTGTCATTACATCGCCAAATGGTACTTCACCGACCATATTCAACCTTGGCGTTCCATGCCCCGACCTCCGTGCTTCTTCGTAGTACACCTTGACTAGTGCTATGTATTCCCTATAGCACTTCTTCACACCATGCCCATTCTCCCTAGCCAATCCCAAAAGAATTGCAACATCGCCCCACATGTTGTTAAATGACACATTCATATATCCTCTCATGTCCTCTACAAACTTATACAACGCTAGCAAGTCTATTTTGATTACCCCTATCACCGGTGGTAACTCACCCAACACATCTTGACCCATATAACAAAGATAGAACCACTCCAACAATTCAATAAACTTATTTCCCATGATTTCCCAATTTTTAAACACTAACTTGTCGATTCTAAGTAAATCCAAAAACGACAAAAAAAACGTGGGAAAGTATTTACCTTTAGATGATAAAGCGTCCCGTTAAGACTAAGATACTCGTTATCGACATAGTCTTGGCTATCATCCTTGTCCATTTCCAACTCCTCCATCCCTTTTATCAACGAGCATTCGTCACTAGGTTCGATCGACTTATAGTAATCTTCCATAAATTCTTGGTGATCCTTAATCATCTTTTCATCACCCATATCAACGGCTACTTCCTCCTTGTCAAACATGTATCTAATTTGACACGTACCGTTACCATAAGTCACGATAAAACCTTGGTCTTCGAGTTGGTTAATGCTTAACACGTTCATTGTGATTTTCGGCATGTATAGCACGTTAGGAATCACAAGACTTCCTTCTTTGTTGTCAACAATTGCCTCTCCGACACCATAGGAGACAATTAATTTCCTTTCTTTCTCCTCTCTTCCCACCACTTTAAATTGATTGATCATACGGTTGAACAAAGCCCTTGTAGGACTCATATGTTTAGCATGAGATTTGCTAACGTACCATATGTTATTCCAGTTTCCCTGGTCCGTCCCTTTTACCATAAAATCGGTCTCAACATGGACTTGTTCTGTTGGCCAATTGAGTGCTTCTTGAATGCTTGAATTATTCTCCATTGATTGATGTTGATCGATTGCTTTTTTGTTTGTGCAGTTCCAGTAAAAATGGCCTTTTACTTTGCACATGTAGCCGCGAGATCTTCTCTCTTTTCTGGAAGTTGTAGGGTGTATTCCTTGTTTTATGGGGGGCGGTTGGGAATATGGAAAACGCTTTGAATTCTTTTCTGTTTGAGACTTTGAAGTATTAAAGGATACAACCTCTTCAAGTTTATCCCGTAATAATTTCTTGCCATGACTTGATAACCGTTTCTTTTTTCCTTCCCATTTGTAACCGTTTGGGGTTTCATCCCTTTGTAAGAACTTCTTATTTAACATCACTCTTGTGCCCCTCCTAGATGACTCGTTCCAAGAATCGGAACGTGGGCTCTGATACCAATGTTGGCAGCCGTTCACAGGTTGTATATCGAGCCATCTACGATGCATGATTGCCTTATAGTTTACCATGGTGTATGTTGGTGTGCGTATGAGATTTAGAGACAAAGTGTATAATAATATACGAATTGAATTGTGACAAAGTATATGAACAAAAGCAAATAACTAAAAGACTTAAAAACAGAATTGTTGTGTTACAAACTAACATGACTCGATCCTATTTAACTACCATGAAACGACACCAAGGTTTGAGTGAAACGTTGTGTCGTTTCCATCATAACTGTTTTTTGTAACTGCCCTCTAACGGGCCTAACCAAATTAACTACCGTACTTAACGGGGTGTTTGGATCAAGCATTGATCCAACCCATGTCCTACCCCGTTTGACCCATAACCATAAAACATAAACAAACATTGTATCTTTTAACTAACAAACATTAACAAGAGGTTTAAAGTGAACACCCTGTGCAAGTGGAGCGGCTGGCCACAGATTCTATGGGGCCTCCCTTTTCTATATTATCGAGTTATATGCATGAATTTAAGTCCTTGTTATGTGATCATAGCCAAAATACAAGCTTAAGAAAACATCAAGTGGCGATTGCATGTTTGAGAATGAAAAAGTCGACATTCTTTGTTTTTTACATTAGAATTCGTCAAACATGGGGGCCTCCTTATCCTTATCGCATAGGGCCTCCAGAATCCATTGGCAGCCTTGAGCAAATGTATACCACCATGGAACCATGACACCACTAGAATTGGCTCCTCCTGGGAGGATAACACAAATTTGAGGAGTTGAACTCAAGTCTACTGGGCCCACACAAATCGGTCTGACCCTACCAGAAATCTAATGACCCGTTCATTGACAACCAGAAACAGATTCACGACATGAGTTCAAGTATGTACATGCACATTTAGGAGCAACAAGTAATTTTGATTAATGGGCTTTAGCATGTAGGCTTCTGGGTTGCTGTTTATGGGTAGAAAGGCCTAGAAGGTGAGAAACCAGTATTTTGGGCTAGTTATGGCTCATTTACACAACAACCCTTAAAATAATTTATTTCTCGGAATATGAATATTTTCTAGGGATGAGCACGGTACCAGAATGGTACTGAACCCGTACCGAATTGATGGTACTGATTTTTTCCCGAGTATGAAAGTGGGTACCGGTACCGCATCGACGGATTTGGGTGGGCATCGGAACTTGGTACCGGAAATCGGTACTCCATACGGGTTCTTCCCCTTTTTTGTTAAACCAAAAAGGATTTCAAGAAAATGCGACAAAAAATAAGAAAAAAACATGCATTTTCAAGTGATTTCAAACCACGACGTCTCCCAAAAGTATAACACGAAATCCAATTTTTCAAGTGATTTCGGGTACCGGATCCGGTAAAGGTAATCCGTACCGGTACGGTTCAGGTTCGGTACCGGGATTCTGGTCCAAATGCTCATCCCTACTTTTTTCCCCAAAAAATAGGATAGGAATTATCTATCTTAAAATACAAACTAAATTTGCAGGACATCTAAATGCAAAAATATAAGTTTTCATTGCCAAATCATAATAGGGTTACTTAAAGAAGTTCACTAATCACTGTATCGGATTTTCACTAAATTTTAAACCTGAGTGCTCCACAAAACTATAACACAAAATCCAAATTTCTACTAGTATTGCTTACTTTTTGTATTTCTGTCATCACAGGATACACTCCTTAATGCAAATGATCAATCTCGCGATTTGCATACTCCATTATCCTGCTTCCTGGACAGCTGTTTGGATATTGACAGAAAGGACAGAAGAATGCGTTATACACATGCAGATTATATGGTATTAGTTGACAAAAGAAAAGGATAAATAGTGTACCTTCTTCCTTTATAAAGGAGATTTTGTAGCTTGATTGCTCAAGGGATAGCGCTTTCAACAATGAATTCAAGTCACTGAACTGTTTTTCGCCTTTGAAGAGGAAATCATCACAAACTTAATATTAGTTTGGCCCTTGTCTTCCTGTTGAAGTAGTTTCTCATATGTATACTGAGAGAAAAGAGTAGACACATTAATTGATTTTGCAATGGAAATGAAACAATACATCAACTAACAGATGATTAACATTTCAGGAATGTAAAAACATATAAATATTACTTTTGCAACATGACTTGTGTCAGTACAGAAATCCAGTTTTAAAGTTAGAGTTCGAGGCCGAAAACACCACAGCACAACATCCACAAGAGCTACATAAAGTGGTGTTTCCCAGCGCTTGTGGTGTTTTAGCTTAACATGCTCAAGTTCATAAGGTGACGACTCGAACAGCTTTAACTCCTCAACACCTATGAGCTTCTTCTGTAAGACAATTGGTAAACACAACTTTGTGTCTGACATTATTTTATACAAGTATCATTGTTTGGGAGCGAGTAAAACCAATAAATTGCAGAAAGTAAATGAACTTTTAGAAAATACCGAATGAATAACCAACTTCATAACTTTGAAAATGCTATCTTTTTCCAAGAATTTTCTCAACTTCTGGTAACAAAGAATATCATGAGAATCTCGTGTAACACATTTCATACATCCTTTCAACATGGATGAGTGATTCCGTGATAAAGGTCTGATAAGGCCACCATAGGATCGCTCAAAATACTCCAACAAAAGTAAACTGGGTGTATTTAAAACAATTTCTTCCAAATCACAGTGCGATTGTAGTTCTAATCTCCTCAGGGAATGGTTTGATAGCTTCAGGTTGTTGACATGAGATGGAAGTTCTAAACACAAATTTTCGATGAATGGGAAATTAGATAAGAAGTCACTGAAACTTTTTAACGGAATCCCATGGTATGGCTTAGAATAATTTACCTTGATGATATGGCTTAGAATAATTAGAAGGAAGTAAACGAGTATTCGAGTTCCAAGTGACTGTCGAGATGAAGTATGCGTGATTCTGTTCGTTACTCACTATTTTCTTAAGTATATGCCGAGGGGATGTTGTTTAACTTTATTGGGCCGGCTAATGGACTTATTTAACTGTTGAAAATCTAATTAGCTCAAAATTTTGAGCTTATCAGCTCACAAAATTTCATTAGGTCAGAACTTTTGAACTAATTAGCTGACTAACTTACTTGAGCTATGCTTTTGAATATCAATGAGCATTAGGTGCAGTCATTGGCGGAACTTGATCATTTATTTTGGGGGGGTCAAATTTATTTTTAGGGGGCCGAATCGGAGATTTGTTTGTAACATTAACTAAATTACCCCTAAAACTTATAATATTTACACTAGGTGCCGAAAATTTTGGAGGGGCCGGAACCCTCCCCTGCCACCAAAAAGTTCCGCCAATGGGTGCAGTGGCTTGGAGCCAGCACCAAGGAGACGTGGCATTGCGTCATAGCGCCGCCACCTCACCAGAACCCCTGCGCCAAACGAATCGTGAAGCCACTGGCTTGAGCCAAAACATGTTCCGTCTTTTTTTATGTTATTTATTTCATTGTATAAGTAATTGAATTAGACTGGCTAAGAAATATGATATGCATATTATACTGCGAAATTATAATCATTTGTAAATTAAGCGTGTATGGAAAAGTTATCTCATGACGAAGTATTCTTTGGAAATAACTAAGGTTATCCAGTTAGATATTATTGACGATTCTATATATGTAGCCTGCATACAAATGTTGAAGGCTAATGGTATAATAGCTTGATTGGGGGCTGTTTGGCTAGCTTATTGCAGAAGCTAATTAACATTGAATCGTGTTTGTGCAATAACCAATCATGAAAAATAACTGATTGACTTTATATAGACACAAATTCACCACATAACGACATATAAGCAATAAGTACTTTTCAAAAATGGACTTTGGCACATAAGTTTCACGGGTTGCTGTTTTTAGTCTTGTTATGGCCCACTGACATAACCACCCTCACATATATAGAGTATATATTACCAAATCCATTCACTTCACAAACCTTGCAATGGATATACTCCAACCAAACACAAAGAGAAACACAATGAAGATCATATATTACTCAACATAAGGCAACACATTATTACTAAGATTCAAGCCATCGTTACAAATGTAAACATCAAAAAGAAGAGTCATAATAACAGATTTATGTAAATGTGTTCACTTCATCGGACTTTCACTAATTTTTGCACCTGACTCCTCCAAGACACTATAACACAAAATCCAATTCTCTAGTAGTACTCATCATTCTTCGTACTCGTCTCTTCACAAATGCGTTCCTTAATCCAACTGATCACGAAATCTCACAATTTGCATGCTCCATTTTCTTGGACAGCTGTTTGGATATGAACAAGAGGACGAAAGAATGTGTTATACACATGCAAATGGTATTAGTTGACAAAAGAAAAGGATAGATATTGTACCTTCTTCCTTTATAAAGGTGATTTTGCAGCTTGATCGATCAAGATATAGCGCTTTCAACAATGAATTCAAGTCACCGAAGTTTTGTTCGTCGTTTTTGGAAAAATAAATCAGCTCAAACTT
Organism: Chrysanthemum lavandulifolium; assembly: GCA_022545495.1. Taxonomy (NCBI): domain Eukaryota; kingdom Viridiplantae; phylum Streptophyta; class Magnoliopsida; order Asterales; family Asteraceae; genus Chrysanthemum; species Chrysanthemum lavandulifolium. Next base: position 254,007,412 of record CM040238.1, read on the forward strand.
AATATTAGTTTGGCCCTCACCTTCTTGTTGAAGTAGTTTCTCATATGTATACTGAAGAGAAAAGATTAATTAAAAACATTATTTTTGCCTAGAAACAGAATCTAAACCATGTTGAAGTGCAATGGATAAGACATAATATATCAACTAACGGATAAGTAACATTTCACCAGCGTAAATACATAAAAATCTTACCTCGACAACATCACCTTTGTAAGTAAAATGATCTAGTACTAAAGTTAGAGATCGAGGCCGACAACACCAAAGCACAGCATCCACAAGAGCTACATAAAGCGGTGTTTCCCAGATGTTCAGGGGTTTTAGCTTAACATGCTCAAGTTCATAAGGTGGCGACTGGATCAGCTTTAACTCCTCAACATCTATGAGCCTCTGTAAGACAATTGATAAACACAACTTTGCGTCAGGCATTATTTTATATCATTGTTTGGGAGCAAGTAAAAACCAATAAATGACAGAAAATAAATGAACTTGAGGAAATACCGAAAAATTAACCAACTTCAAAACTTTGAAAATGTTATTCTTTTCCAAGAATTGTCTAAACTTCTGGCACCAAAGAATGTCAAGAGAATCGTGTGTAACACATTTCATACATCCTTTCGACATGGATGAGTGCTTCCTTGATAAAGGTCCGATATAGGCATCATAGCGATAGCATCGGTCATAATACTCAAACAACAGTAAACTAGGTGTATTTAACTCAAGTTTTTCCAAATCACAGTGTGATTGTAGTCGTATATTCTTCAAGGAATGGTTTGACAACTTCAGGTTGTTGACATGAGGTGGAAGGTCTAAACACAAATTCTCGATGAACGGGAAATTAGATAAGAAGTCACTGAGTCTTTCGAATGGAGACCCGCTATAACAAAATGTTGTTAGCTTTTTGCATGAAGCCATAAACATAGAGGGGGCTTTGTTTTTGTTACCCACTAAAAGGAAATAACTTAGATTTGGAGCTTCAACATCTATTATTTCAAGTAGAAATCTTCTGTCACTGTATATCTTAACTTTTAGCAGATTTTGATGCCTTTTAACACATAACGTTTTAAAGCCATAGCAATTTGTGAGATACATTTCTTCAAGAAGAGGGCAACATTTGGTCAGATACTCGATCACACCCTCGCCTATCGGGAGATCTGAAAGCGACAACAGCCTCAATGACTTGAATTTCACAACGCCAACCATCAAGGACGAAGGCAGCTCACACTTACACAACGTCAAAGATGTTAACGAAGAGGCAGATAGAAGTGTGTTAGGCAAACAAAACACTGGCAGCTTTTTACCCCGATTTTCAGTTTTAATCACCAACACTTGCAAGCCTTTTTCAATAACTAATTCAAGACAAGGTCCAAAAAGTTCTATTTGTCCAAGATTTAAAAATTCTGCATATACGTCGAGTGTGTGTGCACTGATGTTTTGGTCGCAGAATCTAGACACGGTATATTCAACATATCGATCTATAAAACATCTCCCTGATACGCTCACCATAATACTTATACAGAAACAAGTCATACCACGCCCCTAGATGGAAATAAAAAAACGGAAAAGAAGCCGTTAAAGCAAACCATTCCTTGGACAGAACACTCATTCGAACACGCGATTTTGGATCATCCAGAAGATACGACAGTATGTGGTGAATAATAAAGTCAGGAAGCGTTGAAATCCGGTCCATTCTATCTTTTGTGTTCTCCTTCATCTTTTTGCTTGACCCTACTGAAAGCAAATCCCATAAATTAAACTACTGAAGAAGCAATAGAAAAACTACATAATTGCTTCGAGTTTTAAATGTAAAACTTAACAATTCTACTTCGAAACTTGACTTAGGGACGGGTTATACGAACACCATGGATCTCCTCAAGTGCTTATTAATAAGCTAGAGAGAAATAAGACACTCATTAAAAGTACTGATATAAATTACACTATTACAGCAATTACAATTATAAAAAGTTGATTGAGGAATTTCATCGAACATGGGTGCATAAATAAAAACATGTATAATTTATTAAAAATAAAATAAAATAAGCTGTACCTTGCGTTGGATGACTTTTTTTCGTTTTTCTTTTACTTTTTTTCTTCATCGTTTCTTTTAAGTATGTGATTTTTGAAGGGAAAAAAAAGTGTTTTGTTTGGATAAATAAACTGTAACACTCTGTTCTTGAGTTTTTTTTTTAAAAGAATGGAAGAGGATGGGATGGGAAATCAAAAAAATTAGTGTTCTTGAGTTTTTTTTAAGATAGAAAGGTAGGGGATGGGAAGGTGGGAGGGAGGGAAGTTACAGGGTTTTGTGTGTTACATGTAAAAACGGACGAAAATGAGTAAAAACAAACGAAAACGTGTAAATACGGATGAAAACGTAAAATAGAAGAAAACGTAAAACGGACGAAAACGTAAAACGGACGAAAACGTAAATATGGACGAAAACGTAAATACGGACGAAAAACGTAAACATGATTTAAAACGTGAATACGGATGAAAAGGTGTAAAACAGACAAAAACGTGTAAAAACGGACGAAAACGTGTAAAAACAGACGATAAAGTGTAAAAGCGGATGAAAACGTGTAAAAACGGACGAAAATGTGTTAAAAGAGACGAAAACGTGTAAAAACGGACGAAAACATGTAAATACGGATGAAAACGTGTAAAAACGGACGAAAACGTGTAAATACGGATGAAAACGTAAAACGGACGAAGACATGTAATTACGGATGAAAACGTAAAACATACAAAACGATAAAACGGATGAAACGATATAAAACAGATTTAAAACGTAAATACGGATGAAAACGTAAAACAGATTTAAAACGTAAAACGGACGAAAACGTAAATATGGACGAAAACGGTAAATGCGGACGAAAACGTAAAACAAACGAAAAGGTGTAAAACGGACGAAAACGTAAATACGGACGAAAACGTGTAAATACGGATGAAAACGTAAAACGGATGAAAACGTAAATACGGACGAAAACGTAAATACGGATGAAAACGATAAAGAACTAACGACTGCGTTTGTCCTTTATACTAACGGTCGTTAGTTAATTGTGAAAAGATTTTAAAAGAAGATGACAAGGACTGTTTGGTCATTTTATTCGGATATGGACGGGATCTGTAACATATACAAACCATAGTGACTGAACTAGTAAAAAAAAAAAACTTTAGTGAATGAAAGTGAAAAAATGACCAAACCACAGTGACCATTTATGTAATTAACTCTTATTTTTTTGACAGCGAACAAAAATTCGTCCTTCTTACTTGACATCATTTGTTAATTTAAGTCATCTGGATACCTGCAAGGATATAACAACGTGTTAGCCTCGCCCCAGGTGTTATCCCAGGACCAAGCTCCGGCATGAGAGTAAGTATGGGGTTTACCGAAGGGTATAGTATATGTGTGTGTGTGTGAAAATGATACATTTTTACCAATTATTGTATGCGTATTTATATTGTAGGTTGTCACTACCTGGTCGTTGCCCATGTCGCTATCTCGACATCGCCTTGCTGCTGTTAGGTCGACATCGCTCTCGACTTTGCTACCGACATCGCTTCCGACATTCGTGAGAATGAGACGAATTGCTTCCTAGCTAAATGCCAAACGTACTGTTAGGTCAACGGTCCTTTCGGATCTGACCTCCTTCGGTGTGCTAATCTTCCGGGCTTTTAGCCTTTTAGCTATTTAGCCATTCGGCCATATACGTCGTCAGTTTTTGTTTACATATTTTGGAATGATTAAAAAATTTAAGCCAAATGTTTTAAAAAAGTACCATACTTGACATCATTTATTTTTCTGAGTAGCGAACAAATTTTTTGGCTTATAGGGGTACTTTTCTTTCAAATTCGTCATTCTTAAGGTACTTTGTGACACTTTTGTCCTTCGAAAAAAAAATCCTATTAGCTGCGAGGGGCAAAATTGTCACAAAATTTCGCAAAATACCTAAAAAGGTCGAATTTGAAGGAAATGTACCCGTACAAGCCAAAAATTTTGTTCTCTGCCCAGAAAAATAAATGGTGTCAAGTATGGTATTTTTTAAAAACATTTGCCCAAAAATTTATGCAGTTAAACCACTTATTATCTCACATAAACCCCCGTAAATGTATCAGGCTTATGGATTTAAATGATAAATGGGCATATGTGTTGAAACAATTTTATTTTATTCCTTATGTCAATTAAGATTCATAGCATAAGACTGGGCACAGTCGTGACTCAGGTCACTAGCGCCACATTAGCTTTCTCTCTCCGGCGACCAGACATGACCAGAATGCCACAGTCAATGACCTACTTTTCTTTTTTAAATTCAAACATTTTGAACAACAAATTTAAATTCATTAAAATTAAAAAGCTTACAGTACGAAATTCAAATAAACATTAAAAACAATACGTAAATTAAACAAATAACGTTAAAAACATTAAAAAAAAATTATCGTCATCGTCACTATCGACTTCATTCTCTTCATTGACATGATTTCGACGATTTCTACAAATGTGTTCGATCGAATCAGATTTTAGGTGTTGATGAGTTGATGCGTCCATTAGCTCCTGAGTAACTACTAATGATTCTTCATGCGATCTTAAGGGATCATGATCTTGGTGTCCCTCTTCTTTGAACCATGTAGGATATATCGCTCGCTGCTTGTGTCGAACGATCATATTATGTAATATGATACATGTATACATAAGACAAAAGTTCAAGCAGAACATATTTTATCTAAAGATCAAACCCTTTGATCTCAACCACCCATCCAACTTCAATCATATGGTTCAGATTAATTGGCTATTTAATTTAATTATTAACTAAGGGACATTTTGGTAATTATACTATCTGTGAGATAATTAATTTCTCATTCATTCTCACGGCTTAACTGGTAATACACACGCACACACACATACTATTTCACATCGAACAACCACCACTGCCGTCGGCAACTTCGGCGGACTCATCGGAAAATGAAAAACCTTACTTCGAGATCACCTAACGTATGTCGTACTTAAACGATCCAAATTGATTGCTTCAATGGGTGCTACTGTTGCTGACGTGTCCTGATCGTGAGTTTGTTGATATCGCCAGGTTTTTAAACATAGTTTGATTGCCTATTACTTCGATAATTAGTTTATGTAATGCAGTCCATAATATTATTAGAGGTATGAATGATGATATCAAATCGCTTATATAGTTTGATTGCCGATCAGTCGAACCTTTATAGCTAGTTTAAGCTTAACAGATCTGATTAAGGTGTTATTGCTAAGTATACCTTTACCGTTCGTACTTGTACTTATAATTTTGGTACTTATTGTTTAGAGTCTAAGAATTAGTCTATGAATGTTAGGGTTTAGATTGCTGGAACGGATAAGTTGTCTAAAGTGATAGATTTTCTTCGTCGGTAGCTTCATTGCATGTCGATCTCTCACCACATTGTTAAATGATTCATTTTCTATTTGTTTTGGTTTGTTTATGTAAATATATATATGACAATGTTCATGGAGAAAATTGAATTTCTTTTTGAAGATCTCGTAAATGTTGTTATGCTTTTGTGTAACAGCTCTTACTTTGCTGCTGCAGAATTTTGGATTTGATGGGAAATTTGTGGTTAACTACGCATCTTCTATGGCTTGGGGCTAACTTTGACCATTTAACAATAGGTTGTACAACTGCATAAACT